>JAFMOD010000313.1:551141-588754 GCA_019802435.1 Corydoras maculifer | reverse complement strand
CCCCCCCCCCCCCCCCACAGTCCAGTAGATGATGTTTGCCTGATCGTATTTGTGTGTCCGCCCTGCAATAGACTGGCATTTTTTCCCAGGGCGTTTCCCCTCCTTTTTTTCTATGAGTGCTTGGATAGGCTCCAGCACCCTGATTAGGATAAGTGGCTTTAAACGTGAATGTCAGTATAATTTATTATTACTACTTTCCTATAATGCACCAGTTTACATTCAGTGTAGTTTTGAACACAGGCCATGCTGCAGAACCTCATACAGAACCACTGACTTGATGTCTGGAACCCTTGGAGTTTCTTAGACCTCATTAAAAAAGCTACTCATTTAAAGGAGACATGGCTGCTAAAGGTTAACTGAAGGTTGGAAAAGCCAGAAATGATAAATATGGGAACTTGGAACAACAGATTTAGAATTAGAATTACATTCAGCCATTCAGCTGGGTCTGAGATTTATGTAAAAAAAGATTGTTTTGCAACAAATATGGTTCTAATACCTTTGAACAGACATGAATAATGGCTAACATTCATATTGTTTTATTTTTTTATGTAAATGGTCCATTCTGTGTAATATGAGCAAGTGCTTCTCTACAATCTGGTTCAGGCACAAAGTACAGGGTTCACGATTTCTCCCCGATTTCCCTCCCCTAGCAACTTCTGCCAAAATAAATTCAGAATTACAAATTCTGGGAATAGAAAAGACAGGTGGTAATGCTGTGGCTCTCTGTTCCAGGGTTGAAAGAAAATAAAAAACAGAGGCAGGGTTTTAAAAGTAAGGCTGATGGAAGGTGGAGGGGAGAGTGCAAAATAGTAGTGAGGTTATTTTTTGGCTAAAGCCATGACTGTGGAAGACGTTTGGTTCTGGATGCTGCAGCATACTTCAGACAGGTGTTGGATGCATCTGGATGGCAGGCTTGTTGTTGGAGCTCATATGCGCCGTTGTGGAACATGTGGAATGAGGCCTGGCATTTTAAACTTAAATACACAAGGCATTTCCCGAAACATGTATAACATGGTTGACCTGTGTTTCTAAACAGTCCCAACACATTTGGTAATAATGGGACGTGTACGTTAGCCATGCCATTGTTCCATGTTATAGTCGTTTTCCACAGAAATGAAGAGGGAGATGTCAGAGTGAAAGCTCCTCTGCTTACATGAACTTCACAGTTCATATTTTCCTAAAATCTACTCTGTTGGGAAGCAATAGCGCAGCGGAAAAAAAATTAAGCAGAGTATGATGTCGCAGTTTCCTAAAATGGAAGTACTTTTTTATTTAATTTAATATATAAAACTTTAATGTTTATTGCAAATTATCCTTGTTTTTTTTTTTTTTTTACAAAATATTCAGCCAGTCAGTAGAAACACTGAAAACCTTTCTCCTACCAAATATTCCAATAAATCTGCATCTATTTCTCAATTATTTATTACTTCACCCAGTTTTTAAATTGCACAGCTGCTGAGGTAAATAAAACCTGTAATCATTTCAATCAGATGTCCGAGTCCTGCCGTTAGCTCCGCCTCGCTTCATCCGATGCGCTGACCCTGAACATCGTACTTCAAAGTGTTCCATGCAGTTTGTTTTTCAAAGTTAATGATCAGTTTGGAATGATCGAGGGTCATTCTGCACGTGTTGGAAACACACGAGGGAACCCTCCCTTAATCACGCTGTTTTTATTTGTAACCTTTTTATCGTAACACATGTGAACCGGCAGAAGAACCCAGCCATACATATTTAAGTGCTTTTTTTTCTGTAATAGAACAGAATCAGCTGTAAATCAGTTCTCTTATTATCCATCATTAACGACTTTAAAGCCTTTGTTTTATAAAATCATTTCTGCTAAAAGACTTAGTTTGGCCTTAAATCATGGCTTTGCTGGAAGGGAATGAAAGTCCTGGCAAAGTGAGGACAGATGCTCACGGCGCTCGCTCACGTTTACAAATGATGTCTAATGTTTTAATTCTGTGGAACATTGAGAATGACTCACGCGCCACATGAACACATTTGTCCCTCGGCTTTAAGGAACTTGGATTGAGAGAAAGCAGCGTTCGTGTTTGACTCGACATTAAAATGGACGTTACCCAGACGACTGAGCCTTCCGCTAAACCTCACTGTGATGTGGATGTTAAACCTCAAGCAGGAATTTGTGTGACTGTCTAAGCCACAAAGAGAGAAATCACTGGAAGTGAAATGATCTAAAACAGTTTATACACGTACACATGCCCCCTTAATGCTCCATATAGATAATAGATGCCAATCCAGCCCATAATACTATTCTATTCAGCCTGCGAGATCCTTTTACATCAATTTATTATCATTGTTATTTACGGCCTGGCTATATGGTTGTTTTTTTGGAACGGGCTCATGTTTTAAATTTGTTTGATTTTGACAGAAACATTTTTATGGTTGGGGCGGCACGGTGGCTTAGTGGTTTAACATGTTCTCCTCTCGGCACTAGCAATTCCTTGTTCGAATCCCCATCTGGGTGCAGTTTCCATGTTCTCCCCGTGTCCGTGTGGGTTTCCTCCGGGTTCTCCGGTTTCCTCCCACAGTCCAAAAACATGGATCAAGGTCAATTGAGTTCTCCAAAGTGCCCCATATACTGTGTGTGTGTGAGTGAGTGTGTGCCCAGTGATAGATTGGCGCACTGTCCTGGGTGTATCTGCCCAGCGCCCGAAACCTTCTCCTCTGGATGGGCATGGTGAACCCCTCCCCCGAGACCCCAATAGAGGATAAAGCGGAAGATAATGGATGGATGGATTTTTATGGAGAGCAGAAATTTTTAAAGAGATTTAAAGTTTAAGGGTGGCACGGTGGCTTAGTGTTTAGCATGTTCTCCTCTTAGCGCTAGGGATTCCCGGTTCGAATCCCCATCTGGGTGGAGTTTGCATGTTCTCCCCGTGTCCGCGTGGGATTCCTTCGGGTTCTCCGGTTTCCTCCCACAGTTCAAAAAACATGGATCAAGTCAATTGAGTTCTCCAAATTGCCCCATATAGAGCGTGTGAGTGAGTGTGTGCCCAGCGATAGATTGGCGTCCTGTCCTGGGTGTAACTGCCCAGCGCCTGAAACTTTCTCCCCTGGATGGGCATGGGGAACCCCCCCCGTCCATGACCCTAATCGAGGATAAAGCGGAAGATAATGGATGGATGGATTTTTATGGAGAGCAGAAATATTTAAAGAGATTTAAAGTTTAAGTTTATTTTTCTAAAATGACCCAAGAGCAAAGAAAGCTGAACGTTTTTATTTTTATAGAAAGCAAAGTATTTTAAGTTCTTTAAAGTTCAATTTTTTTTTATTGGAATAATATTCCTGTTTGTTTTTATTCCTGTTCATGTTAACTTTAAATTTACTTTTAGTGTGTTCAGTAAATATTTATCCTGTTCGGCCCGCGACCTAAAGTGTAAATTGAGTTTCGGCCCCCGCCGACATAGATGGACTTTGTAGTTCTTCAATTCCAGACTGTAGTCCATCTGTGTTCTTTGTTGTTGTTCGTCCTCTGTTGGTTCTCTTCTCATCACAGAACAGGTATCATTTGGGTGGTGGATTGTTTATGGTCAGTTCTGCAGTGACACTGATGTGATGGGGGGGGGGCTGGGGGGTTTGGGCATCATTTAAACACCTCAGTGACACTGCTGGGATAGGAATAATGCACCCACCCAATAACCCCTGCTCTGTGGTAGTACTATTGGGGTTCTGAGCATTAGAAGAGAGTACACAGTATGTACTGTAGAACACACACAGATGGACTACAGAATGGAATTGGAGAACTACAAAGTCCATCTTTACAGGAAGTGGAACTGAGAACATGGAGAACAGGTGGAGCAGCTGGTGATTTGGCAGAGTGGATCTGAGTAATCAGGACGAGCCTATAATTCTTTCTTGGTTCCATCGTTCTCTTTCTAGGGTTAAAGCTTTACTTTCTGTCGATTTGGGGGCATAGCCTCGGTTAATTAAGTTGGACTCGCGTGGCGGGATTTGAACCGGCGCTTTTATAAAGAGGAAATCAAAAGCAGCTCTGATGGAAAATCTGGTTAGCATGGTCCATGACACGGCTGGATGCATTTCTGCTCACGGTGCAGGAATTCGGCTCATTATAAGTTAGAAAATGCAGCGGGCTTATGTTTTTATTTTCCAAACAAGCGTAAACATGTCTCATCGCTAAGTCTAAAATGTTAGTTGGTCTCAGTTTTTAGATTGGACGCAGCTGCTCCGCTTTGGAAAATGGACATTTGTTAAAGATTCAAAGCCATTCTGTATTGGATTCAGATGGATCGGGAACACGACTGTTGATGTAATAAAGTCGAGACTCGCTGGGCCAGTCGCTCGCACACAGCCTTCTAATCCCAACAATTAAAAACGGCTTAAGGATGATTATAATAAACGTAGGTCACCCCTCGACGGTGTGAAATCACTCCACTGTCTTAGTTCTGGAAGTGATGATCCATTTACCACATCACTGTTCTAATACCACAGCTGTTAGAACCTTAAACAAGCATGAAGCATTTCATTAATTCAGAAGTTCTGCAGTTGGCACTCTCGCCTCACAGTAAGTAGGTCCAGGGTTTGATTCCCAGGTGGGACAAATGAAGGTCCTTTCTGTGTGGGGTCCGCATGTCCTCAATGCGGCTTAAGGGCTAATTCCAGGTACTCTGAATTCCTCCCCATTTTCAAAAACATGCAGAAAGTGACACTGAAGGTTCTAGAATTACACCCTTGATTGTATTGTTTGTAACCAATGATGCTGCCTTGACGTCAATCTCTTTAATAAATCAAATGTAGTCGCCTCCATGTTAGTTATGTAGTATACACCCAAGTTTAGCACTCAGTCTAAGCAGGATGTTCATCGGCAATAATATAAGCTTACACAAGGGGTAGTAGGTCAGTGGTTAGGGGGTTGGGCTATAAATATGAAGGTTGTGGGTTCAAATCCCAGTTCAGCTCTTTGGAATGCTTGTAAGTTGCTTGTACTCAAATGATCTCCATCATGTCCTTTGGTGGAAAAAATGTCTTTAGAACCTGGTACGTTTTCCTCCGAGTATGTCCTCGTCCTTTACATCACTGGATCATCAACAGTACAAGGCGGATTAGCTGGATGTGGTAAACAGGAGAAAACCTATCAGGTTCTAAACGTATTTAATGCTGCTGGGATCTTATTTCATTCCTTGTATGTCCTGCCTCTTCTCATATACCTGCACACAGACTATTAGCAGAACCTCTGGCAGGCGCACTTAATCACTATTAATTGCCCTCAGTGGCAAGGCATAGCCCATTTCGCCACACTGTTCATTTTTGTAGTTGACACCTAATTACACTTGTAAACAATCGATGTTCAGCTTTCTTAGATATCATTTATGTTGCTCAGCTCGAGTTGAATCATGGGACAGTACAGTGTACCATGAATGACACCAATTTAGGTCATGCTGTAAATGTCCTCCTACCTCTTGATGCCTACTGTATATTCAGACAAACTAGTCGTACGATGTAGTATGCAAGTAGACGACTTCGGACGTAGAACGTTAGTTTTCATTAAACAGACACAGGCCTGAGGTTCCTCACATGTTTATTGTTTTAGAAAAGCAGAACGCATGTTGAACTATACCGTGATCCTTAATAAATTTAAATACGGATGAGATTTAATTAGATTTAAACACGTTTGTGTTTGGAAGTCTGTTCTGTGGTGTTGTACCATTCAGAGTTCTGATGTAAACATGACATGCAAGATACATTTTGATAAATAAAAACACATTAAGTAATAATCTGAATAAAATAAACTGACCTATAATAGACCTTAGATAATTCTATTGTTTCTCTTATGTACAAAAAATCAACGCACATTATATTATACTTGGTTTTAATACATTTTATTATTAGTGCTCTTTTTTTTATTTATTTGTAACTAACGAGTTAGCCGTCACATGCTGCTTTTGTTATACATGAAGCCCTAACCATGTCTTATAAAATAGGTTCCGCTCCTTAAATCTAATTGTGGTTTTGTGTTCTGTAATTTGGCCACTAGATGGCAGTGTTTGTTAGAGAAACCGGAATCCTGTTACTTCGCTTTAAAAACCAGACTAGATTACGTTGCGGAAGACCAGATTATTAACAACTTTGCAAAAAAAAAAAAAATCATTTATGAATCAAACCTTTGTTTTTTTTTTTTTTATCATAGCGTGTTTGTAAGTGTTTATTAAAAACAATAAAACATTTAAGGTTGTGTACTATTGTGAAAAAAACATGGGAAAAATGTTTTACTGTACTCCGTTACTCCTTGAGAACTAATAACACCTTTTTCCCGTGATTTATATCTTATCCTGTGTCCTGCTGGGGTGACGTCCTAGCGTTTGCACTGCTGTTCTGTAATCACAAAACTAAAACATTCAGATCATCACCCTGGCATGAAACATCTGGATCGTAAAAGTAAAAAAAAAGACTTTCAATTAATAAATGCCTGACTCTTAATAGTTTCTTTTTAATCTTTAGTCTAGATTTATACGAAAAACCTAAAAATATATGTAATATAAAAAAACACACAGAACTCTGCTCATAAATAACTGCGGTCACGAACACACAGTGTGGTTCAGACACACAATACAAATCGATTTCAATGTTGAGATGCTGGATCTAATAGTGATTGTTATAGTGCACGTACTGATTGGTCAACAAGTCGGGTGTTAGATGGTAAACGTGCTGGTCGCTTCTCCATCCGAGTCTGATTGTGCACTGGAGTTTGTGAGCGTCCGTGCCCTGAGCGCGATCTCCACCGCCGGCTGCGTGTTCTCCTGCTGATAGCGCCTCCTGGTCTGTCCCCAGCGCTTTGCTATCTTCAGCACGTGTGCCTTAAAGGACGAGCCGATGAAGATGTAGAGGACCGGGTTGAGGCAGCAGTGTGTGAGGGCCAGGCTCTCTGTGATCTGATTGGCTCGATCCAGTCTCTTGCTCACCTCGCAGTCAATTACCAGAGCATAGATGATGTCGAGTGCCCGTACGAATTTAACGATGTTATACGGCAGCTGCGTCACCAAAAAAGCTCCGACTACGGCCAACAGGACGCGGAAGGCCTTCCATCGTTTCCCTCCTCTGACTCCGGTGGTTGCCGCCTGACTCAAGGCCTTTCCCACTCGGCAGTAGCAGAAGAGCATGACCACAAAAGGTAGCAGGAAGCTGAGGAACACCTCCAAAAATTCCAAGCTTGCCTTAGCAGCCCTCGCCATGGTGGGAGGGTACACCGCCCTGCAGGATTTCCATCCAACTGAATGGTGCTTGACCGTGGACAGAAAAACATCAGGCAAGCCAAAGAGCAAGGCGGCGGTCCAGACCAGCAGGCACAGTAGCAGCCTCTTCCTGCGCGGGTGGTTTTTAACCAGGCCGCCGGGAGCGGAGCCGTGGGTGAGGGCCCTGTAGCGGTCGACGCTGATACAGGCCAGCAGAAGCATGCTGCAGCTGAAGTTGGTGGTGTACAAGGCAGATGTGATCTTGCAGGCGGTCACGCCGAATTCCCAGCCGTTCACGGCGTCGGCCGCCCAGAAGGGGAGAGTGCAGAGGAGGAGGAGGTCGGCGAGCGCCAGGTTGAGGATGAACACATCGGTCAAGGTCCTTAAGCGCTTCTGAGAGAGGTAGACGAACACCACCATGGAGTTTCCAGCCAGGCCGACTATCAGAGCCAAGGCGTAGACCACCGGGAGGAAGAGTCCGGCGAAGGAGCGCACCTCAGACTTATCACAGACGGTGTGGAAGTCTCCGTACTCGTAATCCGTGTGGTTCGACGAGTTGTGGTGTTCGTGGTAGTGGTAATCGCCATCGTAGTCGTAGTCTAAATGATCCATGTTGATCTGAGAGACAGAACAGTTCCTTATGTCACCAGAAAGTGATAACGATCAATATTAGTACTGATCATCAAATCAAATTTATTATCACATGTGAAAGTGAAATTCTTTTGTGAAATCGCCACAGAAAGTAAAAAGTTTGGATGAAATAAAAATAAAATCTATATTTACAATGTGCAAAAAATCAGCTAGAGATAATAAGAGATGTATTAAGATTAGTAAATCAGTAAATCCATTCATTTATTATCTTCCGCTTTATCCTCTATTAGGGTCGCTGGGGGGGGGGGGTTCCCCATGCCCATCCAGGGGAGAACATTTCAGGCGCTGGGCAGGACAAGGCGCCAATCTATCACTGGGCACACACTCACTCACACACACACTCTATATGGGGCGATTTGGAGAATTCTATTGACCTTGATCCATGTTTTTGGACTGTGGGAGGAAACCGGAGAACCCGGAGGAAACCCACGCGGACACGGGGAGAACATGGAAACTCCACCCAGATGGGGATTCGAACCGGCAATCCCTAGTGCTGAGAGGAGAACGTGCCGACCACTAAGCCACCTTGCCGCCTGATGTTTTTTTTTTAAATCTGAACCTTTTGTTCAATCAAAAACGCTTTATTATTCTTTTTAATGTCGTTCTCATATTCCGCTAAAAGAACAAGCGCAGTGTTCAGATGCCTGCAGTATAAATGTGGTGAGATCTCTGCCTCATTAACTCTGAACTTTGAACATGTTGCTGAAATGAAAAGTCATTTACACATGTTTCTGATTTTTTAAAACAACTTGGCATCCCTTCAGTCCAGAACCACTGTGCCGGGGGAACGATGTGCGTAAAAATAGTTAAAATGATGGGATTCGAATCAAAACAAGCGTCACACCTTGGAGGGAACAAACAGCCAGAGTGCCGTTAAGTGCTTTATGATTAAATTTGCATCTGTGGATCAGACGTACTTTATCAATCTCTCTATCTTTGTTTATTCATTGTTTTCCTTTAATGATTATATAAAGCATTTATTGGTTTGGTATGTTTGTTCAGAGTAATGGTCTACTCTTGAAACATTAGCTGTTCTGCTGGTGTGTGTGTGTGTACACACTTACAGAAGTACTTGGAAGGAACATCGCCTTAATGAAATAATAAAAATGAACTGTGTTAGCTTTAATGTAAACGTGCAGCAGGAAGCTTCTGATTTAAAATGCATGAGAAGCCTGATGCAGGTTCAGATTATTTATCTGGGAAGAAAACGATCAGGAAACTGTGTGAATCAGCTTTTTGAGGAATCTATTAAAACACACTGCCTTTTTTTTAATTCTGTGATTTTATGTTTCAGAAAATATCCATCGAGTTCCACCATGCTTTAAAAAAAAGATTCATTAAACTATGAAAAAGACTTTGTACATCCCTTAAATCAGTAGCTTTACTTATTAATTGCTGTGATACTTTATCAGTCTCTTATGATTCCGTAGGCATTTTTAGTTCAGAGAGTTCATTGAAGTTTCTGATTTGTTTATACCCAGAGTTTCGTTGGTTTGAGATTGGACCGTTAGAAATCCTTAATGCTCATACGGCTAAAGTTTTCCTCTATATTGGAATTGGTTGCGTAGCATCCTTGTCCTGTTGCATGACCCAGTTCACGCCAAGCTTGGACCGTTGTGTCGATGGCCTCGGGTTGGAGTTATGAACAATTTACTCATTAATGCAAGTCCAAATGATCACCTCTCAACTCTTGTGCTTGACAGTTCGTATGGCGTGTTGCGCTATAAACATGGCTTAATGCATAATAGTAATACTTTATGATTTTTTTCCCCTAATCAAACTGAGATGTCGTTCTCCCCTGGATGGGCATGGAGAACCCCCCCCCCCCGGCGACCCTAATATAGGATAAAGCAGAAGATAATGAATGAATCAATTATGTTAAATAACACTTAAGATTAATGCAGCAAAAATTCTCATTAAACTCAGATGTGTTTTCACATCTCAAAAATGATCAATTATTCATACTTATATAATTAACAGTACCTGACCCTCTTCCTTTTAGTTCCTATGGATACAGTGAGGTTGCATATTTTTACACTTCTTTTGCAGTTTGGCTTTAATTTTTATTAAATTATGATAATATTATCGAATGCTAATATAATTGTTATGCACCGTGTATTTGAAATTGTGTTCTATTAAAAATTATTTCAGATGTTTTAATGTTTGGACTTTTTATGTCCTGATATGTAAAATCATATAAATTGGAAGGTGTATTTTTATTTATTTGTTTTTTTTTCTCATGACTGTAATACACAAGGAAGGTATATTAAATGTATGTTTAACCCAATATAAATGTAAAAGTTTCAATATAGTGGCAAATTACTGAAGTACTGGGACAAGCCCTTAATTAATTGGACACATTCAATTCAGGTGTATTTCTAATTGAGTAGAAATCAGTGCAGTGGGTTTTGGGCCGGTTACTCGTTTGTTTGAGCTGAAAGGTGAAACTCAATTCCTCCTATTGTCCCTTTTTTGTGGAAATCCAACTAAGAAATGAATTTGATTGGATTTTAAAAAAACTTTTAGGATGATGTCTCACAAAAGGAGAGAATGGAGACAGGGCGTGATGGTTCGCCATTGTTCAGTTGTGAAGACGGAGCACTCGGATACCTGCTCCGTTTTTATCTTGTAGTTTTTCCTGACGTGTTTTAAAGAAGAAAAAGAGCACATGGAGACTCATGTGGAACGGTAGACTTCGGGTTTCGTTTGCCGATCAGTTTAGATCTGGTTCACTCGGTGTTCCACTCAGTGTTCACGCCATGTTCCACTCGTGTGTCACCTAAACAATCTTTTATCGCTTTGAGGGAAGAATGTGGGAGAAATGTGTTGTACTGTTGAAGGAATTTGCTTTTAAACTTAAAAAGATCAGATTCATGTTCTGTTCTTATTCACGGCTTTATTCTTGTTCTTTGGCCTCAAAGTCCACTTTATTTTAAGGTATTGCCCTTTTAGCAAATAATACAGCTGAGCAGGATTAAAACTACTACTGAGTTTACAAAGCCGAACAAACAATGTGAAATTCCATTAAGGCTTTAGGAGATTCTGTACTGCACACAGCAGTGTGTATAAAAAACCTGATGACCAAATATCAAATATACTGTTTGTCTGCTTCAGTAGTTTTAGCTCTTAATATGATTTATTTATTATTATTTTTATAAATATCTGGAACAATATTTATTTCTGTGTGTGTGTGTGCGCGCGCACAGCCGTGTTTTTGTATATTTATCCTTCTGCGCACATACATATGTGCATATGTATGTGTGTGTATGTGGGTATATCTGTGTTTGTGCACAGAATTTTAAATGTTTTCAAACGATTGTTATATAAGTTAATCTGAAGATTGATCATTTCGCACATTGTCGTAATTTAGTTCTTTCGTGTCGCTCAGTCTCTGAATGTTATTTTTAAAGACCTGTTATTCCGTTTCTTGTAAATCTGATTCATCACCGTGCAAACACATCAGGCATGACGCCCCACTTCGACACAAACATGGTCTCCACTTTGATTTATACTATTTTATATGTAAAAGGATTTATTTTTCCAATTAGGTCGAAATACGGCAGGAGGTGACGGTTTGCTCGACTGTTTTAAAGCAGGTTTTGAACTTTAGCTTCAGGTGTTGTAAAAACCTTGAGTCATTGTGGAGAAGGACTTTGATTAAAGTTTAAAAAGTAAATATGCAGTGGCTAGACTTTTGCCTGATTCATCTGTTTCCTGTTAACCTCTCGAGAAAGTCCTTCAAAGAGGTTTATTTTGTAGCAGGAACCTGATTTGTGATTTGTTTTTAAAAAAAGTGAAACCGAGTTTAAAGATACAGCGAGTATGACGAGCAGCCTCTTACCTTGTGTTTGTGTCCTCGATTAATCAAACCGGGAGCCTGAGGGAAAGCTGCTTTCCAGTTCTGTGGAAATGGAGCTCAATAGATAATAGCATTTTGTGTGTGTGTGTGTGTGTGTGTGTGTGTGTGTGTGTGTATGCGCGTGCGTGCGTGTGTGTGTGTCTGTGTCTAAGAGAGAGAGAACGTGAGAGAGAGCACATTCTCCACCTCTCTCCTCCCCATATACTATTCAGTATGGAGCCATGTGTTTATCCCTTATGTCTCTATTCCACCTGCTTCCCTGACTTAGATTTTTTTATAGAAGTAGGCTCTGAAAATATTTCCACAACTCCAAATATCATACAAGTTCAAATCAATGTTGTTTTGGTTGGAGTCTTTAAAAGAGAAGGCACTTAAATCCTTAAATCACCCCAATAAATTTATATATATATATATATAGATATAGATATAGATAGATAGATAGATAGTGTGTGTATGTATGTATGTATGTATATATATATGTATATATATATATATGTATATATATATGTATATATATATATATATATATATATATATGTGTATCCCCCCCCCCCCCCCCCCCCCCCCCCCCCCCCCCCCCCCCCCCCCCCCCCCCCCCCCCCCCCCCCCCCCCCCCCCCCCCCCCCCCCCCCCCCCCCCCCCCCTTATTTATATTCATGTTGCTTCGATTTGTGAAAATTCTTTCCAACTTGTTGCACTTATTTAACTTTTCCGTTCTCTTTCGTCTGTGTGTTAAGATTCCGAGGACTTGGCGTTGCACCGAGGTGTGTTTTCTGTGTGTGTGTGTATAAGTTTTGTGTTTCTTGCCTATGGTCTCATTATCTAATGACCAGCAGCTCAGCGTTACGCCTGTTTGTTAGGATTGTTTTCAAAAGCACTGTCCAAAGAAATTACTGTCAAAAACGAGTGGACTAGAACACTCGCACTGTACACTACAGGTCCAAAAGTATTGGGACGAACTGAATTTGGGTGTTTTGAGTCCATGAAACAGGTGTATACCTCGTTCTGGATGGTTGAATGTGTAAGTACAGTGTTGTGGTAGATCTTTTAGGTTCCAGATGACTGTGCTCCTGTGCTCTGAACACAACGCTCTGTAACCTCAGGGTTGGGTGATGGTGGTATGGAAGAACTGGTGTGGCTCCCGCCGGACTCTCAGTTTTATTAAACATCTTTTGAGATAAATTTGTAAAGAGCCTGCAACCCAGGGGTGTGTGTCAGTGCCCGAGTCCATGTGTAGTGTGTATTAAATGTGTCCTGAGTTTAATTGCCTCTTTTTGTCATTTGGAATCATTATGTCTGATCTTTAAATATTTATTATCACTACAGTTCACCTGAATCTGATTGCATATTGCCTGTAATGTCTTAGAGTGAGCTGTAAATAATGCCATGTCCAGATTCCACGTCCGGTGTTTTGAGACATGAGGGAATCGGACTCCCTTTTCTTTACTGGAATGTCCAGCTGGGTGTTTTATCCATTCCTTCGAAGACAAGACCAGGCATGTGTGACTTCATTTACTCCATATGTGTGTTGACTGGAATGCTAAATTATGTAAGAGATGATTCTGTATAATAAACTCTGGGAGTCTGACTCCGGTTCAGTTACAGGTCTTTCCAGGGTTGTGTTGAATGACGTAACCTGTCAATAGGGCTGATTTCTCTGAAACAAATCGGTGCTCTTGGAGTCTGGAGAGCTGGGTGTTGTTTTTAGATGAATGAAGTCACTGTTTGTTACATGTTCTTAGAAACTGACTTGATGGCAGTATGTTTCTCAGTCAGTATTCACACATAAGCTGGTAACCTATACAGGTGGTGCTGATGCAGCTCCGTGCCATTACAGATGCTGGATTTTGCACTGTTTCTGATTAGAGAACTTATCAACAAAGTACTCCTTGGTCCATGTGACTGTTTTTACCCCAGTAACAGGACAAAAAGCACTTTGATTCACCCCTCTTTCTTCTCTCTCTCACTCTCTTTTGCACTTGCCCTCTTGCTTTTTTTTCTTCTCCTTTCTCTTTTTTATTTTACTCTCTCTCTCTTTTGTTCACTCTTGCTCTCCTGTTCTCACTCTTGCTCGTTTTATCTATTGCACTCTTATGTGCTCTCTCTTTCTTTTTGTCTTACTGTTTTGGTTCACTCTCTTTCTCTTTTCCTGTCTCTCACTTTCTCTTATGCTCTCTCTTGCTTTTTTCTCTCTCTATTTTGCTTTTTCCTCTCTCTCTCCCACTCTCTTACTCTATCACTCTCTCTCACTCTATCTCTCATGTGTTGTCTCTATCTCTCTCTCTTTAACTACATACCTTATAAGCCCAGATGTCATTATATAACTGTGTAAAAGTCAGTGTCAGTGTCGAGTCTGGTTTGTTCTCTCCTCCATCAGTGGAATCATAAAGTTGTGTCTGCAGCTTGTTATCCTCACAACCCCGAGAACCACGCAGCTGCCGTTCATCACTCAGACACTTGAGATTCATTATCTCACAGGCGTAACAGCTTCATGTCCATGAGCGGTTGTGCTGGATGTCACCATCTACGAGAATAGGCAGCTTTTAAAGTTTCTGAGCTGCTCCTTTGGAAGACACGGGGGGGGGGGGGCTGTATTTATGCAGTTGAATAATTTGTATTATTTGATCTGTTTATTTTGGTTAACTCTGAGATATGTGTGCACGTGGAGGAGAGTTCAGTGGAATGCGTGTTTGGAAATTCCTGTCGTATTTTGGCACAGATGTGCGGCGCTGAGTTTATTTGATCTATTTAAAGACATTTATCGTCAAATAAGTCCATTAGATGGGCTTTGAAGTTCCACAATAACATTCTATAATCCATCTGGTTCTTTACATACTTTATTAGTCTCCATTGGTATGTTCTCCGATGATCAGCACCCCCACAGAGCAGTTATTATTAGGGTGGTGGAAGATTCTGAGTACGCAGTGTCACTGACATGGTGGTGCAGGTGTGTCATTGTGTTAACGCTGTGCTTCTGGAGTTTAAACCCTGTATCCACGCACTGTAAGTTTTATTAGACATCCACTTTATTCCACCACCATGTGACTGCAGTGCTGAGAATCATCCACCACCTAACATCATACCTGCTTTCTGGTGGTCCTTACTTTTAGAGAACAAAGTAAAGGGCATTAATAAAATAGGTTGATAAATTAAAATAACAAAATTCAGTTTTCTTGACTAAATACAGGAAGGTGTTTGTGTATAATGCACAGTGACCTCTGGCTTTCTGCAAGTTTTTGTGGTGTGGACATTTTTGCCATTTAGAAGGTCACACACGATGCCGAACAAGTGGCACATGATTTTAACCAGTTTACTTCATAAGGGTTTTGACATGGGTCAGTATCAGGGTTCTGTATGTGCCGACAACAAATTCACCCAGACCTTCATGAGCTGAGCTATGCTTTGTGCAGTGGGTTGCAGTTCCGCTAAATTTGGGATGTATTATTATATTATATATACTCTAACTGTAGCAATTGTAGTGAATAAAGCATGTAAAGTAAATGGGTGAGTGCTGTGTTCTTATACTTTTATCCAGCGGTGACTAGGCTTTGTATCTCTCTAGCTGATCTGCACCGATGTTGTCGGGATGTAAACAAGAACATAAAATAAGCACGTCGGTTCTTGTCATGTGCTTAGTGCCTTCAGTCTCACAGTTCGTGTGTGCGTGCGTGCGTGCGTTTGTGTATAAACATTAAAAGATGCAGGTACATTTACACATCACTGTACATACATTATGCCTCATGCTTTTGTTTCAGACTGGGGAGATGCTCCCTCTAGTGGCAAAAAGAAGCAGCATCATAAATAATAATTTTTTTTGCAAATATAACCCTTTCTCCTTTTCTTTTCTTTTAGGTGCAGGTAACCCTCAGTGCAAGATTGCTATAGTGATGTGCAGGAACACGACGTCTGACTCAAATAACAACAGGTACGAATGCGTCACAGATGGAACTTATTTACAATCTTACTCATGGATTCTAGTTTGGTAAGTTGTTTGACAGGAAAAAGCAGGAAACTCCAAAATATACAGCATAACAACTCTACTCAATTTCCCATAATCAATTTTTACATTATATGGACTAAAAGTGTTAATACACATCCAACTAAACACCTGAACACCTCCCTGTGAGAGTGAGGTGCTGGGATTTAAGCATGATCTGCAGAGAGCAGAGTGTCAGGCCTTGTGCATGGAAGGTGGTTTAAATTAAATTGTGAAATAAGAATAATAATAATAATAAAAGTAATCACGCAGACAAAAGACAGAAGTGTCGGTTTAATGGGGAGTTATTTTGTTGCTGTTGTTGTCGTCTGATCGTTAAGTGAAACTTAATAATAACCCATTCAAACCATTCCGGAAATTAGGATTAGTAAGGGCTGATGAATTATTGCACACATAATGGCTTTTGAATCACACACTCGCTCACACACATTGAAACACACACACACACACACACACACACACACACACACACATACACAAAAGCCCTGTCTGAGGACAGAATGGTGGTGGAATCATGTTAAAGTCTGGCTGTCTGCATTCCTCACTCATTATTCCCTCTGACCCACAGAGTTCATTTAATAAAACTCTTTGCGGGGTGAAGGGTGAGGGTGGAAAGAGTGAGATCTAGAAAATGAAACGACATGAAAGTAAGACTATAACCGCAAACAAAGGTCTTTATTTATGAGAAAGTAATGAAAGAAAAAATACAAGCAAAGCAGGCGGAGAGGAACCCATGAGCCGACTGCAGTTATTAAAGGTCAGAAGTCCACCTTAAAAAATGATCTTGCCCTGTTTGCACTTCATCTTCACTTCAGGTTCACAGATGTACAGCATGTCTACACACATCCCTTACTGTTTTGGTGGGTGTGGGTGGAGGGGGGGCACTGTGGTTTGGGTGTTGGACTTTCTATCTGAAGGTTGTGGGTTTAAATCCCAGGTCCACTGAAAGCAAGACCATTAACCCTCACTGCTCCGGGGGGATGACAAGTAAATTTGGGATGTGTGTAAGTCAGTTAGGATTAATTAACGCGTCTGCTAAATGACCGCATGTCATTTTATGTTACACACCACCACCATGTCGGTGTCACTGCAGTGCTGAGAATCTTACACCACCCTAGTAGTACCTGCTTATTGTTGGTCCTGATTATTACAAAATATTGTGGTGAAAAATCTAAAATAGTAGCTTCATAAATTTACTTTATTTACAGTAAAGTAGAGGAATGCAACTCTGTAGTTCTATCATCTTATCTTCACTTAATCCACTACTAGGGTCGTGCATATGGGGGGTTCGGTTCCCCATGCCCATCCAGGGGTGAACATTTTGGCTACTGGGCAGCTGCACCCAGGACAGGGCACTTGGCACACACTCACTTACACACTTGGCACACACTCACTTACACAGACTCACACTATAGAGGGGGGCAATTTAGAGCAGTCAATTCTATCTTGAATCCATGTTTTTTAGACTGTGTGGGAAAACTGGAGAACACAGAGGAAGCCCACACAGACATGGGGAGAACATTGCAACTCCATCTAAATCAGGATTCAAATCTGAGGGCACAGCGCTGAGCGGTGGACGTATTAACCACTACGCCTCAGTGCCGCCCTTTTGCTAATTTAATTAATTTTCAGATTAATTTTAATTCCCTATTAAACAAATTCCACTCTGGCTTAGTGTTTAGCGAGTTTGGAGTTTCCATGTTCTCCCTGCGTCCGCGTGGGTTTCCTCTGGGTTCTCCGGGTTCCTCCCACAGTCCAAAAACATGGATGAAGTCAATTGAGTTCTCCAAATTGCCCCATATAGAGTGTGTCTGTGTGAGTGAGTGTGTGCCCAGCGATAGATTGGCGCCCGGTCCTGGGTGTATCTGCCCAGCGCCCGAAACGTTTTCCCCTGGATGGGGAACCAACTCCCCCGCGACCCTGATAGAGGATAAAGCAGAAGATAATAGATGGATATTAAACCAATTCACCCACTGCTAAAGATTTTCCCCCAACAGAGTTGTGTACACCTCACCTCCCCTCCCCTCCAAACTCTCCGTTGTGACCTCGTTCCTCTTCTCCATGTTTAGTTCAGTCATCCGGAGTGACAGTAAAGTTCGGGTTGTTTTTGCTGCCATCAGCTTGAATGTCGTCCTCTGGGATTCAGTCTGAAAATCTCAATCCTGTATTTAATAAAATTTCAATCACAGCCAAACCCAGAGGAACAACGCCCAATGGCTTCATTCCACACACAACATCTTCTTTATGGCCCAAAACAATATGAGACTTTACCCACACACACACACACACTCACACACACAGACGGACACCAAATCCATGGCTAAGAGTGAGATTGTGGTCATTGTTGAGGTCTTACTGTCTGCATTCTTCTCGCTGAATCGTTTCTTTACAGTCTGTTCCTTTCACTGACCCTCTGCAAAGTTCACGCCATCAACCCGAGCGCACGAACACAAACAGGAGATCTAGAGTATAAAAGATGTTAAGAACCATCTGTCACAACCAGTCTGGTTCTTTATGGACGTGGAAGTGCAGCGTTATGGGAGAACAACTGTAGACTGACAGGGCATTTCCATCCCCATTAGAGAGAACAACCTTACGTTCAGGAATCATAAGAGAATCTGGTTCAAATGTCTAGATTATTTTTTCTTTCAAAGAAAATAAATGTATAATGTGTTTCCAACAGATTCCTTTTCATTAAGTGGTCAACCAGGGAATTTGGGTGTTGATCTATTTGTGTTACTGTAGCTGTTTGTGGGTGTGAATGAGGGTGTGTGTGGGAGGGAGTTCCGTACTGTCAAAATCAAAGGAAATAACATCTCCACCCAGCAACGCGAACGTGAGCGAAGGAGGTGGAGGAGTTCGAGGGCCTTCTGTCTCGATGGCTTCTGCGTGTTCCAGCAGGTCGTCTTTATTTCACTTCGTGTAATTAGGTTTAATAGTTTAATCTGCGTTATTGTATTTGAGTGTTTTCCTGTTTTACAAGATGCACAGCGTACAAAAGATATAAGTACGCTTTAGTGTAAGATTAATGAGATTCAGATCTGTAATTACTCGTCTAATTTGACAAGCGGAGTTGTTTTCTTTCTTAACGGCTCTCGGCGCGGGACACACATGTTCTCATGGTCACGACCCACTTTCATAGAGTACAAACCAAACAATTTTTAAAAAATAGCCTTAAAAACACATTTAAACGTAAAAACGCGTCAACGTGAATTTAGGAGCAATTTTTAAAAATATTTTTTTAATTTTCATTTTCATTCTCAATGAACGAAACTTCACGAAACCTATATTTGCCTTTCACCAACACGCCCCCCCCGAACAAATTTAAAGAGCAGTGTGACTGGCAAATGAATGGTGGTTACCATGGCAACGTGAATGCTGTGCGCATCTGACGTGTCTCCTATTCTCCTTTCTTTATGAAAGAATATAAAAGATGAGTAAAAAAATCTGATAAACTTTAATGAATGTTTTTTTTTTTTTTTTTTGTTTATATCTATTAATTTTTTTAATAAGCTTTCCGCGACCCACCAGTTGAGAATTGCTGCTCGGTGGGGCATCGATAACAAATGCACTGGTGATAATACAGAAGCATGTTAATTAATTTGCCTGAATATGGTTCTTTAACACGTACCACCCACCTCAGCACTCTCTCTCATTTCGTTATCTTCCACTTAATTCTATACCATGGGTGGGGGGGTTCCCCATTCCTATCCAGGTGAGAACTTTTCTGGCACTCGGCAGATACACCCAGGACACGGCGCCAATCTATTACAGGCTACCCTCTCACTCCCACAGATACACACACTGTACAAGGGCAATTTAGATGGGGCAATTTATAACATCCATGTTTTGGGCTGTGGGAGGAATCCAGAGAACCAAGAGAAAACCCACACACACGAGCAGAATGGAAGCTCCACCCAGATCGGGATTCAAACATGCCATTATGCCACTGTGCCGCCCCATACTCACCCTCTGATGGTAACTGTGTTGGCTGTGCCCTCTGTCAGCAGAATAATACTCCGAACGCACAAAGCAAAATAGTTCAGGATGGTTTGAGGAGCACATCGCCCGTCGTGAGGTGACGTGGAAGCAGCACCTCCCTAAACTGTAGCTCTAAATTGTAAACAGCTGCAGTAAAAATGCACTACATCATATTTATAATTCGTATACATTATGACCGGAACCAGTTCGTTTGGGACGATGGCTCAGAACAGAAGACCTGCTGTGTGTTGAGGGCTGCGAGTGTGAACATAAATCTACATTATGAATGTTCTGTCCTGATAGTGTTCTCTGTGATGAGTTTTGTGGTTGTGTATCACAGGCACGGACATCACAGTATGATCTTGGTCCCGATGGACACGCCCGGCGTCAGGAAGATCCGGCCGCTCACTGTCTTTGGACAGGATGGTGAGCATTTGAAACTCTATAGAACAGATTTTATCGTTCCATCAACATGCAGTGCATCTTCAGTTGGACCTGACTGTGTTTAAGGTGAATTGTCTTTTATCTGCAGATGCTTCTCACGGCGGCCATTTCGAAATCCACTTCGACCACGTGCAGGTTCCTGCCTCAAACCTTATTCTGGGTGAGGTGGCAGATTTTAAAATGTTCAGAGATCATTCATTCCCTCATTATCTTTTGCTTAATCCTCTACTAGGGCCGCAGGGGGCTTGCCCATGCCCATGCCCATACAGGGGAGAAGTTTCAGGCACTGAGTAGATACACCCAGGACAGGGTGACAATCTATCACTGGGCCCCACACCCACAACTACAAACACACACTATATGGGGAAATTTAGAGCATTCAATATACCTTGAATCCATGTTTTGAGTTTTTTTTTTAAATTATTTATTTCATTTTATTATATAATTTTTTTTATTATAGGAACATTTTTGTTTGTACATGATGTCTGTATTAAATGACCTGACAAACTGTGCAGGTGAAGGTCGTGGATTTGAGATCGCTCAGGGGCGGCTGGGACCCGGCAGGTTGCACCACTGCATGAGGGCTGTTGGTTTGGCAGAACAAGCGCTGGAGATGCTGTGCAGGAGATCCAGCAGCAGACAAACTTTCGGCAAGAAACTCTACCAACACGTGAGTTTGTTACCCGGATGTTTGAAGGGGCATGAATAAGTCTTATTGGATGCTAATTTGGAGCTACACACACACACACACACACACACACACACGCTGATATCCCACAAGGTAGAGTGGGACCCCAACATTTGAACATTTTTTGAAACACACTTCACGTTAATTCATTATTGTTATTTATAAGTCAGTTGTATACTAAAATTTACTATGTCAAAAATAAGCTGTATCATTTGGTATGTTCTCCTGTTGCGATGGTGGCAAGGTGTGTTTAAGCCACGTGTTCCCGTATTCCAGTGTTTAGTGCATAGTTTGTATATAAAGGTCCGATTTTTAAAAAAAACCTTTGTGTTTCATGTGTGCTGTAGGAAGTAGTGGCTCATTGGATCGCAGAGTGTCGCATTGCCATCGAACAGACGCGTCTCCTGGCCCTCCACGCAGCTTATACACTGGATACACAAGGCAACAAAGCTGCAAGGAAGCAGGTACCCCCCCCCCACTTCCCCACCCCAAACACAGTACAGTGTAAGGTTCATGACCATTTAACTCAGCTTGAGGTTGTAATTAAATAAAGACAATTATCGTAATGTGGGGCTTTTTCCACGACCTCAGCATCATTACGCTGTGTGTTTTAAACCTACTACTGATGTATGGACCCACAATGCATTGTTGGGACAGCTAGAAAGTTTATCCATGTGATCTGGCTGTAGTCATGGCAACACAGCATCATACCCAAGTAGAGCTTGTTAACTTAAAGTAGGGAAGAAAATAGGAAGGAAGGTGGCGGGTGGCGTACGATGTGCCACATCTGTTTCTAGGCAACTGTACATCAGTGTCGTAATGGCCTGTTCGAGAATTACTCATCATCTGCTCAAACTGTGAAGGTTAGGAAGTGTTAAAATGAAAAAAAGTGCCATAAAGGACAATTAATATTGTTTTTTTTTGTTGCCTACATGTGCAAATGCTCGTACGAATCTCAGACTCTCACAAAATCCAACCATGTGACCCGTAACCCCCAAACTCTAGAACCCCAATCTGCTTGCACCTTTGTTTATATTTGCCAATTTCGAAGAGACTCTGTAGTACAGTAGAGACACAGTGGACAAAAATGTTATTTAAAACCACTTCAGATTAAATGTATTGCTTACATGTCTTTAATTCAGGTTTCACACAAATCTAACCATGTGACCTGTAGCCCCAAAACTTCAATCATTCATTCATTATCTTCCGCTTTATCCTCTATTAGGGTCGCGGTGGGGTTTTCCATGCCCATCCGGGGGAAAACGTCTCGGGCGCTGGGCAGATGCACCCAGGACAGGGTGCCAATCCATTGCTGGGCACAGACTCACTCACACAGACACACTCTATATGGGGCAATTTTGAGAATTCAATTGACTTGATCCATGTTTTTGGACTGTGGGAGGAAACCGGAGAACCTGGAGGAAACCCACGCTGACACGGGGAGAACATGGAAACTCCACCCAGATGGAGATTCGAACCGGGAATCCCTAACGCTGAGAGGCGAACGTGCCGACCACTAAGCCACCTTGCCGCCGCCCCAAAACCAAAAAAAAAAAGTTGAAGGGAGTAAATACTACAATAGAGACACGGTGGACTAAAACGTTGGTATGTAAATTGTATTGCCTACACGTCTTAACTTCAGGACTCGTACAGATCCAACCATGTGACCTGTGGACCCCAAATGCTAAACCTACACTCTGCTTGTACCTCTGTTAATATCTGGCAAGTTTAAAGAGACTGGGTGGTACACTAAAGTGTGTGTGTGTGTGTTTTACATTGTACATCGTCCCCTGTGTAGATTGCAATGATAAAGATCACCGCAGGCCGGATGGCGTGTAAAGTGGTGGACTGTGCCATTCAGGTCCATGGGGGGGCAGGAGTGTCTGATGATTTCCCTCTTGCTCAAATGTGAGTGTATCCATCCAAACCTTTACATGAACACCATCGTCAGAATACTGCATGAAAAACATTCCCATCACAACTGATGACTTTTACAAACTACAACAATGAGCCGAAATATGTTTAAAATTCTAACCTTAGGTCTTAATAAAAGACTGTGGAGCGGAGATAGGTGGCTGATTAAGGTGTGTGTAAGACTGTATAAGTGTGTGTGTGTGTGTGTGTGTAGGTATGCGTATGCACGGACTCTCCGTTTAGCTGACGGCCCTGATGAGGTTCATCTCTCGTCTCTTGCCCGAATGGAGCTCAGGGATCAGTTCAGACAGAAGGCGTCCAAACTCTAATCACAAGAACGACCTCAGCTCTGTAAATCGGATTTGTTCTGATTCTGCTGTTTATCAGAAATGATGTCTAATCAAAGCTTCCATCAAATTCCGGCTGTTATATAGTTTTAATTATTGTTCCCCTCAGCAGAGACTATGTGTTTTAATAATAATAATAATAATTATAATAATCCAACAATGCGAATGAACATCAAATAAAATAAAAACAAGGTTTATATCCATTAGCTCCAGAATGAAGGTTCTAAACAAACTGATGATGCTGACAATAAAGTACCTAAATTCAAAACCCTCCTTAAATCCCTGACCTTTAAAGAGCTTAAAAATGCGCAAATCTGGAGTTATAATTTCATTAACAATTTTATAAAAATCTTTAAACTAATTTATATAACGATCTCCAGATTAACATCAGTGCCGTGTAATGACTCGAGGAGTTAAACACAGACATTAGTTAACCTTTAAACACTAATGCTTAAGTAAAAACTAAACAAATAGATATTAGTAACCCTCCATCTGCATCACATGACCTCCACCCATCAAACCCTATACTATCTGTATAGCATTTTTTAATAGGAGCTAATAAATAATATTTTTTGTTCAGCCAGTTTACAGAATTATTATATATTTTTAAAATAAACCAGCTTTAGGGGAGTCGTTGTCTAACCGATGTCATGTCATGTCAGTTCACTCTCCCTGTGCATCCTGACAGTAACTGTGTCAAAGAGAACACATTTTCTCCTCTAGTACTCCTCTGGGTACCTGTCATCTGGTCATCCCCTGGGCTCATCAGTCTGCACTGCTGACTTCATCTTCAGGCTGCTGCTTCTCATCCCCCCCCCACTTCCAAACCTTTGAATCTATTAATTTTTGAATTTATACTCCCAGATGTTTTAGGTTAATAAGTTCAAGTTATTTATTTCTGTCGCACTTTTTACAACAGTACATCGTCACAAAGCAGCTTTACAGAATGAACAGCCTTTAAACCCCCAAAGGGCAAGCCGAAGCGACAGTGGCCTTGTTGTTATTCAAGGAAGAAACCTTGGGAGGACCAAGACTCAGTGGGGGACTCGTGCTCCTTAAGCGGCCAGGCAGCAACAACAATGTAGGACAGCCATGTAGAGACATTTAACAAATGGAAAAACTAAAAACTAGAAAACTATATGTGAGTCCATTAAGGGGGCGTCCTGCAGGACCACCAGTCCAATTAATATTCAGGTTCCATAAACATGATCTGATAAAGTCAAAAACTATTTCTTAAAATCGTTACCAATAGGTGGATTGTCTTGAGTTTAACCTGGATGATCTGCGCACCTAGATCTTTAATAAAATTATGTTGGATTAAGGTTCAGAAATGCTCTGTGTAACCTCCTGCACGGAGAGCTGTCAACATTATAAAGTGCAAAATTATATAAAAACAATGAAAACAGATGCAAATTAAACAAAATCAAATGACATATTCCATAGTTCTGAGATTGTAATCTATAAAATGTTATTAATAAGTTTTAATTATAAAGAGATTTAGTTGTGTGTTGCTTTAAATTGATACGTTTCTGTGATGAATATATGAATGCAGCTTTACAATTTTAATATTAATGTAATGTTAATAAAGTCGTTAAGACGTTCAAAAAACATAGTTTTCCAAAAATATATAAACCACACCATAAATGCGACAGAAACCAAAGCTCTGTGCATCAGGAGGTTAAAGTGTTTTGTTTGGCTCTTTGCGTTGCATTGTGGTCGATGATGACTATAACATGTGACTTCCAAAAGATGGTGTCAGTGCGACACGAGGGATGGAACCCACTGTAAAAACTCCAAACGAAGAGAAAACTATGAGGGTTACTTCATAACACAAAATACTGTTAACTAGTTTAAAAAGGGTCCATTTTGACTCCAGGGCATAGAGGATATGGTCCTGTGCAGTTTGCATGTTCTCCACTTATTTGGCTGGGTTTCATCTGAATACTCCATTTACACCCAGCCCCCCCCCCCATCCCCGAGTTACCAGTCCAAAAATATTCTAGTACAGTTGATGTCTAGTGGTTTATGAAATGACGTGTCCAGGGTGCCCACCCAGTAGGTGCCGGGACAGGCCCCGAAACCTCCTGATTTGAATTGGCTGGCTTTATAATTGACTAAATTGAATTTCCTGTGGAGTTAAAAGCACTTAACGTCTATGCAAGTTAAAAATGGATCGGTGTTCTAAAAGCCGAGTCTGCTGAAGTCTTAACTTTGTGTTTTGCACACAGAGAACAGAGACGCCATGTGGAGCAGGAGAAGCATTTGGGGTTTAAGTGGCTCTCTGTGGTACTCATTTCTGACCTCGGTGAGCGTGAGGTGCACACCAAACCTCACTTCACCTCCTTATGCTCCCTCCATGTGCTTATCCTGCTCCCCCGTCGACGTTCATTTAGAAAATCACTTTAATACGGAAGATGAAATGACGACTTTAATAAACTCAGCATTCAACACTGATACAAAGCTTCATCAGCAGGTACGTTTTACAATAAACATGTCATTAATAAAATACTGTATATCAAAACATTATATTAAAATAAATCCTTTCTATATCAGACTAAAGAATAAGTGTAAGCACGTTCTGCTGTAAAGGAACCTTCACCCCACAGCTGTGGTTCTAGCCATGCCTTGGATACTTGAAGCATGTAACTACCAAATGCACTAAATAAGAAGTTTTACTGTCCTGAAAATGCTAACGTTTTCATTTTACTGGCCGATATCGTTCAGAATATTGATCCTCTCACACTCGATCACCGCAGCTGTGATTAACCCGCTGGTGACAAACCTCTTATTAATGCTACTTCATAATTACAGGGATAGAAAGTCTACTGTATGCACCATGAAGAACAGCATGTACGGGAATAAGTACTCCGGTATGGATTGAGTAAATGCACGTATCCCTGTATTTCCCTTTCCTCTGATCTCGTCCCAGGTTATGAGCTAATGGACGTTTTGGTGATGGGCTTCTTTCGGGTTGCACTTCTTCTGTGTCTGTACTTCACCGGCTGTAAGACAAAGATATAACACGTCAGTTATGGATCACTGAAGTTATGTTGGTTATGTCCGTATGCTGCACTTTGGGTCTTGGCGGGGAGTAGAATGGCAAAAATAGATTTTTTTTTTCTTGAAATCACCTCCATCTTGTTGTGTAATGAATAAATGTGAATTTCCTCTGAATTGTGAGGTGGTTTAGGAGTTATAACTGTAATAACGATCAATCTAGCTTGGTTGTTGTACAGCTACATTACATCTTTAATACTTTCCAGCTCTTTGGAAGTCCACCTTCATATCCCCCACCTTACTTTGACATATGACTTTTGTCAGTGAAGCAGTAGTATAAGCTTGCATGCGGTATTAATAAACCCAGAGAGCAAATTGGCCACAATAAGGACTACAGTCACACAACTGTTAAAATGCACTGGACAGCAAACTTGAGGCAGGTAGGCTGCAATAGTAAAGGAGCTCATTAGGATTAATGCATTAGTTGTGTATTGGGCGGCACAGTGGTGTAGTGGTAAGCAGATTCGCCTCTCAGTGTTGGGGATCCAGGTTTGACTCCCAATGGGTGGAGTTTCCATGTTCTCTCCTTGTCCATGTGGGTTTCCTCTGGGTTCTCTGGTTTAGTCCCACAGTCCAAAAACTTGGATTCAAGGTGAATTGGCAGCTCTATATGGCTCCCCATATAGTGTGAGAGAGTGAGTAAGTGTGTGTGCCCAGCAAAGGACTGGCGCCGGGTCCTGGGTGTATCTGTATACAAATATCAACAGCTATGATGTCTGATACCGGATGATTATTTAAGTGTTGTGGTGTTTAATATGATAAATAATATCATATTAATGTATTATTTAGTGCAGTACTGTTTGTTCTCCACTGTGATTATAATTTCAAGGTTAAGTTTGCCAAATCTCCGGTGGGGTTTACTGTAATTACGGTTGGTGTCAGTACGTCTAAGATAAAAGTGAGCAATTAAAGCAGCTAGAGGTCAGTAATTAAGTCTGATAGTTTATTGCAGCGTGGGTGTTATGATTACAGACGTCTTTCACCTTTGATGGAGGTATGGCTGGATCAGCATCAGGATATTTTAGAGTCATCAGTATCTGGGTGGTAAAGAAACATCAGGTAAGGACTGTTTAAAAGTTTCACTATGTGGATTATTAAAGTATTAAACCATCTACATAATAATGAAATAATCTGTTGTGTTGTATTGTATTATATTCATTCATTCATTATCTTCCGCTTATCCTCTATTAGGGTCGCGGTGGGGTTCCCCATGCCCATCCAGGGGAGGACGTCTCGGGCGCTGGGCAGATAGACCCAGGACAGGGCGCCAATCCATCGCTGGGCACACACTCACTCACACATACACACTCTAAATTGGGCAATTTTGAGAATTCAATTAACTTGATCCATGTTTTTGGACTGTGGGAGGAAACCGGAGAACCCGGAGGAAACCCCCCCCCCCCCCCCCCCCCCCCCCCCCCCCCCCCCCCCCCCCCCCCCCCCCCCCCCCCCCCCCCCCCCCCCCCCCCCCCCCCCCCCCCCCCCCCCCCCGTATTATGTTATATTTTAATTATACATCTTTCATAAGCACTTGGTATAAAAAATAGTTCTAGAAACACGATTAGATTATACTTCATTTCAGCCATTTTTTTCTGTAATTACTGACGTTGTGGTGTTTTCTCATTTGTAAGTAGCTTTGGATAAAAGTGTCTGCTAGATGACTAAATGTAATATGCAGACAGGGCTCTTCATGTTGCCCCATTCTAAGCTGGTCACCTTTTTTTTGTCTGTCCTTTACATTTAAAATAGCTTTTTTATAACTATTTTTAACTATGGCAGTACTATATTTTCCTCACATCATATTTCCTGTAGATAAGTTGTGTAGGGTAAAAATTTTAATATTCTTGCAATGTAATTTGTGCAGGTTTATATTGTTTTAAACCAATTAATATCATCAATTAAAAGTAGAAGACCATATACTGTGTGAGAAGACCATCACTTCATCTATCGTATTTAGATTTTCTTGTTGTTATTTCCACTGATGTCGTTAGGGGTCGCCACAGAGTAGAATATCCGCCTATTCCACTGTCATGATTTTACAATACACGCCTAGTTTTGTGTGTGTGTGTGTGTGTGTGTGTGTGTGTGTGTGTGTGTGTGTGTGTGTGTGTGTGTAAATAGATACTTGTATAGATGCACACAAAAACAAGTATAAACTGTTTATAAAACTGTAATCAATTTATTTTCTAATTAGTATAAAAACATGACATTAATGATATTCACCTGTGGAGAATTGCCAAGATTGTTACTGAGCAGAGAATGGCTACCAACCCGTGACCTCCCATACTTTTGTCTCCTTTTGTAGCTGTTATGGTTACTTCTCGGTCGATCAGCCTGAAACTGTGACGGAGTTTATTAGATTTGGTTCTTCACATCTTTAGCTGCACGTGAGGTTTAATTACGTACCGGAATCAGTGAGTTGGGCGAGCCTTTTGCCGTGAAGGTACCAGGTAGATTGTTTTGATTCCGGTGAGACGCCCTCTCTCGCTCTGGGTCGATGTGTATTGGGGGCCGTGACTGAAATACATTTTTATTTTATTTTTTTATGCTGAGACATCATGTGTAAAGTCAATTGTACATAAATATAAACCTTTTTACATTTCCACATTCTGAATTGTATTGTATTTTAATCCCTCTTCGATATAATGCTGGATTTAAAACACCAAGCTGAGGAGGTGGAAAGTCAGAGAGGACACTGACTCATGGAAACGCTTTGGAAACTTGGAACCTGTATGTTCCATTTAGGGTTTTTTTGGTTAACCAAGCATGAACGACCCTAGACCCCAAAACAGTGGGACAGGAACACCAAAAAACTCATTTAAACAGTTATAAAGGTTATATATATCATATATATCAAGGATCATAATATCACAAGCACAGTTTAGTCTTAATAATATCAAGTCAAGTCAAGTTTATTCTTCACATGCATAGTTATACACAATGATATTTAATAATATCTATAGCACAGTTTAGTTTTTACTGCATCACCACAGAGATACGTTTAAACACCATCACCACAGTTTAATCTTAACAGAACCAAACAACACAGTTGCACAACACATCATTTACATCAACAACATATTTTAATGTCAATAAAAGTTCAGTTTAAATGATAAAAATAACACAATTTATACGTTACAATTTTACTTTATTTTACTTTAAAAAGACTTTAACTCTTTAACCAGCACAGGATTCTTTAGCAGAGTTTAGTCTGAACTGTGTTGCTGAGAGTTTAGTTTTAGTTTAAAGATGCCAGACACAGTTTAGTCCTGGAACTATAACTGTTCAGCTTGTACAGTATTGGCCACCACAGTCTATTTTTTAAGGGTTGTTAACACAGTCAGTTTTAACAGTATCAGCATCACTCTTTAAAGACTAAACTATATTAGGAAACACTAAAGACTAAACACAGTTCCCTAACACAGTTTAGTCTCTGGACCGTAACTGTTTAGCCTGTACAGTATTCTCCACCTGACACGGTGTCAATTAACCAACAGTCTGTAACATTAACACAGTTCTGATGTTTTAGTATTTAACACTTTACAGTAGTAGGTTTTATGGTATTACCAGCAGAGTCAGACTTTACAGTCTCACTGACACAGTTTCGTTATTAAAATTAAGATTGTTAACAATTATCAGTATTGTGACGCTATCATCAACACAGTCTACATTAATAAAGTTAAGATTTTAGAATTCTGAGTTCAAGCCATCAGTGAATAAAAAAAGTGAAAGAGGTGAAAAAGATCTTATATATTATAAACCTCATGATATTTAATATAACAGATGTGAAATAGAGGTGGTATAATAATTCTGAATAAAAGCCCTTACCTTGACCTTGGTGAGCTTGGCGGTGGCACAGTCTGCATCACCCTCCGTACAGTCAAACGCATGTGTGAGCAGGTAGCACTGCATACACAATAAGCAGAACCACAAAGCTGGACTCATTGCTGCGGGAGAGAGTGTGAGATGGAAAAAGTGCAATGAAGACTGTCAGCTCGTCAGATTTCCATCTGTGTTTTATACTCCCGGCTTTAATGGAAAACAGATGCCGAGGAGGCGAGGCCATGCAAAATTCATACACACACACACACACAGTAGAAAATGAACCTTCACACACACACACACACACACACACACACACACACACACTGTCTTGTCGAACCTCAAGGTATTCCCCTTTATCCCCATCAATCTCACATGTAGAATACAAACACGTCCAGAACGGGAGCCTCACACATTTATTACACGCAGACGCAGATATGATGAAAATGGGTCAGTCTAAGCAGTTGTGGTTCAGAGCAGTACAGTGATTATGACTGGTATATTTCTCATGTCTTCCCCATGGAATGTCTCCCAAAAAGAATGGCTGCAGGATTGGCACAGGTCTGGAGGACAGCTTCTCTCCAGCTGCATGCTGTAACCACATAATAGTCAGATTCCTGCCTTGTGGCTGCATCGCATGGTTAGCTTTGAAGACGGCTTTGCTGTTATTTGAGGGTGTGCGTGGAGATGAGTTCCAAGCTGTAACCCAGATTGTCACATAGGAAACACTTCGGGCAGCTGTGACATCAAGCATCTGGATTCGCGCTTGTACGCTGGCCCTCGCCGGCACTTGGGCTGGAGATCGGCCATCGGTCTCGGATTGAGCTGTAGTTCTGCTCGTATGTTTGTTTTTCTGATTTGTGATCCCAGACAGAATGGTAGCGCCGACCTCTCCCGCTTTACTTTCCCAGACGGCGGATGTGTTTGCGTTGCCGTTTCACTCCGACTTGAATTAGAATGCAAACATTCAGTCTGATTGATTCGGAGCCGCAGGGAGAGGGGTGGAAACGGCTGGTGTTGCAATATTGACAGGTTTTTATTACTCATCAGACTCCTGCGTCTGGGTTTTGACTGACGCTATTAATCTAAACAGGTCCACTCAGCGCTTTCTACCCCCCCAAGCTGCTGACGCCGCCAGAGTCATCGTATGGCTAAAGCTCTCTAAATCTTTATTATTTCTAACTCAGACCTGTATTTATCCTGCAGGTATCAGGCGATGAATCCGCCTTAATTCACCATATGGACGAAGATATTGGGATACACCTCAGGTTTTAATCAGTCCCATTGGCACAGGTGCTGTATATAAGATCAGAACCTTAGCAACGTGTTTAATAGATTGATTTCTTGCTTATGACATTCAGCTGAACTATTGGAACTGCCAGTCCTAGTGCTAGAGTTCAGTCTTCTGGTCTGTTAGAACTCTCACATATTTATCACACGTACACAAGAGGCAGTTTTGTGTCTGGGTCTTGGGTTTGCGTTCTCATGTTCTCTTTAATAAAATGACATTTGCATACGTGTGACATAATCAAATGGTTCAAATGGCTTCTGTTAAAGCAGTAGAGGGAATGAAGCCTCACCGCAGTCATATCTTTATTCATTATTTCAAGAGCATGTTGTTATTTAAAGTACTAGATCATAAGTTCAGGAAAGTATGTCATTATTTTGAAAAGATAATGCGCGTTTGGAATTTTGAGAAATTTACGATTGACCTCAAAATTACTTAATTGGGATTCCAAATTCTAATGATTGGATAATTAAAAAGCCACAAAAGAGACTCCGAATGTGGGGAAGGAAAAATGGTTTGGATGTTTCCTAAGGCACATCGAGGTCTAACAAAACCCAGACTTGCCTGCTCTTGTTTTGAAAGCATTTTGGGTTTTGTAATGACTTGCCCAGCTTGACATGCGGTTCGTTTTCGTTTTCGCACGACCACCAGTCGGTGGAGTCCTTTGGTCTGGAGCAGGACTCCACCGACTTATTTCCACTCGCTTGGAGATTGTGCCGAAGTTATCGGTTTGCGGTGGACGTCCCGAACCCCCATCTTCATGGACATCTAGGAAGCTCCTTTGAGTCACAGCAGACCTGATGATGGACCGTCGGTTCTATTTATAGTCAATATCCAATACATTTCCACTTCATGTGTTCAGGCCAAGCCTTGTCAGCACGGCAGAGGGGAGGGGGGGGGCAATCTGTGTGGGTTCTGATTTGTCTGACAGATATGCTGACATCTTTAGGACATAAAACACATTCATACTTAAGTGCTAAATTAAAAGTCCCCGGTTTCCAATGCAGGCGCTGACCACACGTTTAAGAGCCGCAATTAGTCCTATAATCTGTGTCATTAAAACTGGTGTATTTTGGGATGAAGAATTATCACCAGCATCCATCATCAGCACTTTTCCAATGTCTGTTAATTTAAGGTATGACATGCTGAGATCCTGTGATGACTCTGTAGTTTGGCCTTTAGTAGCAACCGTGCATTAAAACGTCCCGACGTTTGTCCATGTGCAAGAGACGTTCACTTATTTCCCCTTTACAGGAATAAACCAGAGAATCTGAGGAGTGGCTCCTACAGGAGAGGGACTTATTTGGCATTTAATAATTGTCCAAACTCTATTTTTACATAATCATGATGTTTAATTGTGAAATGATGTGCAGCTCAGCTTAATTCATATTTTATCATACGTTCGGGAACATAATTCCAGGATGATTCACTCTGGACTGTAAAACTGAGGTGACTCAGAGGACGTGAACGGCGCTCAGGACAGATTCGGAGCGTGTCTGTCTCCGTTACTCATCCCTCTATCCTGCTGAGACACAGTTTCTGATGTCTCCATTCAGGGCACAGATGAAGGAGCTCGAGTTTTTTTTTTAGATACACTTAGGTCTTCAAATAGTTCAAAGTGTCCAGACGATGGAGGTTTCTGAGGTTCTGTATAGTTGTGAAAGATGGAAAATTAAAAAGCAGAACAAGAAAAAAAAAGAAACCTGCTGATGAAACCTGGTGGAGGGAAAAACTGGTACCTTATTTCGAAATATCCCATCATCTCTCCCACAGAGGCGAATAACTAAAGAGCCATTCACTACGTTTAAAAGTGTATGTGTGTGTGTGTGTGTGTGTGTGTGTGTGGAGGGGGTGTGGAACTCTTGTAATAGTTCAATGCCACTGTTTCCTTTGCATTGCTGTAAAAACACATTTTCACCTTTAAAGGTTTAATAATACACCCATCCATCCATTATCTTCCGCTTTATCCTCTATTAGGTTCGCGGGGGGGTTCCCCATACCCATCCAGGGGAGAATGTTTTGGGCGCTGGGCAGATACACCAATCTATCGCTGGGCAAACACTCACTCACACACTCACACAGACAAACACACTCTACATGGGGCAATTTGGAGAACTCAATTGACTTGATCCATGTTTTTAGACTGTGGGAGAAAACCGGAGAACCCGGAGGAAACCCACGCAGACATGGGGAGAACATGCAAAACTCCACCCAGATGGGGATTCGAACCCTAGTGCTGAGAGGCGAACGTGCTGATCACTAAGCCACCGTGCCACCACGGTTTTATAATACATTCCTATATTATTACCGATATGAATTCTTATGTGATCTAATCATGGGGTTGAGGATTAAGGCAGATATGGCACTGATTTAGAACATAATTATGGACAAGTCCTAGTTCAAAGTTTACTTTTTGAAGCAGTTCTTACACTAGCACATTGTCAGAACAGCTTTATAAATGTAAATCCCACAAGAAGTCGTTCTGACATCAGAAACACTAAAAATAACATGATTGAAATGATATCAGCCATGTGTTTTGTATGGTGTTAAGCCGGGGTTGTTTTATATCCCCTGTATTTTTTTCCTTTATGGAGAACCGGGGTATTATGGGTTAACACACAGGACTCCATGAGGTGAAGAGGCACAGAGTGAGAAAGTGCGCAACGCATGTTCACATTGATGAGAAAAGTGATTGTGGTTGTGGTTGGGGGATATAAGATGAGGGGTTAGGCCTCATTTGGTGAGTTCAGGTAGTTTTAGGGCACAGCGGGGGGGTTGAGCAAGCAGCCTGTGGACTGGAAACATTTCTGAGTGTGTGTGTGTGTGTGTGTGAGAGAGCGTTCAGGTATTTATAACATTGTTGAAACCAATCATTGTTTAAACACATTTTGGGAACTCCTATAATTGTGAGAACCTCAAGCTGGTTACAACGTGAAGCATGTTGTACGGATAGAGTTATAGTCCGGTTATGGTTTGGGTAAGGTTATGGTTAAGTTTTGGGTGTCTACGAAGGTAATGGAAGTCTATGTGAAGTCCCCACAATGGCAAAAAATGTGTGTGTGTGTGTGTGAGCGAGACTATTAGAGGTGAATTTCTGTGGTCCTCTGCACATTTATTTGGGCAGGATGTGGTTTACAGAACAATTATCGTAGTGAATGCAATGTTAAAGAATATAAAGCAGCCACTTTGTTCAGGTCTGTGTTCCAAACCGTGCATTTTCGGTCTGCGATGAAAAGACGGCCGCAAAAGTGTTTTAAATTTGTCCAATCCGATTCCACGCGGTGTGTGTGCTTCGTAGTTAATACAGTGCAATTACAGCCTTTACAGATAAAACAGATTTTCATTAATACTCATCATGTCCTCACACTGAAGGTCTGCAGCAGGGACTTTGCTCGTCTCTTTGTGGATTCCCTGTAATCTTTGTTACATTCCTTTTTTAAAACCACACGGATTCAGTAGCATTGCACAAAATAACAAAATACTGGACCTGGAACCCGTTTCTGCTGCGGATGATTTAGCAGAGGCTCGGGAAGGTTATCAGACTGAGCCGCTCTGTCGCCACCAGGAATCCTGACCATATTGTTCTGTCAGAATGTGATTCTTTATAAAAGTTTTATTCCAGTCCGCTTCTAAATATAAATGCTGTGATTAAGGATCAGAATGTGGCCTGTGAGGGATTTGGAACATGTCAGACTCCAATACCCCAAATCACAGTTTACAGCAGACAGTCCAACTCTGGAACAGTTACCGGAGAGCTGGAAGAATCTCACATGAACATGACAAACTCAGCGGATAAGTTCTGCACTCGCACCTGAGTATCAAGAGCCGTTCAGCTCGTTCAGCACCGTCCTCTGTGCTGCTGTTCTCTGCCTTTGTAAAACGGGGGCTCTGTCCTAAAAATAAAAACCACAATGACACTATATTTTACCTCTGATGGATGATGGGTTCATTGAATAAACCAAGAACTATTCATCCATCCATCCATTATCTTCTGCTTTGTCCTCTATTAGGGTCGTGGTGGGGTTCCCCATGCCCATCCAGAGGAGAACGTTTTGGGCGCTGGGCATATACACCAAGGACAGGACGCCAATCTATCACTGGACACACTCATTCACACAGACACACTCTATATGGATTAATTTGGAGAATTCAGTTGACCTTGATCCATGTTTTTGGACTGTGGGAGGAAACCGGAGAACCCGGAGGAAACCCACACAGACACGGGGAGAACGTGGAAACTCCACCCAGATTGGGATTCGAACCGGGAATCCCAGGTGCTGAGAGGAGAACGTGCTAAACCACTAAGCCACCGTGCCACCCAACCAACAACTAAACTACACAAAATTATTTTGCAAACGCTTTTGTCTAAAGCAATTAAGGAGGATGCCAATCTGGTCGATTAAGGTGAAGGGTCATGATGGACCTGCTGAGCAATCAGGCCCTTGTTAAAGAACTCGTGACTTTGATGGCCAGAAGGGTTTGAACTGCCACCTTCACACAAATAACCCAATGATTATTTTGAGGTCACTTTAAATATTCTATCAGTATTTTAAATCTGACATGTCATTTTGATCACCTTCCTAAGATTGTGTCGCTCCCCCTTTTGCTTCCAAAACAGACCCTAACTTATTAAAGCATGGACTCCACTAGACACCTAAAGGTCTGCTTTGGTATCTGTCACCAAGACGTTGTAGATCCTTTAAATTCTGCAAGTTGTGAGGTGGAGACCCCAGGAATTGGACTTAAGAGCCAACATATCTCACAGATGCTCCAGTGGATTTGTAGGAAGTCCTGTGGAATTTGGAGATGAATACAATGCGTCAAACTGGTTGCTGAGCTCCTCAAAACATTTTGAACCTTTTTTTTGTTTTGTTGCAGGGAGATGTATCCTGCCAAAAGAGACCACAGTCATCAGGGATACTGTTGACATGAAGGGATGTACATGGTCTGTAATGATGCTCAAGAAGGTGATGTCACAGGAACATTCGCATGGACGCAGGACTCCAGGTTTTCCAGCAGAACGCCACACTGCTCCGTCGCCTAGTGCATCATGGTTCCATGTGTTTCCCAGGTAAGCGATGTACATGCACCCAGGCATCCATGTGATGTAAAAGACAAATTTTATTCCCCTTCACAACTTTATAGTTTTTTTTTTTTTTTTTTTAAACCCACCTTTAAGATTTATTATCTATGGATGTTGTTCTCACCTCATACTGTACTTTATTCGTTCTCGGAACTCGTAAGACCCTGACCTTCAAAACTTTTGCAGAAATATTTCACAACCCGTGGAACCATTTGGCCTGTTGCTGTTTCTGTCTGACCACAGGGATATATACAGAACGTATTGTAGTGGAGATGATAAGATGGAATGTTTAGTGTGGGTGTCTGGAGACTCTGGGTGCAGTCTCTTTAAAACCACAGTGATCCGGCAGGATGGAGAAAATACTAAATCCTGCTAATATCCACTAAAGAGATTCAAATTCCGTAAACATGGTGCATCATTAGAACACCGAAGGAGTCGTGTGGTTTTTCTTTGGAAACGTTGCATGCAGCGGATTATTCATTTTAATCCTGAATAACGTCATGAAATTAAATTAGTTCCTGGAAACAAGTCATTTTAACACAAATGTACATGCAGTGCTGACCGACACACCGTCCACTTAATCACGTTCATTTATTATTACTTTAACTATAATTACGTAGTTAAGCATCTTTCAGGTCCCTAACAGCACTATATAAATAAAATGTATTATTATTATTATTATTATTATTATTATAAATTAATGAGTGCGAAGTAGCACCATGAGAAAGGGGGCAGCACAGTAAGAAAAGGGAAAACAGGAGAGCCTAGGGGGGCGCAAGAGTAGCACTACAGTGGGATGGAGGTAATGCAGTGGCACAAATGAAAAGGACATTGGGGCAAAGAACTAGCACATTAGTACAGTGGGGCAATAAGGTAGCACAATGGGGTGGGTGTAGTTTAGTGGCGCAGAACAATAGAACATTGGGGCAAAGAAGTAGCACAGAAGGGTAGCGCAGTGGGTAGTACAGTACGGCAATAAGGTAGCACGGTGGGGTGGGTGTAGTTCAGTGGCGCAGAACAATAGAACATTGGGGCAAATAGGTAGCACAGAAGGGTAGCAAAGTGAGTAGTACAGTAGTGCAGAGGGTAGTACAGTGGGGCAATAAGGTAGCACAGCGGGGTGGGTGTAGTTCAATGGCGCAGGACAATAGAACATTGGGGCAAATAGGTAGCACAGAAGGGTAGCAAAGTGAGTAGTACAGTAGTGCAGTGGGTAGTACAGTGGGGCAATAAGGTAGCACAGCGGGGTGGGTGTAGTTCAGTGGCGCAGAAGA
>JAFMOD010000313.1:510556-549591 GCA_019802435.1 Corydoras maculifer | reverse complement strand
TAGTACAGTAGTGCAGTGGGTAGTACAGTGGGGCAATAAGGTAGCACAGTGGGGTGGGTGTAGTTCAGTGGCGCAGAAGAATAGAACATTGGGGCAAAGAGGTAGCACAGAAGGGTAGCAAAGTGATTAGTACAGTAGTGCAGTGGGTAGTACAGTGGGGCAATAAGGTAGCACAGCGGGGTGGGTATAGTTCAGTGGCGCAGAACAATAGAACATTGGGGGAAAAAGGTAGCGTGGAGAAGTGGGTACTGCAATGAGGCAGAAGGGTGGCACAGTAGTGCAGTGTGTAGTTTCCTAAGGCAGTAAGGTAGTGTACAGGGGGCAGTTAGGCAGCACGGTGGGGCAGTCGACCACCTCATTTCTGTAAAACTTGTTAAAACATATGGTCTGTTTGATCTCAGTGCTGATAGTATAGTGATGGTATAGCACTGTGACCCTGACATTTAAAAAGACAGAACCATGAAGAAGTCCCCGAACCCCGCCGAGCTCCCTCACGTCCTGTGCTTGAGTCGAACGAGGACGTTCCTTCCTCCGTGCAGCTGGTGACTGTTTGTTTTTTGGTGGTTTGGCCGTCGGAACGAGAGCAGATGATGTGTATGTCCTGCTGCAGCCGGCTCGCTCCCAGTGTCTGCTTTTGTGAGAGTGGCGCACATGTTTTTGGTCCTGCTTCGCTGCGTTATTGGATGTGAAGTCTTGGGTCCTTCCTGAAGTGTCGGGGCTCAGTGAACTGTGAGGAACGTTTTTTTTTTTTTTTTTCTCTGTTCCATTTCGGATATGAGAGCAGACAGACAGCCGAGACGCGTTTTCCCCGGCACTTTCTTAAAGGCCGTGTTTTATTGCGGCGGAAATATTTTCCGCGTCTAAAGGACCAGAATAAACAGTTGGTGTTTATAAAACATGTTCTAAACCCTGTTTAAATAAGCCTGATGTATGTTTCTTATACTGCGGACACTTTAATGCATCCCGCCTTATGAGTTGGGGCAATGGCCCTTGTTTAGGGGGCCGTGTTGGCTGCTCTGGATTTGAACCCTCAACAAATTTATTTATTCAATGCACCCCAGCGGTCATGCTGTGTTCTTGTCCCGCCCCTCCAGCAGGTGCAATAATTACCTTTAATTACTGTCCATCACCTTCTGGTTCTGCCCCACCCCCTACTCTCCTGCCAGACGTCCACCTGGCCGATTGGGGAGGGGCCAGCTTTAGCCTCTGATGTCTACGTAAGAGCAGCAGATCCACTTCCGCGGTCAGTGATCACCATGGCCTCTTTTTCCTGAATGAGCCACGCATCCTCGGCTTGCCACGCCCACTCAATGTCTCACTTCCTCTGAAACACCAAGAGATGTGTGCGCTGAAGGCATTGATCCCCCATTAAACAAGCAAAACGCTCATGAAGCCGCAGGTGCCTTTATTGCGTTGCATCGTCCTCATCGTTCTTGGATTTTGGGGAACAGACGGTCACATGGCTGGACACAGTAATTGTAGACCGGATTCATTAATCACAGGAATAGTTTTTATTGTACAGAATTTATTAAATATTATTTAAATATAAATGCTGCTGATGTTTATCTTGGCGGCACGGTGGCTTAGTGGTTCAGCACATTCTCCTCTCAGCACTAGGGATTCCCGGTTCGAATCCCAATCTGAGTGGAGTTTCCATGTTCTCCCCGTGTCTACGTGGGTTTCCTCCGGGTTCTCCGGCTTCCTCCCACAGTCCAAAAACATGGATCAAGTCAATTGAATTCTCAAAATTGCCCCATATAGAGTGTGTCTGTGTGAGTGAGTGTGTGCCCAGCGATGGATTGGCGCCCTGTCCTGGGTCTATCTGCCCAGTGCCCGAGATGTTCTCCCCTGAATGGGCATGGGGAAACCCACCGTGACCCTAATAAAGGGTAAAGCGGGAGATAATGAATGAATGAATGTTGAACTTGCCGGCGCCTGCTGTAGCTCCAACCTCAGTGCCTCTCCGTAAGATTTAATCTTCTAATTAGCGTTCATCTTCTTCAGTTCTGTATCTTTCTCGATCCACATCCTTCCTCTCTTAAGAGATACCTGTACATAGATCATTAGCGGAACCTTCGGCAGGTGATTCGGTTACCAGCTCCTAAGCTCCGCCTCCCTCTCCTACACCAGCACATGATTGGCCACGCAGTCAACACAAACAGCTTTAAATATGATTTTACTTTGAGTGAATGAATGATCGCATTAATACACAGATGCTGGCTGAAGCCTGAACCCAGTGTATGTAGATTGAGGGACGTGTGTGTGTGTGTGTGTGTGTGTGTGTGTGTTCGGTTTGCCTGCTTGTCTTTGGGAGATAAGTTATTTAACATCAATCTCATTACACCGGTTATTTACGCCGCCTCACATTTTTAAAATAAATCTAAAAACCAGTGTTTACACAGGACAGAGTTTTCAGTTACAGTATCACACACACACACACACACACACACACACACACACACACATGGCACATCAGGCACACATTTTGGTTTGGCTGGAACGTCCCAGCCCGTTAGATGGCGAGCCAAACTGAATGTAACTAACTCCACTTGTAATGTTCCATTTAGTGAACTGCAGTATGTGGATTTTTGTGTTTTTGTTAGTTTTCGGTGCAGATTCATATTTTCATATTTTTAAGGTTTGAATTTATTTGAGTGGTACACAGTGTGCATGGGGGGTGGGGTGGGGGGAGGGTGTTGCTCTGTCTGGTAATAGCAGGGATCAGTGAGTCTACATTCCTTTCTAACATATTTTCATATTTATTCACCTTTTGTGAAAAAAAAAATCTCTAAACCCACAGCCGATTTATAAGAATAAGGATGTATTTGGGAACTACGGACACTTTGTGTTTGGATCTGGAGAATTTTGGAGGCCAAGTCAAAACCTCGAACTGGTTGCTTTGCTCTGTGGCAGGAAGCATTATCCGGCTCCAAGAGGCCACAGGGATACTGTTTTGATAAAAGGGTGACCATGGTCCATCTAACCATTATCTTCCACTTAATCCTCTACTAGGGTCACGAAGGGTTCCCTTTCTTCATGGGAAAAATGTTTCGGGCGCTGAGCAGATACATGCAGGACAGATGACCAATGACACACTGCAAATTTACCTTGAATCCATGTTTTTGGACTGTGGGAGGAAACTGGAGAACCCAGAGAAAACCCACATGGACATGGGGGGAACATGGAAACTCCACCCAGATTGGGATTCGAACCTGGAGGGTAAACGTGGTCTGTTACTATTCTTAAGGTGGTGCTGTCAAAGTAACATCCACAAGGATACAAGCTTTTCCAGCAGACATTGACCAAAGCATTACAACACAGGGTCTGTACCATCTCTGTTCTAGATTCTTTCACACCAAATTCACCCGACCCCGCCTTCATCCCATGAACCTTACATCTCACGAAGCTGGACGCATGCAGTTGTCCGAAATCCATGACTGAGCACTTCATTCTATTCAACTGTGGTAATGAGACTACATCAAATATCTGCAGATGTGTGGCCTAGTAAATTCTTCATATTTATAAATGTATTTACTCTTATAGAGTCGACTCCAATCTGATTTCAATATTTGAAGCAAAAGGTTCATCTGAGTATTAAATCAGAATAGCAATAAAACTTGGAAATATTTCTTTGAACATAAATAATAATAATAATGTGGGCGGCACGGTGGCTTAGTGGTTTAGCACGTTCTCCTCTCAGCACCAGGGATTCCCGGTTCGAATCCCCATCTGGGTGGAGTTTCCATGTTCTCCCCGTGTCTGCGTGGGTTTCCTCCGGGTTCTCCGGTTTCCTCCCACAGTCAAAAACATGGATCAAATCAATTGAATTCTCCAAATTGCCCCATATGGAGTGTGTGAGTGAGCCCAGCGATTGATTGACGCCCTGTCCTGGGTGTATCTGCCCAGCGACCGAAACGTTCTCCCCTGGATGGGCATGGGGAACACCCCGCGACAATAATATAATGTTTTAATGTCACTGGTGCAGAGAGTTTGAACGTTGTTTAAGACTGTTGCCTTTACTGCTTAACTTCACTTCACACTTTTCATTGCACCTGAAGAACGTCTGTTTTTGCAGAACTGGCTTCGTCTGTTTTTAAGAAATGAACCGTAACAGCTTCAACATGCCGATTCCCATTGGCACGGTTTCCTCGCTTCTGCAGGATCTTCTAACAAACCACAAAGTACAAACAAGAACAACCAGCGCAGTGTTCTGATCAGCATGCACTATTCAGAATTGAAGGGGGAATTTGTGTTTTTTAAAACCTGGGCTCTGTGTGTTTAACTCTTTTTGTTCAGCTTTTTGAGAGAAACCACTAGAGAACTCAAGAACCAGCCCCCACACATCTGGGTGGATTACGGTAATATTACGAGGTAATGTTCCATGTCAAAGCTAACTGCTTGTGCTTGTTCTTGACGAAATCATAATGTTATTCTAAGTGTCTAATAAGTTTTTTTTTTTTTTAGAAATTATTTTTGCAGACATGTAGCTAAATGTGTGTCTTTCAGCTGTTTCCACTAGGGGGCAGCACAGCAAATCATCTCTTCCATCATGCCAACCACCTGCATGTCCTCCCTCACCACATCCATAATCCTCTTTCGTGGTCTTCCTCTCCTCCTCCTGCCAGATAGCTTCATCCTCATCATTCTCATCATGTTCAATGGGGTTGAGGTCAGGACTCTAGGTGGTCCAGTCAGGTTCTTCCATGCCAAACGAGGGTTTGTTAACCTCCATAGCTGTTTTGAACTATTAGCTCACTAACCCCAAGTCCCATTAAATGCTGTTCACTTCTAAAATAATCACATATGTAAAAAAAATAAATAAATACATTTTTAAAAAATGCTAAAGAGACGGGTGTGCATGTTCCACATGATCTTCATCCCTGCTGTTAATTACATGTCCCGTGTTTCCCAAGGCAACAATTAGCTCAGTGAGAATGCTGAGTGGAATTGTGGGTGTCCTCATGGAGTCCTTCCTGTTTGATTTAATGAGACCTTTCCCAGCTTGTAAACATGATGTGGGGGACGCAGCGAGCGGTTCGCCACAGACTCGGGACCGACTTCCGCTGTATTCCGTAGTACAATTTGTCTAATTTTAGTATTAACGCGCAGACGACCATAACAAATCACACGCTGTTTAATAAGTCATGATCTCTGTTTGCTGTTTGTTTTGGTTGTTAGCATTAGCTATTATGTCAGAGCTAATTATGCTAGCTTACTCACTCTTGCTGCTTTCTCTCTCTCTCTCTCTCTCTCTCTCTTTTCATCTTATACATAATATATGTTCTTGTACATTATACAGTAAAATAATATAACTAGCTTTTCTCTTTTAATTCAGAACTGAACAGAATTGCTGCCCAATTTTAAATTCATTCATTTGTTATCTTTTGCTTTATCCTCTGCTCCCCTCGCAGGGGGGTTCCCCATTCCCATCCAGAGGAGAATGTTGGGCAGATACACCCAGGACAGGGTGCCAAAATATTGCTGGGCACACACTCACTCACACAGAGACAAACACACATGCGACAATTAAGATCTTTAAATTGACCTTGATCCATGTTTTTGGACTGTGGGTGGAAGCTGGAGAACCTGGAGGAAACTCACGAGGACATGGAAAGAACATGCAAACTCCACCCAGATTGCCATTCAAACCTGGATCTCCAGTGCTGAGAGGAGAACATGCTTACCATTAAGCCACCATGCAGCCCCTAATTTTAAATACTATTGCTGGGCACACATGCGCACTCACACACACTATATATATATATATATATATATATATATATATATATATATATATAAAGCCAATTTACATTGAATCCATGTTTTTGGACTGTGGGTGAAAACCAATGTGGGCACGTGGAGAACATGGAAATTCCACCCTGATCAGGATCCATATCCCCGGCATCAGCCGTCGATCAAAAGAAATTAAGCATAAGAAATATTGATGCCATGAGATCATTAAATCTCTTTTGCATCTTTCAGCAGAATTTCTGGCCTTCACGCTGATGGATGTGAGGCGGGGTGTCGGAGAGACAGCTGCTGTCATGCCTGATGCACATCACTGAACCTGTATATCAGATGCTTGTTGACTGGCCGTCTGCACACATCACCGCCGGCTGTCTCTGTTGTTCGCCAAGACGAAGCAGACGGTGCGTTTGCAGCTGGACACCAAATGTACGTGATAACAGATTTCGCAACGTTGAACTGTTTTAAAGAAGGTGGGAGATTTCTATAATTCGTGAGTGCAGTGAAAGCTCATTACTAAAGCTGGAGGCAAGCCAATTTAGTTTTTAGGATTGTTTGCATTAGGGGGCGCCATAGCAGAGATGATTTGTGTGTCTGAGATTTATTTACTTTACCTACAGGGCTTGGCTTGCACACAGGAATTGGTCCTCCACATTTAACCCATCCGTGCAGTTAAACACACACTGACTGAAGTGGGCTCTTTAGCCGTAGCAGTTGGTGGGACCGGAAAGAACCAGAGACGTTGAGGTCCCAAGGCAGGTTCCTTAAGCCTATGACTGTTTATTTTGGTACATTTTTACACCCCCTCCCTTTCTTACACATCCATCCTATCAGAAGTACACTGATGGTTCTTCATTCGTCTGTTTCTTTCAGGGGCGGCCATAGCAAATCTTTATTTGCCATCTCCTGAGAATCGTCCTCCATCAGCCCAACCACTTGCATGTCCTCCCTCACCCACATCCATAAACCTTCTGGCCTTCCTCTCCATCCACAGCATCCTGCTGCCGTTAGAAACCTCATCCCTCCTCTGTACCCCTGTCTCTACATGTCCTACTCGTACTATACCCATCCATCCATTATCTTCCGCTTCATCCTATATCAGGGTCGCGGGGGTTTCCCCATGCCCATCCAGGGGAGAACGTTTCAGGCGCTGGGCAGATACACCCAGGACAGGGCGCCAATCCTTCGCTGGGCACACACTCACTCACACAGACACACTCTATATGGGGCAATTTGGAGAACTCAATTGACTTGATCCATGTTTTTGGACTGTGGGAGGAAACCGGAAACTCCACCCAGATGGGATTCAAACCGGGAATCCTTAGTGCTGAGAGGCAAACGTGCTAACCACTAAGCCACCGTGCCGCCCGGCCCGTACTATACCTCAATCAAATTCTAATCTCTAAACTAAGAGTTTTCTTCTTTTCTTTAAAGCCACATCTCTAAGCTTGTACAACATCACAGGACTTTCATCTGTCTGTAAACCTGTCCTCTACCACTATCACTATTTATACGGTGTGAACATTCTCTGACGTCATCTGAACACTGTTTTGTGGTGTGTATTTTTTTGTGTACTCGGTAATAAGCTGTCAGAGCTGCTGAGGTTTAGTCATATCTGCCTAAAAGCCTCCGTACTTCACTTGGAAGAGATTCAAGATGCCACTTTGGCTTTGGGTGTAACCACAAACCAGCATGCTGGCTGGCAGACGCACTAATGAAAGAGAAACCAGCGCCTCCTAATGCGAGCCCAGCAGGAGAGGGATGAATCAGACCTGCAGAATCAGACCTCTGCTTACTCAGCGAGGTCTTCCTCACGTCCAACTCTAACATGCAGGGGAAACACTTATTATTAACTGTAAATTATAATTACAGTATTTGTAATTCATCCTTAATGCTGGTTCCCTTTTGCATGATCGAGCCTCTTTAACTGATCCAGATTCTGATATATATATATATATATATATATATATATATATATATATACTTATAAACGGGTAGTTCTGCTTCTTAAATCTGATTGGCTGAGCCGTTTGTCCAGCCGTGACATCAGTGACAATAACACACACCTCTGATCACTTCACATTTGTATCAAAAGTGATATACAATACTTTATTTTAAATCTTAAAATACAGATAAATATAAACAGCAATCCGATTCCCAATCAGCACTAAACCTGTTAAGGCTGTAATTTGGCGCTGTTACTCAGCGATCAGTGTTTTAAAACCAGACTAGATTATTTTGTGGAAAACAAGATTATTAACAATTTAGATTTTAATAAATGCATTAATGAATCAAACCTTGTTTTTTATTATAGTGTGTTTGTAAGCGTTTTATGAAAGCAATAAGACACTGGTGATCGTGTATTATTGTAAATAAATCACGAGAAAGAGGTAGAACTGTACTCCACTACACATCGGGACTAAACATCTCTTTATGTGATTTATTCAGAATATTGCCACACCCTCCTGTATCTTATTGCTTTATTATGTGTTGTACCTTCAGTGCTGTAAAAACATCCAGAGCATATAGCTTTTTTCTTTTGTCAGTGTTATTTTAAATACATTTTGCTTCCAGTTCCAATTTATTTATTTCTGTTGCAAGTATTACATTAATATATAATCATTTTATATACAGCACAAGCGCCCACATAATGGGTACCCAATTTATGTGCAGGGTGTTTTGGGTTTAATGATTTTACATGTGAAAATATCAAAGCGAAGTTAAAGTTAAAATAAAAGGTAATTTCAGTTGCAATTAAATATATGAAAGTAGCTGAGGTTTTTATTAATAATCCATGTCTGTACGTTGTTTATGAAAATAAAAACATTAATGATGAAGTCCCTCAGTTTTCTGCTCTGGTTGTATTGTGGAGGTGGAGGGTTTGGGTGTTGGGGATCTTAATCAGTCGGAATTGCTAATTCTGCAGCTCAGGTGGTTCTTGTGTTGTTCTCGCTCTCAAGTCACGTAAAATAAAAACCTCTGCAAACTGATAATAGAACCCGTTAGCACATCCGCCTCGGATCTTTCTGGGTCGTCCCACCTGTTTATAAATGAGCCAAATTACCAGATAAAATGATTTGACAAATGACCAGGTCGAGACCCGTCCCACTTTCAGGGTAATTAGTGAGTTTGCTCAGGTCCGATTAAAAGATGATACATTAGCCAGCAGCCCCGTGATGCACTGACACTCCAGACGTCCCACTCTGGGCTTAATGTACCTGGCATCCTTAAACTGCTGGGGATGAAGTGGTACTGAGGATAAATGAGTAAATGAATTATGGGTTGGACAGACTGACATTCACTGAGACTGTGATTTAAAACGGAGGTCATCAGAGGATTTTAATTCAGCCAGGCTAACTCTCTGATAGCGGATAATATGTGGGCATTCATTAGAGCTATACTTTTCTTTCTTAATTTTTGTAGCTATAAAATGGTATTTTTAACATGATCATGACCAAAAACACAAAATGTTTAAAGGTCAAAATTAAAACAAGACTTCATTTACATTAAAGCAATAAGGTGTATATTGCAGCAGGGTCCAGAGAGGGCGACATTATCCTATATTATTATAAATCACAGGATGGAGGTGTTGTTAGGCCCGACGTGAAGCGGTGTACAGTTACGAGACTTTCCTGTGATTTATTCACAATAATACACAACCTCAAGTGCCTTATTGCTTTTATAGAAATAATTTGTTCTCTGGAGTTTGAAAGCAATGTGTCATGGAGCACTTGGTGGAAGATGCCTCTGGTGGATGGGAAACTCTTTATAAATAGGGACGGCACATGTAGGTGCAGATGTTAGAAACACATGAGCAGACAACGTTACAGCAGCGTGTCTGAAGACAGGAAAACTAAAATGCTGTGTCTCTCTCTTTCTATTTTAGGTTCGGGTTACGCCTCGGTCCAGCACACAGGCATCAATTCTCGAGGAGGTATATCTGTCTGCAGGACACCCTGAACCAGCGGCTGGGGTGTTGTGGCATGGTGGGTTCCCAGGTTTCCTCCCATAGCCCAAAAACATGGATTCAAGGTGAACTTGCTGCTCTAAACTGCCCCTGTGTGAGGTGTGTGAGTTCATATGTGGCCAGTGATGGATATATATATAATGTTCTTCTTAGGATGGGCATGGGAAATGCCCCCCCCCCAACCCTAGTAGGGGATTGAGAGGAAGATAATGAGATGAGCGTTTTAATAGATCTAATGCATTTTCTTCTGCAGTGATGGATGAAAGTAAAAAGAAGGAATAGTGAAGATGATGAACACTTGGGGAGGTTTTTACAAAATCCTTACAACTTCTCCTGCTTTGATTCTGCTGAGGTCACTTTACACCGATCATGCGGTGAGCCCGGACACCGCTGTTTGATACGTTTCCATGGTAACTTTTATTACAAGCACAAAGGCCTCCATAGAGATCAAAGTGGACCTCAAAACCGACTCGGATCCGCAAACCAACTTCAGTTTCTCTGACGGCGTGTCATCAGCCCCACCCTTCTCTTTTATTTCTTCGTTCACGCTGTACAGAAGCCCAGAGAAATTATTCTCAACTCAGTTAATGGATTCAACCAAACCTGAAGTTGAATTCTCACGGTCTCTTCAACCAAAAATATTTTAGAAGATGTATGTACGTTGGCTAAGCTGCGTTCTGAGCTGCGGTTGAGTCCATGATGTTCATACGCTTCAAACCTTTATTATAAAAATAGTCTTAGATCAGGCTCGTCTTCTGGTTTAAGAAAAGTCGCCAAAATTAACCAGATTCTTGGTCAAACTTTTTCTTTCAACTGTTCACAGTAGGGGGCGCCACACTTGTGTAAACATTTTTTAAGTTGTGTATTTATAAGTTCGAATTTCAAGTTTGTGTTTTTTTGCAAGGAGCTGGAGTTAAGGCCAGGTCCCTCAAGTTTTTTTTTTTCCTTTTTTGTCCTCCTGCCTGGTGCCTCCATCCTCAGCATCCCTCTGCTGATATAATCCTCATCCCTCTCTCTTTATATCCAAACCCCGTCTCTTTGAGGCTCTTGTCTCCAAAACCTCCTTCCTGTACTGTCTACCTAAAAAACTCATCATCTTCCTTGTCCATCCTCCTTACACCATATGAGAACTGCAGCATCTTCAGATTCCTCAATCTGTTCCACCATAATCATGAAAAAGGAACCGGTGATGTTCAGGAGATGAAAATGAATCGGGTTCTGATCATATTTAATAACCACAGAACTTGAAGGAGGAGATAAAAACAAATTCCAAGTAAGCCTAACCAAAATGGATCCGAAAACAAAACCATGTCACAACTTTACTGCTTTTTTTTTCCTTTTGGAAGAAAAAAATTTTTTTTAAAACATTTCTGACCTATAAAAGCCCAGAAGTCAGTAACTTGGCATTTTCCAGTGTGAGTGTTTCACATAGTTTAATAAAAAGAACAGAAGCTTTGAAACAACTAATCACAGCCAGCTGAAAAAGCCTAAAGCTGAAGAAAATGCACTTTTAAACCATAATCCTCCGACCCCTGCACTATAATACTGGCCCATCCAGCAGCGTGTAGGAATTACACTGCACCCTGAGGAACATGCTGGGACTGAGGACATTTGAGTCTTATAAGTACAATTGCAGGCTTTACATGTAAAAGGCTTAAAGCAGAGAACTCTGGACCAGCTGTTTAGTATTAACCTACTGTGAACATTCCTGCCTTTTCTATAGATGTTTTTCCACTACGCCAGTTTCCTAAAGCAGTATGCAGAATGTCATTTTAATTCAGAGCTGCTGCTAAAGGTTTTAAAGTCTGCACTGTCATTCTTTGCAGTGCTGAAGCCTCATGTGGCTCTGACCAAAAGCTATGAGAGGGAGCTGGAGGTAGCAGAGATGAGGATGCTGTGATTCTCACTGTGACTGATGAAGATGGGCAAGAATAGAAATGAGTTTATTAAAGAGACGACACAGAGAGGATGTTTTAGAAATACTGTAAGCTTGAGGTGGTTTGGACATGGACAGAGGAGGTTTATCTTGGCAGTGGGATGCTGAAAATGAATCAATCAGGCTGGAGGAGGAGAGGAAATGGTTGGGGTGATGACAGGATGACAGACTTGCTAATATTAATAATAATAGTTATTTAAATGGGAATATAAATATTTTCATTAGGGGGCAATATATGTATATATATTTTGGATAGGGCAAGATGGAGAAGAACGATCCGCCGTGGCGCCCACTAATGGAAACATCACATATGTCCATAAAGCACTTTATAAGTTATCATATATTTTAAAAACTTATAACATTTGCATTATATTATTTTGTGGATGCTTGAATTTAAAACAACTTACAATTATCGCACTTTGATTTGGGTTCAGGTCAGCCATGACATCGCCTCCTTGGGGCAATTATGGTTTAAACCCCTAGCCCCTAGTAACTTTAATCACAGAACTATTTATATATTCTTTCATTGATTATCTTCTGCTCCATCCTCTACTAGTGCTGAGGGGCGCTTCCCCATGCCCATCCATGGGAGAACATTTCGGGTGCTGGGCAGAACAGAGTGCCAGTCTATTGCTGGGCACACTCACACACACACACACACACACACTATATGTGGCAATTTAAAGCATTCAATGGTGGACTGTGGGAGGAAACCAGAGAACCTGAAGGAAACCCATGCGAACACAGGGAGTACATGTAAACTCCACCCAGATCGGGATTCGAACAAATTCGAACACCCTGGACTATTTATATAAAAAATATATAAATATCTTTCTAATACATGTGTGAATAAGAAATCATTAGTAAAACAATGAATAAAATATCAAATTAAATATCCAGTCAGTACAATAATGAATGAATTAACTTTATACAGTATAAATGTCACTACGAGTTTCCTTCTGACTTACTGAGGCAGACGTGTTTTTGAATTCTGTCTCTTATTTGCGCTCAGGAAACCGAGTTGCCGTGCCATTTTAATAAGGAGCTCAAAGTATCCAAGCAAATGTTAATAGGGATAATAACATGCAGAATCACTTTCAGTCTCAATCACTTTACTACTAATGACCTGTTTGGCCTGTAAGTGAATCAGTTGCTTGGTTACTTCTGACACGGTAGACTGGTCTCTGTGGTAACACATTGACTGCCACGCTCACAGCTCCGGCCAGCAACAGGTGAAATGAAAACCGTGTCCGGAGCTTCGGTCTGTCAGAGTTTCATTTCATTAAACCATCAGGTGCAGACGTCAGGAATTCAGCCATCAATCTGTAAACATCTCAGGTTTGATCAGGTCTTTCCTATCTGGGATTAAAAGTGGCTGATAAATGACATGAATTTATTGCATTAAACTGAGTAAACAGACTGTTTTGCTGTTTCGGTCTTGAAACTTGGCATGATGATGAGGAGATGGGATTAGCACTGTTCAGAAATAATCTCTTATGTAACTAATGCGCCAACCCGCACAGCCAGAATGGAGCATTTATACTTCTCTGCACTTGCAAATGAGGTGCTTTCATATTCGAAAAAGCTTATGATTTTACTCTCACAACCTACTGAACCTGGCACTTTTTCTTTGTTTATTGTTCTCTGAAGCATTGAACACAAAAATCAAAGCTCCTCGAATTGTGTTCATCATTAATGATCGTTTCTGTCTGCCTTGTGCTCTACAGTATGTCTATTCAAGTACAAGCACTTCATATTGTTGGAATGACATAAAAAACCTGAATACTTATATAATAATACTATATAATAATACTAGTAAATAATACTATGCCTGAATTAGGGTTCTGGTTCCTGAATGAAGGCGTGGGGGCCCATCCAGGGGAGAATTCTCTCGCTGGGCCAATCTATCACTGAGCACTCACTCACTCACACACACACACACACACACACACACACACACACACACATTCTATATGGGGCAATTTGGAGAACTCAATTGACTTGATCCATGTTTTTGGACTGTGGGAGAAAACCGGAGAACCCGAAGGAAACCCACGCGGACAGGGGGAGAACATGGAAACTCCACCCAGATGGGGATTTGAACCGGAAACTCCCTAGTGCTGAGAGGAGAACATGCTAAACCACTAAGCCACCGTGCCACCCATGAGTAAAATATATACAACATAATATTAAATATAATCTTGCGTATTGGGCGGCACAGTGGCTTAGTGGTTGGCATGTTCTCCTCTCAGCTCTAGGGATTCGAATCCCCTTATGAGTGGAGTTTCCATGTTCTCCCCGTGTCCGCGTGGGTTTCCTCCAGGTTCTCCGGTTTCCTCCCACAGTCCAAATACATGAATCAAGGTCAATTGAATTCTCCAAATTGCCCCATATAGAGTGTGTTTGTGTGAGTGAGTGTGTGCCCAGTGATAGATTGGAACCCTGTCCTGGGTGTATCTGCCCAGCATGGAGACACCCCCCCCCCCCCGAGACCCTAATATAGGATTTTCTAATAACCACTGAGAATTGTGCAGCAGAGATGTGAAGAGCTTTGCAGCATCGTTTATTATGATATTAATAATATTATTCAGAAGTATCTGCTTCATTTGATTGGTTGTAACTAATAAATATAAAACTCTGGAACAATTTTCCCAAACACAGACAAACGCGTCCACATCCGACTCCATCTGGACTTGTCACCGTGATTTGAAGCCTTGCAGCATCCCGACGGCGGCCGCTCTGATTGGCTGAGCGGCTGAGGCTGCAGGTGCGCGTTCAGCTGCGGGAAGTTACACTGATGAGGCGCTCGGCGGCGTTCGGGAGGCGCGTGGGAGCCGCCAGCCAGTCAGACCCGTCAAGGTTACACCGGGTGCAGAGCGATCTGGGACTCAGCCAATCACTTATCGGGCTTATCTCCTCCACCCTTCAAACTCCCCCCCTCCCCGTGCCAGAAACCGGGTTCGGTTCCACCTCAAACGCAGAGCGAGCGCGCGGCGCCTGAGCGCAAAGCCGCCAAAGCGGATTGCTGACGCTGCTTTTCTTGCCTAAGTCGAAAGCGCGTGATGCCGATCGGAGTGGCGTGGGAAAGCCAGATTGATCACAGAACACAGAGAGAGAGAGAGAGAGAGAGAGAGAGAGAGAGAGAGTGAGAGTGAGTGGCGGAAGTTCCCTCAGACCAACCCGCGCCTAAAGACAGGAGCGTCTCTCCATCACCGCATCCACGAGACGCGCTCAGCATCCTGCCCCCGGCCGCGCTACGTAAGTTATCCGGGATGCTTTTGGAATTCGGGGCAGCTCAGCTGCCGCGGGGCCTGGTACCGATTCAGGGGTAAAGTTTGCCTGCAGATGTGAGCTGGCTCGGCCGTCTGGGGAGGCAGGCTGCTGGGACGTGGCAGCGGGAGCGCGGCGTGCGGTGCGGTGCGGTGCGGTGGTAACCCGGTGTTTTACGCAGCAGCGGTTCGGGCTGCGGTGCCATGCTAAGATCTGCTGATGTGCAGCAACAAAAAGAAACAGTCGACGTAAAAATGGAAGCGTTTTTGTTTGCTTCAGCTTCATAAAAAAAAAAAAAAAGATAGATAGATAGATGGATGCAATCCATCTGAGGTGCGGAGTGTGAGTTAAATGAGCCGTGCGTGCCTCATTATCAGAGCGTGTTTAATGAGCTGGGTGAGGGGGGTTGCAATTTCCAAATATTACATCAGAGCCGGGTCATGCATCACCTCACCAGCGTGTCGCCTCGCTCGGCTACGTCACAACAGGTTACTACAGTTACCAGGAGCATCATCGCGCCATTCATAGTTTTTTCTCAATGGACCTGTTCGTTTTCGGCCGTGGCGGGTTTTTAAAATATAAAATTAAAGTTTAAAGATCTTCTTAACTGGCCAATAATTATTATGGCGTGTTTATGTAACAGCTGATTTTCTTTGAACTTGTTTGGAACGCCATCCAGCGCAAACGCATTTTGTAAGAATTAATCTGCTTACAGTAATTAAACAATGCCATGCGGGTCGTTTGTAATCCTGTGCTGAGTCACTGTGTAATAAAACACTTGTTGCCCACTTGGCAACTTTTGGCACTCAATTTAGTGGCTAAAATATATAACCTGACCATAAATTGACAGATCTGACCCCTGAGCAGATGTTGGGAGAATTCTGCACATGATGTAGGTGGTTTTATGTGGGCACTCCGATTTGAACTGGGGCCAAAACCCCTTTGGCTCCGCCCCTGGTTTGGGCAGTTTTCATATGACATTTAGATGACTCAGCTGCACCTGTGTAAGCTGCCAATCACAGATCACCACTGTCTGTTTGTCCAATACACACACACACACACACACACACTGTTTATCTTTCTGCATTTGTCTCTGCAGATCTTTGTGTTGTCTAAACTGTCTTTACTGTGCATATAGAAAGTCTTCTTAAACCTTTTAATCTCTAATCTCGTTTTACAGCCCAAAAACGGGTTCTAAAATATTAAGTTGTCCAATACAGCCCTATGTTATTATTATTTTTTTTTGGGGGGGGTGGTGCTTTTTCAGGTTGTTACCTAACAGAGGGCCGCAGAACCTCGGAAATTTGGCTCGAATTGGCCGGATACTATTTTTTCGTTCACTGCCATCAGTTGTCAAGTTCCAATTGAAGAGAACACCCCATAACAGGATTATGTCTCCACCATGCTTTATGGTTTGTCTGCTGTTTGGTCTTCGCCAGCCTTTCTGCTTTGAATTCAGTCCAAAATGTTCTTTCTTGGCCTTGTTTGATCGAACATGTATGTTTGTGTTCTGCTGTCAACCCACGGAATGTTAAATATGGATAAGTCTGAGCAGGATGCAGTGCATCATGGGTGTTAGATTGAGGCAAAAGTCTATGGAGGACTCACATCATTGCCTCGAGGGAATGAGGGCAGGTTGAATGCAGCAGAAGACTTACAGATGGACTGAAACTGCCCTTGCGGGGGTGCCATAGTTGAAAAGGCTCAGTGTGGTTAAAAAGTCATAACTCTTATTCGCTGGTCCATATTTGTTTCAGCTCTCACCTCTGATCCCAGGCTCTGCTGAAGTAGTGAGGAAAATGGTAGGATTGGGAATATGGGTTTCTTCCACAGGGTGCCAGCACTGCTCCACAGAAACCTAATGTAGACATGGCGTCTAACAACAATGCCTCTTGGTGGTGGAGGTGCTGAGGACACTGCCAACCTTATGGAGACTCTAATAAAGTCAGGAAACATTGGAGGGGTGATGTCCTGAGTCTGAGAATGCAAACTAGACCTTCTGTTGCACCTCAGTTAAAGCCAGGCTTAAACCCTCAGTAGCGAGCTGCCTGTTAACCCCCCTGTTAAACTTAAATACTGTGCTTTTGAGCCATCATCAATTCTCCATGCTTGTTATTCTGCTGTCTGATCAGTAGTTCTGCTGGTCACATGGTTCCAGGCCACACAGGTGCAATTAGCGCACCCTCTATTTGTCTCATTACTTAAAGGGTAAGAGAAATTAAGCTGCACATTAAAATTCAGATCGGCGTTGCACATTTAAACTTTTATTTGGTGGCGAGTTGTGAGGGTTGGTTCTATTCTTCCACATTTGTAATTACCGGCAACTTATAACCTGTTCTTTTATTTTTGTTTGTTTTTTGCACTCAGTTTCTCCATGCAACTCATGGCTGGGGGGGTGGGGGTGGATAAATCCTAATCCTGGTGCACTTCTTTCATTTAATGCATGGTTGAATTTGCCCTTTAAAGCGAGCCGACTCGCAGAGCGCGTCAGTACCGTCTGCGTCTGAGTGAAAAGACTTTTATTTCTGTGAGAAATGGCTCTCTGCATGAATACATCAACCTTGAGTCGCTGGAAACGCACCGAGTCTGTAAACTTTGCTTCGGTTCGGCCTTGCGGCTCGAGTTTATTCAGGTCGTCGTCGTCGTCCTTAAGTTATGAAACTTATGAGTTATGAGTGGGTGAGTTTGGTGCTGAATTTAAATGCTGTTTTATTTACAGGCTCTTAGGAGATGCAGTATAGATTGAATATAATAATAATGCAGCTGTATTGATTTGTAAAAGTACTTCATGCATAATAGGATGGGCATCATGTGAGGTCACAACATGTTGACGACTTTTCTTCTCTCATCCCTTATTGCATTTAGAATACCCGAGGTGTATTTTTAAATGGACACAAATCCATTCATTCATTCATTCATTCATTCATTATCTTCCGCTTATCCTCTATTAGGGTTGCGGTGGGGTTCCCCATGCCCATCCAGGGGAGAACGTCTCGGGTGCTGGGCAGATACACCCAGGACAGGGCGCCAATCCATCGCTGGGCACACACTCACTCACACACACACACTCTATATGGGGCAATTTTGAGAATTCAATTAACTTGATCCATGTTTTTGGACTGTGGGAGGAAACCGGAGAACCCGGAGGAAACCCACGCAGACACGGGGAGAACATGGAAACTCCACCCAGATGGGGATTCGAATCCCCAGCGCTGAGAGGCGAATGTGCTAACCACTAAGCCACCGTGCCGCCCATTCATTCATTGTCTTTTAATTAATCCTCTACTAGGGTTGTGTGTGTGTGTGTGTGTGTGGGGGGGGGGGGGGTTCCCCATGCCCCATGCCCCATGCCCCACCAGGGGAGAACGCTTTGGGCGCTGTGCAGATACACTGTAAATGACCTTTAATATAGTTGTTGCTTTTGTTGTTCGTTGTTTTTATGTTTATTGATTTTGTTTTTAGAGAACGGTGGGGCTCGAGTTGTTGTTTCGTGGATGTTAAGCAGAGGTTGTGTTTAGGACTTTTATTGCGAAGGCATCTCGCTGGAATCGCGAGAATGACGTTTTTTTTCTCGTATAGTACAAAAAGATTAAGCGCCCGTTGGTGGGGTATATCAAGGTGAAACGCGAACCCAACGTAAATTAAACTCATTAGCACCTGGCTACTAAGGGGCACAAGCTCTTACGGTGTGTTCGTATGTTTTTTTATTTTCATTCATTCATTATCTCCCGCTTTATCCTCTATTAGGGTCCCCATGCCCATCCAGGGGAAAACGTCTCGGGCGCTGGGCAGATACACCCAGGACGGGGCGCCGATCCATCGCTGGGCACACACTCACTCACACAGACACACTCTATATGGGGCAATTTTGAGAATTCAATTGACTTGATCCATGTTTTTGGACTGCGGGGGAAAACCGGAGAACCCGGAGGAAACCCACGCAGACATGGGTAGAACATGGAAACTCCACCCAGATGGGAATTCGAACTGGGAATCCCTAGCGCTGAGAGGCCAACGTGCTAAACCACTAATCCCCCGTGCCGCCTGTTTTTTTTTTTTGTTTTTTTTAATTATTTTTTAATTATTTTTTATTTATTTATTTATTTTTTGAACAGATTGGTTTGCAATAAACGGATATGAACCATCAGTTGGAGAGTTCGACCATCTTTTAGCCGGGACGCTACATACACACAAGACAGGGTGCCAATCTATCGCTGGCAGGACACGAACCCAACACACTTAATCTCTATTCCAACACAACGTACTGCAGGAAGCACTTCTGCCTTACGGGAAGTTGGTCCCGGGTTCAATTCCCATTAGGGGTGTAAAATGGTTCTTTTTGTGTGGCATCTCCTCCCTGTGCCTGAGTGGGTTTATTTTCCAGGTTCTCCAGTTCCCTCCCACGTTTCAAAAACATGCTGAAATAAATAGCACATAATGCTCTCTGCAGTACTCTCCCCCCCCCCCCAACACCCCAATCCGTACCTGTTTCACTCCACCTAACACCTTTCTAATGTCTTCCATCATCTTTATCTCTATGTCCAGATTCCTCTCCTGTTTTTTGGTCAGAGTCTTTGTCTCTAAACATTGCGGGCGTCGTTACGGTCACTTTGGGAGATACTTGTTACTACAGAACATGCCTACAAACATCCATCCATTATCTTCTGCTTTATCCTCTGTTAGGGTTGCCCATGCCCATCCAGGGGAGAACGTCTCGGGCGCCTGGCAGATACACCCAGAACAGGACACCAATCTATCGCTGGGCACACACTCACTCACACACACACACACACACTCTATATGGGGCAATTTTGAGAATTCGATTGACCTTGATCCATGTTTTTGGACTGTGGGAGGAAACTGGAGGAAACCCATGTGGACACGGGGGGGGGGGGGGGACATAGAAACTCCACCCAGATTGGGATTCAAACCAGGAATCCCTAGCGCTGAGAGGAGAACATGCTAAACCACTGTGCCGCTGCCTACAAACATTGTAATTTAAACAAAATAAAACTAAATATTAAAAGTCTTTGCAATGGGATTATTGATTGTGACCTGTGTCACATATCTCAGCGTTTACTGTGTAAAATAGCATTGCTTTAAACAAAACATTATCTCCAAATATTTCAAACAATACCTCCTGCTTTAGGATCCACTGCCACGAGCTGAATAAAATTGTGTTACGACTTTGGTAAAAGCCTTATGAATTAGTTTTTCTCAGGCTGCTTGTTTTATAAAGCTACAGATTCAAACCCCCCCACCCCCAATATTTACTCCTTATTAGTTTGTTTTTCCACCATCCGCTTTAAAGCATCATAAACTGATCAGTTCTTCACTTAACTGGCAATAAATGCCAAAGACTCTGAAGGAGAGCAAACACTGCTGTATAATCTCTCCATCTCTTATTCTGGAAACTCACAAGAACGTCTCATTATCAGAAGTCGGGGTTTGTAACAGAGGTACATAATGCACGGTTAAAAGGACCTGCATGTGCCTTCCAGAAGCACGTATATTAAATGATGTACGATGCTGAAGTCTTGTATTCATCAAGTTTCAGATCCATCCATCCATTATCTTCTGCTTTATTCTCTACCAGGGTCGTGGCGGGTTCCCCATGCCCATCCAGGGGAGAACTTTATAAGTGTAGGGCAGATACACCCAGGCACTTTATACACTGTCACTGGGCACATTATAGAGGGGCAATTTAGGAAACCAGAGAACCTGGAGGTAATCCAACCCAGACACGGGGAGGACATGCAAACTCCACCGAGATTGGGATTTGAAACTGGATCCCCAGAGCTGAACGTGCAAAATTTGCATAAATTACAGATCTGTTGTGCATTTTTCCCATCGTTATCATAATGTTAATATGTTTAATTATTTCGTCTGTAAATAATCTTTAATAAGTGAATGAAGTCTTCTAACAGTTTGAACCCTCTGTGTTTTGTCTTACAGATCTTTGAGTGAACGTTGATCTGGCATCAGCAGAGATGGGGCGCAAGCTGGACCTGTCGGGACTGACTGACGATGAGGCCGAACATGTGCTCAAAGTCGTGCAGAGGGACATGAAATTGCGCAAGAAGGAGGATCAGCGTCTGCAGTAAGTGTTCGCGTGCATGTACTGAGGCTTGTGTTTATTTTGATTATCCATATTGAGAAAGCCGTTCCACCGTTCTGCAGTGCTGAACTACATGGAGTTTAACCAGAATGCAGGCGGGGATTTTATATTAGGAGAAATTTGGGATTTGGAAAGCAGACCCCGCTGGTAAATGCTCCCAGCTTGATGGATGTGTCCTGGTTTTGTCTGATTGTTTGCTGAACAGGTTCAGATGATATTTGGCACAATTTGCATCATGCACCGTATTCATCAGGGCACAACATCAGTGCATGGTGGTCACTTTAAAAAAAGAAATATATTTTTTTAAAAGTTCTAGTGAGACGAGTCGCACTATATTTGACTTTTTTAGTTAATGTAACGCAAATCCCTTTTTGAACCGTTCATGCTGACTTGTTTAAATGTAGCCTGAACTGAGTTTAACTAAAACAATAGTCCTAAAAACCATAACAATGGTCCTAACCAATCTGAACTTCCTAAGTTTAAATACAGTGACTGGAAGAGTATATTTGGACTTTCTTTATTTATACCTGTAGATGTTCTCAGGATGGATCCTGTCAGACTAGACGAGGCCAGGTCTCGGAGTCGGTGACGAGGTGTTTGCTCCATAAATATAAAACACGAAGCTGCATTATTTATGATTTTGTTGCTCATTCTTTTCCACACTTTTTAGTTTCTTTACTTTTTCTTTTCTTTTACTTGAAACAACAAGTCCTCACTTCTGAGAGAAACTCACAACCGTGTTGTCAGAGTAATGTATGCAGGAGGCATTCTGCTGATGTGGTGTGTGTGCGTGAGTATGTATGTGTGTGTGTATATATATATATATATATATATATATATATATATATATATATATATATATATATATATATATATATATATATATATATATATATATATATATATATATATATATATAGGCGGCACGGTGGCTTAGTGGTTTAGCACGTTCGCCTCTCAGCGCTAGGGATTCCCGGTTCGAATCCCCATCTGGGTGGAGTTTTCATGTTCTTCCCGTGTCTGTGTGGGTTTCCTCCGGGTTCTCCGGTTTCCTCCCACAGTCCAAAAACATGGAACAAGTTAATTGAATTCTCAAAATTGCCCCCTATAGTGTGTGTGTGTATGAGTGAGTGTGTGCCCAGCGATGGATTGGCGCCCTGTCCTGGGTCTATCTGCCCAGCGCCCGAGACGTTCTCCCCTGGATGGGCATGGGGAATCCCACCGCGACCCTAATAGAGGATAAAGCGGGAGATAATGAATGAATGAATATATATATATATATATATATATATATATATATATATACACACACAAACACAAATTGGATATATGTATAAACACAAATTGGATTAATGCATACATGCAAACACAGTGAAAGTGTGTATATGTATGCCAACAGAAACACACATTATAAGTATGTATACACACATACAGTACATAGAACACATGCACGGAATGTTGGTATACACCATTTTTCTCTCTCTCTTCCTTACTTTTAATATATATTTATTCTTTTTTATATTTATTTATTTATTTAGAACTCCTTTTTTTCCCTCCGTCCTGCTGTAAAATCGACCGCTTTGGCGCCGTGAGCGGTTTGAATGAATGGCCGTGTCAGTTCTCTTGGATTTAGTCAATTATAGAAAGAAAGCCTGAGTGACATAACAGGCCTTCGGCTCCTGGTTCAGCTTCAACCTGATCTCACCACAAAACATCTGAGAAACGTTTTATTGCATTTCTTTTCATACACGTGTAGAAATATCGGCGTACTGAGCTGATGCCACCTTCACGTATAAACCAAGGCTTTTAAATCAGTGACATTATAGTTCACAGTACGGCTGCTGTCTCTGTTTAAAACAATGACTGTGCAGAATTTACTGTGGAAGTATTACAGCAAACTCTGCAGGTCCAACAACATGAAGCTGGATTTAGATTCTAAAACGAACCCAAATTCAATCTGAGTGAAGTGCTTCAGACATAAAATCCCATTATTTAATGCTTATAAATAATAAAAAAAATGGAAAGGTATCTTATCTTCTTCTTAATCATCTTGTTGGATCCCGTGGGGGGGGGGGGGGGGTTTCTGTGTGTTGGAGGGGTTGTTGGTGGGGGGGGGGGTTCTGGTGCAATGCCTTGCACCAGAACAGGGCATCAATCCATCACTGGGCTCACACTCAGTCACACACACACACATTTAAACTACATAGGGGCAATTTTCAGCAGCCAGTTCACCTTGAATCCATGTTTTTGGACAGTGGATGGAAAACGGAGAACCTGGAGGAAACCCACCTAGATGCAGGGATAACATGAAAACTGCACCCAGATTTGGAATCGAACCTGGATCCCCAGCACCGAGAGGCAGATGGGCCGACCACTTCTTGTTTCTGTCCTGTTGCCCTTGTTGCTTCTATTCCTGTATGTATATATATATATATATATAGGGACAACTCTCCCTTTTGGTGTACTTAGGGTTTGAGTTTAACTCCATCTTAACCATTGAGGAACCTGAGTTTATATATATATATATATATATATATATATATATATATATATATATATATATATATATATATATATATATATATATATATATATATATATATATATAAAAACAAAAACTCAGGTTCCTCAATGGTTAAGATGGAGTAAAAAGTCGAGGCAGACCCATGACCCTCATTGCTCCAGGGGCTCTGTATCACATTTGACCCTGTGCTCTGACCCCAACAATCAAGTTCTCAAAATACTTGCGATAAAAGCATCTACATAATGAGCCGGTAATGCCAATGCTATTGGCCAGAACCCATGTGCAAACTGTCTTTGGGCCAAGTTCCCAAAAAAACCCTGTAAATCGCCTAATGTCTGAACAGTTAAATTTAGATTCCCACGCTCGTTGGATTTGCAGCATTGCATAACAATTACATTTACACCTTCGGAACCTCCCAGCGTCCCTAACAGGCGACATGTTCCGTTAAAGCTTACACTTGTCACTCGTGAAATTGAATCTTCATCACATGAAGGTAAACACAGATGCAGGGTTTAGGGGAACAGATGGGGCGCACATGCGTTTCGTGGATTCCTGACACCATTGAGAATATCCAGGAGAACCGAAACCCAGGTGTTTCTTCTATCAGCGAGCAGAAATGTATCCGACCGATTCCCCCAGTGTCATTCAGATTCCTCAAACGGCTTCACTCTGAGTGCATGGCGAGAAAATCTTAATTAAATCAAATAAAAAATCTTAATTTTCTAATCTTGTTGGAAACGGATAATGCATGTGATTATTTAAACATAAGAACGTTCATGTTCCTGCCTGATGAGGTCAACGATGGTCCGGCTGTGGACTCGACTCAAGTGAGGAGGCCTCAAGATTCCTGATTCGAATCCCCATCTGGCTGGAGTTTCCATGTTCTCCCCGTGTCTGCATGGCTTTCCCCCGGGTTCTCCGGTTTCCTCCCACAGTCCAAAAACATGGATCAAGTCAATTGAGTTCTCCAAATTTCCCCATATAGAATGTGTGTGTATGAGTGAGCGTGTGTCCAGTGATGGATTGGCGTCCTGTCCTGGGTCTATCTGCCCAGCGCCCAAAACGTTCTCCCCTGGATGGGCATGGGGAACCCCCCCCCGCGACCTAATATAGGATAAAGCAGAAGATAATGGATAGATGGATATCGGTTATGAATCATTTTAAATATATTTTGCCAAATATACAGGATACTACTTCCAGTCCCTCAGCACTGTGGTTCCAGGTTTGAATCTGGGTGGCATTTGCATGTTCTAGACATGTCCCATGTCAGTGTGGGTTTTTTCTGGGTTCTCTGGTTTCCTCCCACAGTTCAAAAACATGGTTTGAGGGTAAACTGGCTGCTCTAAATCGCCCATATACAGTATAGTGAGTGAGTGAGTGCCGAGCGATGGATTGGCACCCTCTCATGAGGGTTTCTCCCCAGCGCCCAAAACGTTCTTCCCTGTATGGGCTTGGGGAACCACCTGTGACTGTGGTGGAGTATTAAACGGGGGATAATGAGATGTGATGTCATACTCCAATATTAAATGTCAGCATGGGATTGGTAACCAAACATAATGACACTGACGCTTTACATTAAAGTTAGACCCAAACAACTCGTGCAAAACGACTCGTGCTGTAAGATAAGAGCACCAACAGCTGGGTCACCATTTTTCAATTCCCACATTCTCATAACCCTTTTGAATTTACATGAGAACACACACACACACACACACACACACACACTCACAGATAGCTGAACTTATAAAGAACACCATCATGTAGGACTCTTTAAAGAATCAGCTGCCTGTTTGCTTCTTCAGCAGAAAAGGAAATAAAATGTAAGAGTGATGCTGGAGCTCCACATGTATACACTTTGCGGGCAGGTCATCCATCGCTCACAATGACACTCTTGCTCTATTAAGGTCACTCTGTCTCTCACTCTCCATTGATCTCCCTCCTTGGCGCTTCTGTCAGGAGTGAAAGATGTCATGCATTAAAGTTTGCTCAGATCTATTGTCTTCATAAAAACTACTACACACACTCACAGGATGGCGCCACAGCTGGCACAGTCTCTGTGTATATTTGTGTGTGTGTGTTTACGGTACCCATCAAGTTTGGACCCTTTTGGCTCCACTTATTCTCCATGTTCTCAGTTCCACTTCCTTTTTAGTTTTACAATTCCAGACTGTAGTCCATCTGTGTGTGTTCTATAGTACATACTCTGTGTTCTGTTCTAATTCTCAAGACCCCAATAGTACCACCACAGAGCAGGGGTTATTTGGTGGGTGCATTTGTTCTATCCCAGCAGTTTCACTGAGGTGTTTAAATGAAACCACAGCAGCACTGCTGCACTAACCCCCCCCCCCCCCTCACCACATCAGTGTCACTGCAGAACTGACCATAAACCACCTCAACCTCATCAAATGAGATAAGGGGCTTAGAATGACACAATTCCAGCTGATCTTCATTTACAAATGTGTGTATTTAAATCTCTTAAACAGAAAATTCTCGTGGGTTTACATTAACAAGGCAGCGCAATAAAAACCACGAAGCAGCTCGGTAATCAATACAGAGACCCCGTCATTACGGCTTTTCCTTTTTTAATGAACATATTGCTGTTTTTATTACCAGAGTCACCGCCTCTTGTACTATAGTTACTCCCCTGAGTGATTATAATGTGATTCATTGTGTCTTACAGAACACACACGCCACACTGTACTGTAGTTAATAAAGGCACCTGTTCTTTGTTTCTTTTAAACTCAGAATTCGGGGCCAGTTAGGGTTCTAGAGCCTGATGGTGTGCAGTAGACAAACATTTCAACAAGTTGAGCTACAGACATGTTCTAATCCTCTCAATTCTCCATGGGTTTGTTCAGGGTGAAATGTACAATGAAACAGCGTGTCACTCGTTCCCCAGGTGGCACTCTGACTTTGGCAGGTTGCTATTTGAGCGGTGCAACTACCTGGACTCGATGCGCTGCTTCATGGGGTTCTCCATGTAAGTGTGAATAGAGAACCCACAGTATAATGTAGACTATATATCTGCGTTCTCTGTGCAGCATCTGTGTTGATGATTTAGTGCCGAGATAGCGACCGGCGTCTGACTGTCGGTGCACCCTATTTCAAGATGGCCACGCCTATCGGGGAGATATATTCACACGCAGTGTTGCTATTTAAATGACATGGGGGAGAGGGGGTCACACCACTAGGAATCATCCACCACATGAATAGTAGCGGTCTGTGGTGGTCCAATGAAGATTCTGACCGTTGTAATCCTAAAGCGACACAGATAAACCCTAAGAAACCATTCAGAAGTCGAATAATGTTTGTAAAGCATAATAAAAACTAGTGCATCCTTGTAACACATTGAAAAGACACTTATTTATTTTAAAGTTCAAACACCTGATGCTAAAAAAATGAGAATTTTGTTAATGTCGCACATTAAAGTGGTCCCTGTGGGGTGCCTACAGGAGGCGGCGGATCATCTGCACGCTGGATGATTCAGAGCTTTAATCTGCTGCCTGGATTGAAGTCCTGCACAGGACAGATAAAAGAGTCCCTACAGGATAGCACTCACACACACACACACACACACACACACAGACGAACACACACATAGAAAATGGACGTTCTTTCCTCTGATGTGTTTTTTGTTACAAATGAGCAAAAGTCCTTTTGAAGATTAACATTCCAAACGTCCTTCTTCTCCTGAAATGAACTCTGCCGGAGGAAAGGACGGGAGACAGAATTCTGCAGGTGAAGTTGGACACCTGGTGTGTCCTCCTTTTGCCCTTCTACGTCTTTCTAAACTTGTTAGGTCCTCTGGCCTTGTGGGTGCGATGTGACATAAGGCTTTCAGAGCATCGGTATCTGATATGACAGTCGGAGTTCAGCATGGAATCTAAAAGAGAGTAGACTGGAAGGAAGGGAAGAGGAGAATGCGGCGAGAAGCTGTTTTAATGCGTGGATTGTATTTATTCACTGAATAGAAATGGTAATGTAAATGTGGTCTGTACTGCGGTTTCGAAGGCGAGTGGAGGGGTGTGTCGTTCGTATAGAAAAATAGAAATAAGTGCAAAGAGGATTTAGAAGCTTAGAGTTTAAACACATGGGATTTCAGAATTTTGGTGCTTTTGTTATTTATTAAATGTATAAAACTGATTTGGGGAAATCGGCGGCACAGTGGGGGAGTAGGTGAAGTCTCAGCACTAGGCATCCAGGTTCAAATCCTAATCCGGTTTTCCCCCACAGTCCAAAAACATGAGTTTTAAGTAAATTGGCTGTTCTAAAGTGACCCTACGTAGTGTGTGTGCCCAGTAAAAAATTGGCTCCCTGTCCTAGCTATATTTGCCCACTACCCGAAACTTTCTCCTGTGGATGGGCATAACCAAACCCCGCCCTCCCCCCCCACCTACCCCAACATGGCGTTGATAAGAGACATTGGCCAGCCGCTTTACTTTAATGAGTTTTTAAAGGCGCCTGGTGCTTGGCTTTATTTATCCTGTCTATGGTCCTCATTGTGTCCCGCCATGTCTCGCCTACATAACATTAACATTCGGTGCTCTCTAATGCCTCCTTTCTCAATGCAATAACCTACTGGGAAGCAGGGTTATGTTTCCGGGATGCAGCTGCCCCAAGCCGCTCATTCCGGGTGTCTGAGACCAAATTCTCAATAAACTGACCACATTGAAATGACCAGCATTACATTTACATTTAGATCATGTTGGAAGATGCTTTTATTTAAAGCAAATTACAAGTATCCCGACTTGATGGCTGAGGTCAGAACCCTCGGACAACATCCCTGTAGCAATGAGGGTTAAGGGTCTTGCTCAAGGGCACACATTGGTAACTTCAGTGAACATGGGATTTGAACCCTCAGCCTTTGGCTTAATAGCCCAACACCATAAACACCAAGACCAGATGTAAGTAGGTTTTAACAATTACTGTAGGTCTGTAATTGAATTAACATAGATGCTACATTTAATTCCTACTGGTTTTTTTATTTTTTATTTTTTATAAACATGGTGCTGAACTGAATACAAGCAAATGTATAAAATGGCCGAATGATCCATTACAGACGTTCTTGCCTTCAGCTCCATTTGCGTGATTCAGTGTGTAGGTTCAGGTCTCAGAATGCAACAGCCATGTGGTTTTTATGTAAACAGCTCCTGCAGGTGTTTTCACTCAGTGCTGCGTTAATGCATTTGGTCACCGTCACCTGCTCATGAGCATCAGTGACCTGAAAAAACTCCGCACTGCAGGAAAAGAGGCCATGCACTTTTCTGGGTCAACATCCCTCTGAATGCCTTCACTGGATTCACACACGAGGCGTGTACATGGATGGACCTTCTGTAGGAAACTTTATGGTTTATTTACATTAAATGTAATGTAAAGTGGATGAAGATGGTACATTATTACCATCAGACTGTTTTACTGTGTGTGTGTGAGAGAGAGAGAGAGAGAGCGAGAGAAAGAGAGAGTTGTGTTGTGAATCAAGTGTAATGGATGTGTACTTATCTCATAAATTGGTATTGATTTCCATTTTCTTCTTTACTGAACCAATGTCTCATACCAGGGTGTGTTTGTGTGTGTGTGAGAGAGAGAGGGGGCGAGAGAGAAAATACATAAAGTGTGTATGTGAGAGAGCAGGCACTATAGACAAAAAGAGCAAAAGGACATTTTTTTTTAAAATGTTCGTGGCCACAATATGTCTAATTTAAGCAACGTATCACACATTTATATTTAAATAGACTATATAATTACTTATATATTACATATTTAAAAACAAATCTATATTTATGTTTTATTGTCAGATGATGGAGAGCCAGGTTTATATGGGTTTATAACACAGTGGGTCATGATGTCTGATCCACATTTCTAAAATACAGTTTCTGAACATGTTTTCCACCACAAAGAAGTCTTGCAGGTTCATATATATATATATATATTGGCAGCATGGTGTCTTAGTGGTTTAGCATGTTCTCCTCTTAGCACTAGGGATTCCCGGTTCGAATCCCCATCTGGGTGGAGTTTACATGTTCTCCCCGTGTCTGTGTGGGTTTCCTCCGGGTTCTCTGGTTTCATTCACTTCAATCCAATTTCAAGACATAAAAGAACGTTCGACTCCATCCCAAATCCCTTTACTCCCCAAACTGAAGTCCCCGCTGCGCATGTCGAGGGTCACTACTTTTCTTAAAGTGCCAACTTTCATTTGACAGATTAAATACAAACACAATTTCCAAACTAAGATTATGGCTCTCTATTTTCATATTTGTTTTTATAGAACTTCTTCATTTCACTAATGATGTCCAGGGGGACTTTGGGACAACTCACACCCCATAACTGGTGACTCATGCGGCACTGTTCCTGTAATGGACCATCTGGTTATTAATGCGTGTATGACAGAAGGTATAAATAATAGTTCTTTCGATCAGCAGAGCGCCTCTAAATGGATTAAGGGAATATAATAATATAAATATGCTTTGAAAATAAATTAATGTAAATAGTTTAATCGTAAATCGTGCAGACTGCAGTATTCCCTTCGACGCCATGGTCCCTCCACATGGTCATCATTAATGAAGGGTTAAACAGGACAATGTTTACTTCTTTAGTGAAATATCAATCGTATATTGTCACAAAGCAACTTTACAGAGTTATAAGCCTTTAACCCCCAAAACACTGGCAAGAAAAAAAACTCCCTGATATGATATTATTTTAAGGAAGAAACCTTGTGAGGACCGAGGCTCTCAGTGGGGAACTCCTTCTCCTTGTGCGACCGGGCAGCACAGCGACCATGTGGTGATCAGGTGACCCGTATTTAACATTTGAAAAAGTCCATTGGGGACATCTTGCAGGACTGCTAGTCCAATCAAAATCCAGGTTTTATCCAGTAATTTTCATAGCTGTTTCAACATTAATTTAAAGTCTGTATAAGTTTGTCTCTTAGTCCGGAAAATCATCCATTAGGTCAGACACTGATGGCATCTTTTGATGTGAAGGACCAGCGGTTTTAGAACTTCACCCCTTAAAGACCTTTATTTGCATACTCCTCTTACACAATCAGTGAAACTAGTCAGGTAGTCGTAGGTTTGTTGTTAGAAAACCAGCATTATGACCTGAGGTTCCTCGGTTTAATACCCGGTCAAACCATGTACTATGTGCTCACCTCAGTCACTGTGTGTGTGTGTGTGTGTGTGTGTGTGTGTGTTTCACCGCAAAAATGGGTTAAATGTAGGTGAAATGGATCACGTCATTCTCAGGGGTTTTCACTGATCTTGCTTTAAAAGCAAGAACTGTATTAATAAGATGGTCATCATTATTTGTTTAGAATGAACTAATGGATGTTTAAATATATAATTTAATTTATTTAACTGATTTATTTTCTCTGTAGTCATCGTGGTGTACAGTAACCTGGGTTTAGAGCCTGCAGGGTGCAGTATTGTGCTGATTACTGAAGTAGCTCTTCCCAATAGGAACCACCGCCTCCTGAAAACATTTTCAGTGTGGAGTTCATGAAAGCGTTCTGCTCTACATATTACAATTACCCATCATGCCCTTCATGCTGGCAGTGTTCAACATGGAATGTGTGTGTGTGTGCATATATATAAATATATGTAATTAAATTAATATTCAGAGCTGCCGTTCCATTTGGAAAGTCCCTTCTGTGTGGCGTCTGCATGTCCTCCCTGTACCCGAGTGGGTTCTTCTTCCATCTCTTCCCACATTCCAAAAACATGCTGATTGATGCATTTTGGAGAAATAAATTACCGTTTTTATTGTATTATTTGTTATCCATGTTGGAGGAAAGATTTAAAAACCAGAAACTAAATTAGTTTAGTTGGATTTGACTGAACACGAGGCCCACACACGCACTAATATATATATATATATATATATATATATATATATATATATATATATATATATATATATATATATAAATAAATAATGTGTGTATGTATGTGTGTAATATATTTTATTTATATATATATATATATATATATATATATATATTACACACATACATACACACATTATTTATATATATATATATATATATATAATGTGTGTGTGTATATATACAGTGTATATATATATATATATATATGTATTCGTGTATGTGTATATAAATGTGTGTGTGTGTGTATATGTGCATATGTATATATGTGTGTGTTCTTTTAATTGCATTTCTTGCTCAGATTAATGTCACACATAAATAAATGTGAACGGCCGAGAATCTGGATGAATCAGTCGTTCGTTAAGCTCTCGATCGTTTATTGTGATTGTGGTGATAATTTATACCTTGTTCCTCATTCACTTTAATTGCTGTTCCATTGAGAGCAGTTTCACAAACGTTTCTCTGTATGGTTCACTAGCTGCTTCGTCTCTGACCAGAAGGCCCTCTTTAGCAGGTGGTTAGAGCACACTGCACAACATTAACCATCCAATTAAAGCAATTTAGCACCAGCTCTGCCTACAAAGAGTGAAGGGACCCGTCAAGGACGACTTTCATCCTAAACTCTGAGGTAGTCGGTTCTCCGTCTCCGCTGTCGTCCCGGTGTCTCCAACAGCTTTTACCTTCAGGCTGTCAGTCTGCTGAACTCAAAACGTTCCTGTGTCCTGCTGCTCCACAGAACCTTGGATCATTAACTAATTAGATCTCTTACAGATAATACACTTACAGTAAATACATTTTGAACATTGCTGCTCTCAGAATTACATACAATTTATTATAATGTAATATTAATTGATTACCCATGCTAATTAAGGTTGCTGGAAAGTCCTGTAGTGTATGCCAGGACTCTGCATAGGTCACCAGATTATTATGTCAAGACGAGAACATGCAAATTCAGTCCAGAGAGGAACTGCAGGGGAGACAAGTTCAGGTTCATCTGATGAGTTTTTTTTTACGTCTAATTATTATTGTAATATTTGCGTGCCATCTCTGTGTTCCAGCTTAAATGCTCATGCAAACATGGCAGTTCCCTAGTACTCCTGTACTCCGTGTACGGCGAGCGATCTGTGGGTCAGGGCCATGTATTTGGAACATCTCGTGGGTTTTTTCCCCTAAATGTGATGGGGTGGGACTCGATGAGGACTGGAGACGGGTATCTTCAAGTGCAGAAATGGCTTTATTAGCTGAATTTGTTGAAACTACATTTAAATCCTGCTGTTGGCTGATGGATCCTGCCGCTTTACTCAAAATAATAGGCTGCAGCTCTCTGAACTTTGGCAGAGTTTCTGGCAGGCGCATCGTTCATTCATTCTTTATCATCCGCTTAATCCTCTACTAGGGTCGTAGGGGGTTCCTCATGCCCATTTGGGGAAAACTTTTTGGGTGCTGGGTAGTTACACCTAGGACAGGGTGCCAATCTATCGCTGGGCACACACTTGCTCATTCTCACACACAGACAGACAAACTATATGGGGCAATTAACAGCAGTCAATTCACCTTGAATTATTATTATTATTATTATTTTTTGTACTGTGGGAGTACAAGAGGAAAACCCACACGGACTTGTAAAACTCCACCCAGATTGGAATTCAAAACTGTAATCCCAGCGCTGAGAGGAGAACATGCTAAATAATGACGTCCTTCACTGTAGACTCCGCCTCCCCAAGAATCGCTATGCTCCTGCCACACACATAATAAACAGCATACAGTTCAATTTGACAGATGTCAAGTTAATACGTTCAAAATAAAACACACACACATACACACACACACACCATGAAAACAGTCTGGTTTATTAAAAGCAGTTAAAGAATTATGTTTTATTAACACTTAAAAATAATATGCTGTGCATCATAAAACTAATGAAACAAGAGAATCTCATTATGCATTATTGACTTGCTGTTTTGTGTTACTGCACTAATAGCTGCTGGAAGAGCAGAGGGAGAGGATGGTTTGGTGGATTTACTGGAGCATTATGGGCTGTTGCCTTTCCGCTGATTTAATCTGTTAAATGGTAATTGTGCAGAATGTGCAGCGGATCACAACACGCGTCCCTATTGATCCTGATTCTGAAATCTGGGTTTGCACATCGAAGCTCGTCGTGGCTTTAAATAGAATTCTCAGATAAGGTTTTGGATTGGTTTCGCCTGCGTAGTTCACTCATCCTTATGCATTTTGATGGAATTTTGCATGTTCCTCGCGTGTTCATGATGGTTTGTCCTGCAATCCAAAGACATTTGACGTTCCCCGGGTTTGAAATGTTTGCTGTGTATGACTTTTTTTTTAATTTATCCATCCATCCATCATCTTCTGCTTAATCCTCTACTAGGGTCCCTATACCCTGATCAATGTTTTTGGACTGTGGGAGGAAACGGGGAAAACATAAAAACTCAAACCAGATTATGATTTGAACCTGTAATCCCCAGGGCTGAGAGGAGAACCTGCTAACCACTAAGGCCCAATGCCGCCCTGACGCTTTTATCCAAAGTGACGTTTCCCCAAGTCGATGTTTGGGGTCGTCTTGAATGCAGCTCTTCTGGAGCAATAAGGGTTAAGGATCTTGCTTGATGGACATGGGCTTTGAACCTGCCAAACTCACCCTGAGCCCTGAGCATGTTTATATTTGCAGGGAATATAATGTTCCATCAGAACCGGATGCTGCTGTGTGATTAGGATCCAGTTTAATTAATGCAGCGTCAGTACCTTACTCTGTAAATATACTATGATTGATTTAATTTAATCGTGTTAATGAGTGCAGAGGTGTAAACACGCGCGTTGAGGACCCATGTGTTTGTTTAATCAGTTATACGTTAAAGATTTATTTCTAATCCCATTTGAACCCCATGAGTGAATGATGCTGTGTGATGACTCATCCTCAGGGTCTCCACCTCAGCAATTCATCATATGTTTAGTCCCCTATCTCTGTGGCTGTCGCCTGATTGGCCCGTTCCTCTTCCACTCTGCTGCCCATGGTCTCCCATAGTAACCGGATTATGACAGAGGGAGAAAGACAAGAGTGTCAAAGTCAGGAATCATCAATGTGTGAACTAAGCTCACCTTTTTACATTGTTTCTGTCTCTCACACACACTCTCACACACACACACACACACACACACACACACACACACACTCTCACACACACACTCAGTAAACATACTCTTATTTCTGCAGAAAGCTGAATACACTTTAGTCTTATATAATCATCTAACGCTTTGTAATTTGTGCAATACTTATGTAAATGTTTATTCCAGTTATTTCATTCCTAATTGGCATAACCCACATTTTTCATTAAACCAGTGTTTGTGTTCTGCTAATGGCATGGTGTGGTGGCGCAGTGAGTGGCGCCGTTGCCTCACAGCACAAATCTTCAGAGTTTAAACAGAAACAGAGTTCAAATGAGTTCGTCCTTTTTACATGGGGTTTATCCAGGAGCTTAGATTCTGGTTCTGAGTTTGAAGACATGAAGGTAATGAAACTATGAGGTAGACATTACAAGGCAAAGCTTCTCACAATGAAGACAGCATGTGGACGTGGGCCACTGCTGGCCCCCTGCATTATGCCGATGGTGCTGCATTAATACGGCCCACGTGGCCCAAAACGCATCAGGCCCGCATTCAGCAGACATGTTACTGCTGCTACCTGTGAGCCACGTATTAAATCTAATCTCATTATTTTCATCTTAATCCTATACAGGGGACTAGGGTTGTCGGAGGGTTTCCCATCCGGGAAAGTGATGCCAATCCATCACTGGGAACACATACCTTACCTTGAATCCATGTTTTTGGATTGCGAGAGGAAACCGGAGAACCCAGAGGAAACCAACATAGGGAAACGAACATGGAAACTCCACTTAGAATGGGGTTCATGGCTGAGGTGAGAGCTGAACTTGCTGACCACTGCCCCACTGTGCCGTCCCCCATAAAATGTTTGTAGAATTTTCACCTACAACTCAATGCCCACTGCGTTTTTGGACATGGTAGTCATTCTTGTCTTGTTTGCCTGTGTGGTAGGCAATTCCGGACACATCCTCTCTGTCCTACCTTTACTCTGTGATACCTTTACTGTGATAAAACCATCAGACTGTTTACATGTTTGTTTCATAGTGAGGAAAAGGGCAAAATTAGGTTCTATTTCAGAGAGCAGTGAGTGCGGCGAGAGGCATAGCGAAGAAAATGAGCTGGACAAGCAGGATGAAATAATGAGCATCAGGTAGACAGCAGCAGTGAGAGTGATGGCAGTTGATGGATCAGAAGCTTTGCACATGCTCTATGGTGATAAAAAAAAAAACCTTGTTTAGAAGAATATACTACTCATTTAAAGAACGGGCAGCAAAACAAAAAGCCAATAAAAGGTTTAACCAGTCATTTTTTTAAGTCTTCTACCTATTAAAACCTGTATCTTTGTTTCGCTCTCTCTGTCTGGAGGCAGAGTTCCGAGCTTCGGTCAGTCAAAACGCCTCATTAGCGCAGGTTCAGGACTCTTTGTGTTTGTTCCCTGCTGGATCCTGTGGTTTGCAACATCGGGCTATTGACATAGTGATAGCGAAACCTTCTAATCGCATCGTTAATTCCTCTCTGGGGTTTAGTTTCGCATGTAAACGACTTCGAAATGAGGCTGGGGTTTCGAATGCTACCGTCCTTGCCGCATGCTATTTTAGTTCGAAGTATTTTCTGTAATTAGGCTTTACAGCGTCGGCAAAACATCTCCCTGATTAGTGTTTTGGGATTTAAATCTGAACATTGGGGTTAAAATCCTGAATCTGCTAAAAGCTGGGGCGGCACAGTGGTGTAGCGGCCAGTGATATAACATTATGTGATTTAATGACTCTGATTATTTGCACTAGATTTCAAAGACTTGCATCGTAATAGGCCTCAGTGTTTTGGCCTCATGGTCTCAAGTTCTGAAACTCTATTGTTCTCCAGAAGAGGTTGGAATTGTTATAAATTGTTTGTATTTTTATATTTGTAAAGCGCTTTAAAAAATCTGGCATATGAAAGTTGCTATATAAAGAAACGTGCCTTACGTAACGTGTTGCCTGCGGTCAGAGTCCCAGCTCTCACGGTTCCTGGAGGTTCGTTTTTATATAGTGCAGCCAGCTAGAGTCAGAGTTGGAGTCAGTTTAGTGGGAGGCGTGAGATGAAGTGTGGAGCTGCTTTACACTTCTTTCTTTTAAATAAACATCGCAGATAATATTTTACCAAAAAGAAGATGAACACGTGTTTCCACATTTAAGTTACACAAATCCTGTCATAAGTGTATAAAACTCCCAGGACAGGGCGCCAATCCATCGCTGGGCACACACTTACTCACACAGACACACTCTATATGGGGCAATTTGGAGAACTCAATTGACTTGATCCATGTATTTGGAGAACCCGGAGGAAACCCACGTGGACACGGGGAGAACATGCAAACTCCATCCAGATTGGGATGCAAACCGGGAATCCCCTGCGCTGAGAGGCAAATGTGCCAACCACTGAGCCACCGTGCCGCCCTGTGTAAAACTCATTTAACAGATTTATTAATAAATTAAAAGATAATAAGATCCTTAACCCTTGTGTTGTCTTAAGGACAATCGTTGTTATGAGTCGCCTCTACACTGTGTTCCAAATTATTATGCAAATAATATTTTCTCAGATTTTTCAAAATGACCTGTTTGAATTGCAGCTATTAGAGTACAATTGAAAGGTTTTTGAACAAACTGCCAATGATAACAGGATATTTAAAGAATAAATAAAAAACTCAAACTGCATGTTCCACAGCATAATAATAAGTTTTTTAACATTTTCATTTCTATAATGAACACAAAAAAATGGTTTGTGAAATTATAAAAGGAGTCTCTGTGATGGCGGGAGGCAGTTCACATCTGAGCAACAGCTCTGGGAGAATATTCTGTCCTCGTGCAAAACAATTGAAGCAGAAAGCATCCAACACCTGACAAATTCAACGGACCAGAGAATTCAGAAGCTCCTTTCAAACAAGGCGTCCTGACTTGTATGACTTGGTAACTGTTTGATTTCAGTTTGTAACCTGATGATGCTTATCATTTCACTAATGACCTTTGTTCTTTGTTCATTATAAATGAAAAGGTTGAAAACTCTGCTGTGAATAATAATTTGGAACATGCATTTTAAGTGTTTTTATTATTTTTTTTAAAATATAATGTTTTCATTGGCAGATAAAAAAATCCTTTCAATTGTATTCTAATTGTTGATTACTGGAAAATTAACATGACTGCATTTTATATCAGGTCATTTTGGAAAATCTGAGAATATATTATTTGCATAATAATTTGGAACACAGTGTAAAATGTGCAGATACACCCAGGACAGGCACCAATCCATAGCAGGACACACACATTATAGTGGCAGTTTAGAGCAGCCAATTCATCTTGAATCCATGTTTTTTGGACTGGAATTAACTGGAGAACCCTGAGAAAACCCTCACAGACACAGGGAGAACATGGAATCTTGTACATGGATTCAAACCTGGATTCCCAGTGCTGAGAGGCGAATGTGCCAACCACTGCACCACCGTGCCATCCATAAAATAAATCATTTTCTGTCCTAAGTCACTGTCTTATTCAGCGATTATAAAGGACTGAACTATTTACAAATGCAATTTTAACGGCAAGATCTGTTTGTATTGGCAGCGAAAACTGCGAGAGCGGAAGTGTGAAGGGCATGGTGGATGAGAAAGGCTGAAGTAATGAGCATGAGAAAGGCAACACGGCACCGTGCGAGAGCAGGCAGTGCAGACGGTAATGAGAATACTCGCACCTGTAAAGTTCCATCAGTCAGTTCAACTTCATTTGTTTCACCTTCACATCTTTTGTTTCTAGCAACTGCTATTGCTCTCGAGAGCCTGATTTAAAATGTATGACTACCTGAAAATGTCGAAGCCAATTCGATTCTTCTGAATGGAAAAACCGCACGGACGTATGGCTCTGGGGGGGCGAGTTGCCCGGGTGACAGCTGAGGGGGTTGGAAAATAAATAGAAATGGTGGTAACTTTCATCACACGGCCTCTTCAGCTGTAATAAAGTTGAAGTGCCTGCTCCTCCCGAGATTTCATCGGCTGAAACAAATCGCGGCGCTCGATGATTTCTAACTTCTGCTTTAACTATCGCCGACGTGAACGCGCTCTGGGTTCCGGGGGTGGCTGCCTGAGGAGCTGCATGCATCAAGATGCCGCTCTCATTGGGCGAAGTATTAATCTGCATGAAGACTTGGCAGGCGGTGCATTCGGAACATCTACCCCTGTGAGAGCGTGGTGGTGATTGTCAGGTTTATATTTTTATCTTCTAATGAAAAAGTTGCAGACTTTTATGGATTGATTTGAGCTTAGAAAGAGGTTCAGATCCAGTCATGGCTCCAGAGGCAGCTGAAATGTGAGCCTCGTGGGCCACTGTACTTATGTAACGGGAGACGGGGGGGGGGGGGTTATCAAACCCAGAACTGGACCGAAGTCCAGCGTGTTGGACCAACTGTTGTTGCTACCTGGCCGCTCAAGGAGGATGAGTCCCCCACTGAGTCTTG
>JAFMOD010000313.1:484100-503894 GCA_019802435.1 Corydoras maculifer | reverse complement strand
TCCCCATCTGGGTGGAGTTTCCATGTTCTCCCCGTGTCTGCGTGGGTTTCCTCCGGGTTCTCCGGTTTCCTCCCACAGTCCAAAAACATGGAACAAGTTAATTGAATTCTCAAAATTGCCCCCTATAGAGTGTGTGTGTGTGAGTGAGTGTGTGCCCAGCGATGGATTGGCGCCCTGTCCTGGGTCTATCTGCCCAGCGCCCGAGACCGAGGATGGGCATGGGGAACCCCACCGCGACCCTAATAGAGGATAAGCGGGAGATAATGAATGAATGAATGAATGAATGAATGAATGAATTTAATTAATATTCAGAGCTGCCGTTCCATTTGGAAAGTTCTTCTGTGTGGCGTCTGCATGTCCTCCCTGTACCTGAGTGCGTTTGCTACCTTTTCTTCCATTTCTTCCCACATTCCAAAAACATGCTGGTACATTTTGGAGACACAAATTGCCGTCTTTATTGTATTATTTGTAAACCGGGCGGCACGGTGGCTGAGTGCTTTAGTACGTTCTCCTCTCAGCACTAGGAATTCCCGGTTCGAATCCCAATCTGGGTGGAGTTTCCATGTTTTTCCCGTGTCCGCGTGGGTTTCCTCCGGGTTCTCCGGTTTCCTCCCACAGTCCAAAAACATGGATCAAGGTCGATTGAATTCTCATTAAAAAAAAAAAATAAAATTGCCCCATATAGAGTGTGTCTGTGTGAGTGAGTGTGTGCTCAGAGATAGATTGGCGTTCTGTCCTGGGTGTATCTGCCCAGCGCCCGAAACATTCTCCCGTGGATGGGCATGGGGACCCCCCCCACCGCGACCCTAGTAGAGGATAAAGCGTAATGATAATGGATGGATATTCTCATTAATAAATACTAAACTAACGAGATGAAAATGTAAAAAAAAACAACTTCAAATCTGTCAGAAATTCTGAAACTATAGATCAATATATTAGAAATTGTTAAGCGGGTGCCGTTCAGACGTCACACCGACTGCTCCCTCATAACGACTACAAAAGTAAAGAACGGATGCCGGTGAATTGTGACGGCTTCGTTTACTGCCACAGCCGCAGAGCACAAATCATGAAGATGCAAAGTACTGTCAGCGTGTACCAGAATAACGCGGCGCCGACGTTCCGACAGGCGTGCTTGACTCCTCTTTGAAGTCATTACTTTGCTGGTGAGATTTTTATTCTCCAGCTTGACTGTACCTTCGGGAGCCGTACTGTCGACTCAAGCCGTCGTTCTTTGCTGTTACTAATTCATAAATACGTCGCGGTGGAGGAGGATGTTTCACAATTTTTTATTTAATTAATTTATTTTTTTGTAAATTGTTTCGACTACGAATCCTCTCGTTGAATGAAGCTCTGATGCCTCAGCTGCTTATGAATCTGTCCTCAGGTTCACGTTGATGAATTGTCTTTTTAATATAAGAATTAAATGTGAGTTTAATGTTTTATGCTTTTGCACAATTTTGTTGATGGCACTGGTTTTTATAAAGTTCTGTATTTCTTGCAAACAGAATCGCTCTGCTCTGGAAGAGAGAACCGGTGAGGAATCATTTCAGTTTGGGAGGATTTTTAATTTGGAATTTTGGATGTTTCAGACACAGGAACAGGATTCATTCAACCCAAACTGCTGGCTGGTTGAGAGAAGGATAAGGTTTCTTTATTGGCAGGGTATTTATGATGATGGAGCCATCAGGCTGGAGGTGGAGAGGAAGGCCTGAGAAGAGGTGTATAGATGGTGTGAGGAAATAATGATCCGCTGTGGCGCCCTGTAATGGCAACAGTTGGAAGAGGAAGACGTTTCTAATGTAAATGTGTCACAGACAGTGGTGTAGTGGTTAGCATGTTCTCCTCTGGTGATCCAGCTTTAAATCCCGATCTCAGTGAAGTTTACATGTTCTCCCCGTGTCAACAGGGGTGTCCTCTGGGTTCTCCCACAGTTTAAAAACATGGATTTAAGGTAAATCCAATGCTCCACATTACCCTGTATGGTGTGCGTTTGTCTGTACTGGGTGTATCCGCCCAGTGCCCAAAACGCCCCCCCCCCCATTTCCTAAGTAAAATATTAAGCAGAAGATAATAAACACCCGACCCCAGTCTCTGATCCATGTGTAATCTGTTATGGATGTCGACCACCTGCATTCTGCTTCAGTGCGTTATTTTAATTTAATGCATTTACACAATGAGCAGTGAAGAAATTCCCTTTTTTTGTCGTGTACGAGTCCTTCAGGCTTTCCTTCTTCCCTTCTTACTCGAGTGTGGGCAAAACATTCATTCATTCATTATCTTCCGCTTATCCTCTATTAGGGTCGCGGTGGGGTTCCCCATGCCCATCCAGGGGAGAACGTCTCGGGCGCCGGGCAGACAGACCCAGGACAGGGCGCCAATCCATCGCTGGGCACACACTCTCTTACACAGACACACTCTAAATTGGGCAATTTTGAAAATTCAATTGACTTGATCCATGTTTTTGGACTGTGGGAGGAAACCGGAGAACCCGGAGGAAACCCACACAGACACGGGGAGAACATGGAAACTCCACCCAGATGGGGATTCGAACCGGGAATCCCTAGCGCTGAGAGGCGAATGTGCTAAACACTAAGCCACCGTGCCGCCTGGGCAAAACATAACGAACAAAATGATTTAATTAATAATGTGCAGCACCAATATGTCTCACACTTGCAGAGATGATGCGATGCAGTTGTTTGCACCCTTACTGTTAATGTATTATTTTGTTAATGGCTTTTATCTGCAGGGCTGCAGGAAATGACCTAATAAACTGTATTACTCAAGACGTGTGTGTGTGTGTGTGTGTGTGTGCGCACACCAGTTTTTGCATTTGTATATGCATGAAATTATATTATGCCGGTGTCTATCCCTGCACACATCTATGTGCCGATGTGTATTCAGTGTGGGTAGATGATGGTGGGGGTGGTGGGTATAAGAGCGCGGTGCTTCGAGGATCGGCTCGCCGCCAGAGCTGTAGATTTCTCTTGTCTAGGTCACATTATACATGATCTGCGCTGAATCATTTGTTATTGGCTTTAGATTAATGCCATGAGTCATTTGCCTCCATGGACCTCACTAATGTTTAATACCGTAAACAACATGGGTTTTTAATTGCCCCATATAGAGTGTGTCTGTGTGAGTGAGTGTGTGCCCAGCGATGGATTGGCGCCCTGTCCTGGGTCTATCTGCCCAGCGCCTGAGACGTTCTCCCCTGGATGGGCATGGGGAACCCCACCGCGACCCTAATAGAGGATAAGCGGGAGATGATGAATGAACATGGGTGGCAGCCTACGAAAATAAAATCACAGTTTCTGTTTGGTCACTTTACGGGACGTTGCGTTCGGGACGCCATTCATCCGGTGATTTAATTTGGGCCTCGCAGGTGCTGCGCAACCTCCCCACAGCTCTCCTCAGATAATTAGTCACTGGAATTAAATTAATCATAACATTATAATGTCAGCCCCCCCCCCCATTCATCACGGGAGTGCCACCCAAAGCGCAGGCCAAAAATACGTACCTGCTGTCACTACACGCCACCCCCCCTCCCCTCTCCACCCACACGGCCATGATGAATCCATGTTATAAAACACACTGATGTCCTTTTATGTGTGCTGTTTACGGGAGGCGGCTGTTTGATGAATGGAGGGAAGTGTGATGGAGAACACTGCAAATTACACAAAGTACTGAAGCTAAGTGGATGATTCTTTAGATTTATAGCCGTCAGACCTCAAACACTCACAAAACCTACCCCCCCCCCTTCACTGTAATCACTCATTGATGGTGGATTTGTAGGTGTAAAAGTCTCTATGGTGTGGTGCAGTGGAAGCGATGTAAGAACACTGCGATCATGTGACTGGGTTTATATTCTGAACAGGTATCATTTGGGTGGTGGATTGTCACCTCAGTGACGCTGCAGGGATAGGAATAATGCACCCACCAAGTATTACCTGCTCGTTCCACCTGTGGTGGTACTATTGGGGTTCTGAGCATTAGAACAGAGTACACAGTATGTACTGTAGAACACACACAGATGGACTACAGTCCATACCCCCGCGACCCTGATATAGGATAAAGCGGAAGATAATGGATGGATGGATATATATATGGAATGGATATATATATATATATATATTCATTCATATATTATCTTCTGCTTTTATCCTATATTATGGTCGCGAGGGGGGTGGGTTTCCCATGCCCATACAGGGGAGAATGTTTCGGGTGCTGGGCAGATACACCCAGGACAGGGGGGCAATCTATCACTGGGCACACACTCACTCACACAGACACACGCTATATGGGGCAATTTGGAGAATTTAATTGACCTCGATCCATGTTTTTGGACTGTGGGAGGAAACCGGAGAACCCGGAGGAAACCCACGTGGACACGGGGAGAACATGGAAACTCCACCCAGACGGGGATTCGAACCGGGAAGCCCTAGCGCTAAGAGGAGAATGTGTTAACCACTAAGCCACCGTGCCGCCTAATTATTATAATATATATATATATTTTAACCTTCATCAGGTTCTGCTGTGAAACCGTTCGTGCACATACTGACTGATATAATGAACATGATATAATGAGAACCACAGAATGACTCCTGACCTCAGCGATGACATTAAACTGTAAGTTGCAGAACTCCTCTGTGAGGTCATTTGGTTCTAACATGGCAGAAGGCTGTTCTGCATTACAGAGCAGTACGTGGTGGAGCTAGAGCAGAAAACGGGGGCGAATCGATTGCAGTAAACCTCCTCGAACCGAAACGGCAAAGCTATCAGTAAACTGCAGCACAGTTCAATACAGGATGAAAGAATTTGGTTTTGGTTGGCTGACGATGAAGAAAATCATTTTCCTGGAGAAAAGGAGACCTGGGGAGCGTTCTGAATGAGCAGTCTGTTCCACCGTGTCGGGCTGTTATTTGCATAAAGCTCCATTATATTCAAGAAGGGCAATGTGCCGGGTATGGCAGCAAGATGTAGGGGTTCGGATTCTAATGTCCAGCTGGTATTGTATAGCAGACATTACAGCTACCATTCTGTCTCTCGCTCTCGCTCGCGCTTTCTCTCTCTCTCTCTCTCTCTCTCTCTCTCTCTCTCTCTGTACCTTTTCATTCAAAGCTACTGGGAACATTTAGAAACAACAGAAGTGAGAATACAACATGTTCCTTATATACCCTATTATATATTATTATTTATAATACCTGCTATAATACCCCTGTTACTCTTATGATATTGCTGTTCTTTGGCACCCAGGGCTTTTAACTAAACAAACAAAAAAATGACTCCACTGCACTTATTTGACCTTTAATTTTGCAGAGGTATGTTGAGTGTGACCCAGACAAAACCACGGGGGATAATAAGACTGCTGATTTCAACAAAACTGTCAAGACTTTTGGTTTGTTCCCATTATGGGGCGCTACAGCAGAAAAGAGCTACATATCCACAAATCTATAGCCTCCCCGTCACAACACGCCTATTAATTCATATATAAACTAGCATTATGTTTAATTTTTTTAATTTAATCAGGTAAAACTTATTGTGGTTCATTCATTTATTAACTATCTTCTGCTTAATCCTCTGCGGGGAGGGGGGGGGGTTGTAATCCATGCCCGTCCAGAGGAAAATGATTCTGCTGGGCAGATGCACCCAGAACAGGATGCCAATCCATCACTGGGCACACACTCACTCGCACACACTTTCTCACACATACACACTATATGGGGCAAGTTAGAGTATTCAAGTTACTTTGAGGTTTAGCGTTAGGGATTCCGGGTTCAAATCCCAATCTGGGTGGAGTTTCCATCTGGCTTCATGGAAACTCCACCCAGATTGGGATTCAAACCTGGAAGCCTCCCCAGCGCTGAGAGGAGAACATGCTAACTACTAAGCTCTCATTAAGATTACAAATCTTTTTTGCAAGTGTCCTGGGGTGCATTGATACTACACCCTCAATGACTGGGACAAATTTATTGTCTCCACCCATGATGTTGGAGGAAACTGGAGACCCCCCCCCAAAAAAAAAATAATTAATAAAAATAAAGGTACAGAAAGGACCACTGTTCATCTCACTGAGAATCGAACCCATGACCTTTCGGCTGTAACGCAATTGCCTTTCCCGAAAGTGATGAACCTGAAGAGAGCTTTCACTTTAGACATTGCCACGATGGAGAAGTGTTACGAAGGTGACTGGAAGCTCCTAATTTTGGAGGTGAGCAGGTGCTGATCCCGGGGATGTTGATTAAAAACCAAAATCAGCAGCAGATCAGGTTTTAACGAATGACCCGGACGATGTTTTAATCAGAAACATTTAATTTCATGGTCCTTTTACATTCTGCGTGATATAATCAGGAACTAGATTTGGGTTCTTCCTTAAAGAGCATCATCATCATCATCATCATCAAATGTTTTCAAGGGAGCAGAACGTTTACAGAAATTGTAGTGTTGTGTTATTCGGTGTCCATGGTGTTCGTATATAGAAATATAAACGTGAACTGATTTCGACTGTGTTGCTTACCGTCTCAGGATTATACATTTTTAGATGTTTTATTTATTTATTTTTTCAAAGCACCAATTATTCCACATGAATATATGACTTCTACTTCTCCTTTAAATCTGCTCTCTCTCTCTCTCTCTCTCTCTCTCTCGCTGTGTCACCCTGTCTGCCCTTCTTCATATGTGTACCATTTTGCCCTGCCTGCTCCCGTCTCCATACTACTACATATTGCCTCCCCCCCCTCCCCGAAAACCACTCTCATCCACCTGCTTTTCTCAACCTCTGTCTCCTTCCTAAACCCCTCCCTTTTCCCTCCCCGCTCTTATTTTGCTCCCTTCCTCCCTCTGTAGTGATTTGAGGCACGAGCTGGAGGAGGAGGGTGCACGCTGCCTGCTGCTGGCCAAACAGCGCGACTTTAACGAGCAGTGCTGCATCCGCTGCTGCGGTCCATTCAGTTTCCTCCTGAAGCCACGGCGCGTCTGCCTCGACTGCCACTACAACATCTGCAAGGCGTGCTGCACCTACAACCAGCGCGAGAGCGGCTACGTCTGCACCTTCTGCCATAAGAACAGGTCAGTGAGTATTCTGCACTTGCACACAGAGTCTTACATCACAAGCGCTTGGACGCACCTGTATGTGGAGGGTTAAGAATCAGGTCTGGCTCTTGGACACACACACACACACACACACACTCACACACAGCTATAATGTCAAGAAAAATAGAACCATAATCTGCTTACAAACCTGAAATATCTAAGAAAGCTCAGACATGTCCGGGGTTCTGTCTAAAACAGGGGAAAAATACACTTCACAATAAAGACGAAGCTGTTTGTGTTTTCTTAAGGACGTCGAAAAATAAAATAAAATATTGTTCATAAAGCAGCTGCACTATTCACATCCAGTTCTCTGGAGGGCGAGTAGATGCCGTGCATTTGTGAAAACCTTATGGCATGCAGAACATGGCCCACGTTTTCAGTTCCACACTGCTGCTTTGTGATCGTCAGCGTGAACCTTCAGCAATTAATTCACACGGGATTCAGAAAACCTTAATATTCAGGTGAGATTAGGAGAAACGTTTGAGGTTCAGGTTGGTGAAAAATGTTCACTCGCCGGCCACTTAATTAGGTACGTCTCGTTAGTACCAGGTTGGACCTTTCTGAGCTCACCCAAGTGCCTTTTCTACTTCATGGCTGGCTTTAAGTATTCTTAGTGCTGAAAATGTTCCCCGGAGCTTTTGCTCCACATTGCAGTCTGCTGCACGGCCATGATGTCAATGTCTTGTTGCATTATCTCCCCAACAGTGGACTGTCGGTGGGGGGGGGGGTCTTTGGAGGTCATTTAAGTACAATAAGATCACGGTCTTCAAAAACAGTTCAAAATGAGTTGACTTTTATGACATCCAGGTCTTTTTTATAACCGTGTGTTCGTCCTGGCGACAGTATAATGATACAGACGTCCAATGTGCTGCTTGAAATTCAAAGGTGGTGATGAATTAAACTACAGAACAGAAGGTACAAGGTTTGAAAAACCCTCAGTGTGTCATCATTACATCTCTTAGAAATGTCCTTCTGCTTCCTAAAGGTTGTTTTTTTTTGGGGGGGACAGATAAACCACTAATTATATAGTTTTTTTATTTGTTAAATAAGGGTCATATGATCATCACACACTCTGTACATGGCAGTCCTGCACTGTTGATGCTGCCCACCCACTAGAGGAGGTTAAGTCCCCCCTAAACCTCGGTCCTCACGAGGTTTCATCCTTAAAATAACAATATAACGGAGTTTTTTCTTGCCGCTGTCGCTTCAGCTTGCTCCTTAGTGGTTTAAAGGCTTATAACTCTGTGAAGCTGTGAAATAAATAAATTACCTGAACATAATGCCGGGGCGGCACGGTGGCTTAGTGTTTAGCATGTTCTCCTCTCAGCACTAGGGATTCCGGGTTCGAACCCCAATCCGGGAGTTTGCATGTTCTCCCCGTGTCTGCGTGGGTTTCCACCGGGTTCTCTTGTTTCCTCCCACAGTCCAAAAACATGGATCTAAGTCAATCGAGTTCTCCAAATTGCCCCATATAGTGTGTTTTTCTGTGAGGGAGTCCTGGGTGTATTTGCCCAGCGCCCGAAATGTTCTCCCCTGGATGGGCATGGGGAACCACCCCCCCCACGACCCTAATAGAGGATAAAGCGGAAGATAATGGATGTATGGATGGACCTTAATGCAATAGTATTGCAGAAGGGTCAGTTTAGGGATTAAAGGTCTGCTTCGGCCCCTGTGACCTGTCCATTTTGAATATGCACAACAGGTCAGCCGAGTGTATGAGGTGTGTGTGTGTGTATGAGGTGTGTAATGACTGATGGAAGACTGGGCTTATGGGTTCTTTAATCACAATGGTAACGACTCTGAGGTCCACATGTGAAGCCGTTCTTCTGTATTTAAGGATCTTTAAAAAAATCCCTGCTTTTTTGTTAGTGCTGCATATCGAAAACACGAATAGTAAAATGAGAATAATAAGAGGAGAAAAAAGTCAAAGTCTGAGTGTTTAGATGGTGTGTTGCATCTGTGTGTGTAACTCCAGCCTTAAATGCACAGACATGTCTGGCTGGTTGCTTACAGGCGGAGGGATCGGCGGGTCCGCACACACCCTTCAGTATCCAGGGGAGTGTAATATTTCTGCACACTCTCAGCAATATATATATATATATATATATATATATATATATATATATATATATATATATATATATATATATATATATATGCCACCTCTCCAGAGGCATTGCTTTTATGATTCTATCACAGTGGTATTTCAGACAGAACAGAGAATTCTGGCGTGAGGACGATGGAGGGACATAATGATGCTGGAGTTTCATTTTATTTATTTATATAGTGCTTTTTACAATGGAACATTTCAAGCCTGAACCCCCAAAGGGCAAGCCGAAGCGACAGTGGCAAGAAAAAAGTGTGTTTCACTGCACGGATGGGTTAAATATGGAGGACACACTCCTTTGTGTGCAAGCACTAAAATAGATGACACAGTTTTTATTCCAGTATATAATTATTTTCTAAGTTGCTTATCCTAATAAGAGTCGAAAGGGTCCCTGGAGCCTATCCCAGGGCAAAGAGGACAGGTGGTTACAATTACATTTTGTCTTTTGGCAGACTCTTATCTAAAGCGACTTACAGATCTTGGTTGGGGTCATAACACCGGGTCGGTACAGCGCCCCCTGGAGCAATAAGAGTTAAGACTCTTGCTCAAGGACCCACATTGGTAACGTCAGTGGACCTGGGATTTGAACCCACAGCCTTCTGAGTGATAGCCCAACACCCTAACCACTGAGCTACCACACCCTCATCAGTTTACCTACCAGAATGTTTTTAAACAGCGAGATATGTGAGATTCGGAGAACATACAAATTTCACACGCACAAGAGTTAAGAGTTGTAACCACTGCATCATGATGTTGCTCTTGCATTAAATACCTTTTCTGTTTCTTTACTCTTTAATTGGTTCACATCGTTCATACAGTCATCCAATCCAAAATCCAACAAAACGTTACCGAGGCTGGGGCGTCCCATCTTATGCAACCCATAAAGAGTTTTTAATGTGTATAATGGAATGGAATTAATAATGATACGGCCAAATATTGCTGAACAACAGAATGCCTTCATTGGACGCATTTCATCAGATCTTGGTGATTTGTGCCATCTGTGTGCCAGGGAGCCCGCTGAATTATGGCCTGTTGCAAACCCACTAAACTGATTACTTTAATGTGACTCCGCTGAAGCATCGCAGGCTGACTTTAAATCTTTCGCTTCATCATTCTGACCTGCGTTGAATTCGAAGTGGCTTTAAAATGGGAAGAAAAAAAAAAAAAAAAAAAAGTGAAATGCTTTGTTGCGACACACACCGTCTGACAGATCGAGCTGATCACGGCGAGGATCGTGTTTTTGGGGCTGTACTGTGGAACTTGACTTGGGTTTTCAAAAACGTGAATCATAGTGGCATAACACTAAGCTTCATTCTGGATGCGTCTTGACGCCGTCCGTAGCACTACGCGTTTAAAAGCTCAGCTGGATCATTACATGTGCAGTGGTTCTCTGAAGGGGCGTGGCTGCATTTAATGTACCCCTCTGATGTGTATAGTTGGAAGCAGGGCTAGGTTTCCATGTCCCACGTTGGCGCCTTAGATTCCATCCTTGGACACCCCCCCCCCCTCCACCACCAACACACACACCCTTATGCAGTGGGAGGTTGAATTTAAAAAAAAAATGTATTGCTATTATATTTTTATATTTACATATGTATTATATACGCTGCTATTTTAGGTTTTTTCCTATTATTATTATTATTATTATTTCTTTTTGTTTCTAATATAATATTTAAGGCGGCACAGTGACTTGGTTGGTTTAGCACCTTCGTCTCTCGGCACTAGGGTTTCCAGGTTCGAATCCCCATCTGGGTGGAGTTTCCATGTTCTCCCTATTTCCACATGGGTTTCCTCCGGGTTCTCCGGTTTCCTCCTACAGTCCAAAAACATGGATTCGAGGTCAATTGAATTCTCCAAATTGCTTCTCATAGAGTGTGTTTGTGTGAGCGAGTGTGCCCAGTGATAGATTGGCATCCTGTCCTGGGTGTATCTGCCCAACACCTGAAACATTCTCCCCTGGATTGGCATAATGGATGGATGGATGTAATATTTAAATTTTCACATTTTTAACTTCTAGCACTTTGGGTAAACTGGGTCCTTGAAACGGAATTTCGTGTACATTTTATGTTCCACGTGTTTCATAAATAATGATAAAGTCTTTAAATCGTTAAAGTGGGAGGAGCAGAGAGAAGGCAGTAACCGACCTATTACGGAATGCTTGTTGTCCAGGGTGTTCTCCCCTTCAGAAGTCTGTCTATGAGTTTGGATGAATGTATATGTATTAAAAGGACTGCAGTCGCAGTGTGTGTGTGTGTGTGTGTGTGTGTGTGTGTGTTTATCCATGCTGACTCAGTTGTTCTCGAACCGACACGTGACTTCAGTCACACTTACAGAGTTTCAGCACCTTCTGCCGAGTGACCCATGCCGTGTGGTAATGTATGTATCAGGTTGTGTGTCTGTGCTCGTTTCATCCCCACTGTATGAACGCAGGCTGCCACATCGTGTTGGAGGAGTGTATATGAATGCAGCTGTCCGTGTCCATAACCCACACACCAAATGTGGAAAGCGAATCAAACAGATCTTTAGATTGGTGTAATAAATTATTCATGTTTTATTTCCATTTTCCTTTAAGATATCAGCTCAGCTCATATTAGAGTTAGGGCTATTTTGCTTTTTGCTGCTTTGGCTGCCTTGTTAATAAAAAATCGTGTCAGTACAGATAGATAGATAGATAGATAGATAGATAGATGTTAGTTCTTTATTTTGGGTGTGGCAGTTCAGTGGATTGGGTGTGGGGTCATCAATATAAAGGCTGGAGGTTCAGATCCAACACCAAAGTCACAAGGCTCCAGTAACGGGGAGGGGGGGGGGGTGAAGGTATGAGGAACAAAGTTCACATCACAGAACAGACTTTTTTTGCCAACACTAAACACACTTTTATTTAGAAATACCGGGTTTTACAGTATTACTCGCACCTGCCGTGTCCACCATCCCACCTGTCCTGTCGTATCCATTGAACCTCTGTCCCCATGGCATGTGCTGTTACTGGTTTTAAAGAGCGCACACGTTCATTAGACAGAGCTGCATCAGGTGCATTAATTAACCCTAATCAAAGTCTATTCAGAATCACCTGTATTGTCATTATAATTTTCATTACAATAAAATTTGGGTGCAACTCCAAAGGTGCTAATGTGTGACTAAAATTAAATAAAAATTAAAATTAAAATATAAGGCATAATATATACATAATATGAAATACTTATTGCACAATTTTCACCCCCCCTATTAGCTTTGTAGCTTTGGATAAAAATATCTGCAAAATCACCTTGTGATGTAACACTGTCCGTAAAGACGCGTTGCTCTCTTTATTATTCTCAAATTATTGAATACTTTTTTTCTCAGGTCCTACTCAAACGTAAAAAGAGCTTGGTCAATTTTAGAAGAACACAAGGGAACCCCCCAGATCCCAATTCTGTTTGTTGAGGCTTTGAGTTTCCATTTGGTTTGAAAGAATCAGTAGATGGTGAGAAGATATTAATTGTTTATGATAAAGCAGATCAGATCAGGTTACTAACCTTTGGAATACAATAAAAGATTGATTACTTTAAATTACACATGTCATAGTGATCATTATAACAATATGGTTCGGTAATAAACAAGTATCAGAGTCTATACAAGATCAGAATCACATTTCCAGTTAAATATAAGCAGTTTTTACACAATAAAATAAAAATAGCATCATTATTTAATGTCTAATCCCCTACCAGTTGTGTCCAGACATTAAACTGATTGGTGATTTGGTGTTTTAGATGTTTGCTGGCAAATCTTTGTTGCCAAACCTTCTCATGCAGGTCTGCAGGTATCAAGGCTGCATCTGAACGCACTGATCCTCTTACTGCCGCCTGCAGATTTGGAGTTTGAATGTGGAGTGGATGTTTGTGAAGCTCTTCAGTGAATGACTGAACAGATGGGCTTCCATTGTGCTTAAAGTTGACGCAACAATTATTAAAGACGTGTCTGATGCTTCAGACGTTAACGTTGTGCTTCATCGAACTGCGCAGGTGAATTATTGTGCCTTGAATTTGTTTTCTTAGGAATCTCACTGAGCCGTCACTTGTTCACCCTCGACGACAGCGCTCGTACCGAGTGTGACATCCCCCTGATTTGAAATTCATAGTTCTTAATCACGGCATCACTGAGAACTGGTTAAGAGGTTTAGACTTCAAAGGAGGTTTGCCTTTTTCCTCCCACACTCAATCTCTCCGCTCTGGCTTTAGATAATTGGATGAGCGGGATGAAAAGATGGGTCGGTCTCTGATTTTTTTTTTTTTTTTTTTTTTTTTTTTTTTCGAAGGAGGTATTTTTAGTTGTGAGGAAAACATTGCGGCTGAATGAGGGAGTGCCAGGAGGACTCGACGAGGTGATGCAGCAAAATGCCCTTAAACCACTTGTAGACTGACTGCGAATGCAAAGCGCTTTCTTTCTTGTGATGGAAATGAAAAGCCTTGCGTTGAGCTTAAGATTAATTGTGCATTATTTATTAGGCGTTTGAATTCATTTGCATAAATTCCTTTGATTTCTAGAATTCTTTATCTCTGGCTGTTTAGTAGGAGGAATTTTTTTTGAGTGGTGGTGGATTGGATGTGGCTAATGAATTAGACAGTGAGAAGATCTGAGGAGGAAATTTGAAAAGGGGCAAGCTAGAGAATAACAATTTGCTGAAGGGCCCCCTAATGGGAACAGCTAACAAAATTACTATTATTTTTTTACATTGGAAGATGTAAGGATCTCAGTGTTGAAATGTATTATTGTTATTCTAATAAACCTTAAACTTTCCGGCGCTTATTAAAGTCACTTCCTCACCTTGACTTCATCATCACTTTCTTTCTCGTTGAGCTCCGCAAACTCATGAAGCAGATTAGAATCCAATGCAGTTAATTAAATTTTAATAAATGATTGTAGGCGCCTTGATTCAAATCAAGTAATTCATGGAAAAAGCGAGGGTGATGTTGCTCTCGCGCACTGAGAATGGGCTACAGTTTCCACACACACACACACACACACACACACACACACACACACAGACTGACTCTATATTTAATCAGCACTGTATCAGATTAGAACCCCACACACACATTGACGCACCATGTTAAAATTGGATTTCAGACATGTTAACCAATTGCCTTGCGTTGGTTTTAGTACCAAACCGACGATGAACTTCATCAATCTCTTAATGTCTTTCAGTTAGACAGCGTTTGGTGGTTCCACCTCACAGCAAGAAGGTTTTTGGTTCAGTTCCCTATGAGATAACACAGGTCTTTTCGTTGTGGAGTCTGCATGTCCTCCCTGTGCCTGTGTGTGTCTCTGGTTTCTTTACACATCTAATAGCTTATAATGGTGCTGAATGGTAAATTTGAGACACTGAACTATCCTCATCATGAGAGGTGTACTGTATCAGTGTATTAATAGTGCTGCCCTTAAAGTCTGGGTAAAGAAGAGCGTTGCATCATGGGCAGCTTGTGTAAATCTGTCGACTAGGCATTTAAATATGTCAAATTTTTATTGCATTTAAGTGATTTAAAAATTTTTTTTTATTAAAAACAAGACATTTACAGCATTGTTGCCACCTCACACAAAGTCCTTGGTTTCTTTTCCTTCTTGTGTGGTTGGCATGTTCTCCCTGTGTTTTCATTTTCATCAGTTTCTTCCTCCCACAGTCTTAATGCCTGCAGAGCTGGTGGATCTAATTTGTCCTGCGTTGTGATTGTGTTTGTGCGTCAGCCCTGAGATTGACTGTCAGCCTGTCTGGGTTGTTTCCCTCCCTTTTGTCTTTAAAGGGACAGGCTCAAGCACATTGCACTATTTGCATAATTAGATAAAGCAGGTTAGAAAATAAAGCCCAGCGGTATAAACCTGGCAGTCTGGGGTTCGACCCTTCAGAATGCCGTCATCATCGGGAGAGTATTTACTATAGAACACAAAAAATTGTCTGATCAAACAAACAGGACTTCTGCCTCTGCAGCAGAGCGGGAATATTCTGCACACAAAAGCATCAATCTTATTAAATGGAGGATGCAGATTATTTTTGACGCACATTGTCTTGTACTGAACCAGGACCCGTTGCTCTGTGAAGATCGAAGGACTCAGCTTTAGGCCTCTGTGCTCTCTTTAAAGAAAGATTGATCGGCGAATGTTTGAAGACACCTTTTGTACTATATACCTGTAGTTGTAGTTACCCACGACCATTTTCTTAGCTATATTTGAGCGTTGTTTGTACGATGGATTGTACCATGTGTTGCAGCATTCCTTTGCATCGTCGCTATAATCATTAGCAGCAGCACTTTAAGCATGCGGGTTATATTTCTGCATCCACAGAGTGATGCTGCACATCCTCATTAATGTGTCTGCATGGTGCAGTCGAGTAAACCAACCACAGATGGCTAAAATATCAAGAAGCACTTAAATGCACGCCTTATTTTATTTAGAACACTACTTGGCGGTTCCTGCCTCTGCTTTTAAAACCGGATCTTGTTGCTATGAGGCGATCGCTGTAAGCTTTACCCCACTGTGCTGCTCAAACCGTGGTGGGGTGGCACAGCAGGTGGCATTGTGATTCATGGAAAGAATGTCTTAAGAAAGAAAACCAACATAAAAGCAATATATGAAATACCTTTGAACACTTGCATCTTGCATACTTTGCAATTCTGTGTCAAGCAATTCTGTGAGCCCTACAACTTTTGCCGTACCTCAGATGGCACACCACTCTTACTACCATGACGTTGACCTCAGAGAAAATAATTACCCAATAAATTAATAAAAGGAGCAAAAAAGTGGGAGATACTGTTCATCCGGTCCAATTGGTGGTGCACCGATAGCCGTAGCCAGTGCAGAATGAGTGCAGCTTACCATCAGTTTGCCGTAGTTTAGTGCACACTGCTCACCTTTTTAAGATAAGAGGCACACTCACTCACCCACTCACACAAACACATGCTCTATGGGGCAATTTAAAGCATTTACTTTACCTTAAATCCATGTTTCTGGACTGTGGAAGGAAACCGGAGAACCCGGAGGAAACCCACACGGATACGGGGAGAACATGGGAACTCCACCCAGAGTGGGATTTCAACCGGGAATCCCCAACGCTGAGAGACAAACGTGCTGATCACTGTGCTGCCCCCTAGCTCAGGACCATCCATCCATTATCTTCCGCTTCATCCTCCACTAGGGTGGCGGGGAGTGGGGTGCCCATCCAGGGGAGAACGTTTTGAGTGCTGGGCAGATACACCCAGGACAGGACACCAATCTATCGCTGGGTACATACTCACACAGACAAACATACTCTATACGGGGCAATTTGGAGAATTCATTTGACCTTGATCCATGTTTTTGGACTGTGGGAGGAAACCGGAGAACCCGAAGGAAACCCACATGGACAAGGGGAGAACATGGAAACTTCACCCAGATCGGGATTCGAACGTGGAATCCCCAACGCTGAGAGGCGGACGTGCTGATCACGGTGCTGCCCCCTAGCTCAAGACCAATTAATACAATTACGACATCCAATTTTTAGTTTTAAATGACATCACACGCAGATCGCACAACGGAGAGTTAATTTAAATGATTCAGACTTGAGAATTCAGACCGGTTGGGTCGGTGGCACCACAGACAGAGAGATAAACACACTCCGTCTGGACGAGTGAAGCGAAGAAGGTGAACCTAATTACGCTGCCACTGAGCGTCTATTTATATAGCTCCTCTCGTACGGCCCATTATTTCATTCTTTGATTTCCATTATTTCTTTTTATGGCTCTCTCGGTTGCTTGTGAGGTCCGGCTCCCTCCCCCACGCAGGCACCGCAGCGTATGAAGCTCTCGACTGCTAATCAGATGCCCGTGATATAACATTCCCACTTTTTAATTTAGATAACAGCTGGGGGAATAAATGAGCTGAGGGGACGTGACTCCTGCCCGCATTTTTGTATGAAGAAGCAAACATGCGGCGATGCAAGAGCTACGGCGAATCCCGACAGCAAGCCCAGAGCAGTCATCATCAGCAGATCGCTGTGTGTGAAATCTCGCTCGCTCTCTCTCTCTCTCGCTCTCTCTCTCTCATGCATTCACAGCGACGACTGAAACCCTCATATCCCATTTTTCCTGCTCAGCAGAAAAGAGAAAATGAAGCCTTTGATGCCGGGCTGAAGAGTACGGTGCTTTACACACCCGCTTCAGGAGCTGATTCTGAGGCAGAGAGGCCTGTTTAGAAATTTTAAAATACGTTTCGGAGGTAGAGGAGCTGATCCCCAAACCCCCGAGGCACAATTTCTATCCATTTAGTAACAAAGCTATGAGAGTAATGCGGTTACTTTGAACTGAGCGTTGAACCGAAAAATGTTTTATTTGCAAAACGACTCTTCTAGTTTATCACGTTCTACATCTCCGTACAAATCTAATGAGTTGAACTTAGGGAGGCTTTAATAAGACCGAAAAAACAACACGACGAATAAAATGAAACGCGACACAAACCCTCTTCCCACGAAGCAACCACGAGTTGTTCCAACCGCTGACGCTTTTTATACCAATTACTGATGATGTAATAATTTGGGGGACGTGTTCGCGTTTATGCTTGCCCCTATCCCGAATGTATGCCAACGCTCAGTTACCATTCCCATGTTCTGCAATGGCCGTCCTTATTATTCGACTGCACCCCTCCTGCACATGGGGGGTAAGAGGCACTTAGTTTTCCATCCCCCTGTCTGCCATCAGCAGAGCCCAGGCAGGCGGTCTGGACCTGCTCAAATTAAGATGCTGACACTCGGTTGGTCATAGGCTGAGGCACCAGGGGAAGCCCCTCAACACCTCGGCCGCTCGGAGTGAGCGCTGTTGACTGGGGCCGTCGATCAGTCGCAAACGGCGCCCCCCCTTGATCCACATTGCGGTCAACAAATTTAGCAGCTTGCTGTTTAGAAAGGACCTTTAGAAACCTGTGTCTGCCCCACTGAGACCTTCCTACTCTGAGGCGCTGCACCACCGTATTACCAATTACAAAGTACACCACAACGCAGGACGAACCTTTGACATCTTTATCAACCGATCTATTGGCTGTTATTTATAGAGCCATCACTGAATTACGTGAGTATTATGCAAATAACTCAATTGAAAATCAGCGGCTGTGAGATCAGACATGCCGAGGATCAGACACCGAGGATCGGATTCTGACACGTCATGACAGGAGATGTATTCAGCCATGAAGGTATTTGCATTAGAAGCCACACCGGTCTTTTACTCGTCTAACTTTCTCCTCTTGGTCTGAAGCTTTTGTTTCATAAAGTCTTCAAAGCAGTCGAGGGATTTCCTGGTGGACTTGAACTTGATGAGCTGTCAGAAATCCTCCTGCATTGCGTTTCAAAGGAAAAGTGGGTGAGGGAGCCGTGAATGAAGACGGCGTGATGCCAACACGATGGTTCGTAAAGGCGGAGAAACATGGAGATGGAGGATCAGAGCCGAGCAAGAAATAAACAAAAGCATGGATGGATCAGGCTAAAGAAGCGTGATCCATCCATCCATCCATTATCTTTCACTTCATCCTATATCAGGGTCGGGGGGGGGGCGGGGTTCCTCATGCCCATCCAGGGGAGAATGTTTCGGGTGCTGGGCAGATACACCCAGGACAGGACGCCAATCTATCGCTGAGCACACACTCACTCACACAAACACATACACACTCTATACGGGTCAATTTGGAGAACTCAGTTGACTTGATCCATGTTTTTGGACTGTGGGAGGAAACCGAGAACCTGGAGGAAACCCACGCGGACACAGGGAGAACTCCACCCAGATGGGGATTCGAACCGGGAATCCTCAATGCTGAGAGGCAAACGTGCTAACCACTAAGCCACCGCGCCGCCCAAGAAGCGTGATTAAAACTGATATACAGAGCGGCGAGACGAGGAGATCGTCAGAACGTGTTAGAACCAGAGCATTAAGCTGTGAGCGTTAATGGGAAGTGGTGCAGGAAGGTCGGCGATTACAATGCCAGCCTCTGTGTGATGTGAGCCATCGATTATTATTATCGATTATTTGGGTTGCAAAGCAAAATTGTATATATGTCTATAAAACTTGTATTCAAGGTCAAGTGGGTGCTATAAATTGCCCCACATAGTGTGTATGTGTCTGTCTGAGAGGATGTGCCCAGCGATAGATTGGCACCCTGTTCTGGATTAAGCTTAGGATCAGGGGCATTTTTAGAGTTTAGAAATCAGGGGCTTTAGCCCAGATCCCTTATTCCCCTTCTGTCCTCTTTAAAAATTGTCCTTTAATGAGGGTTTTATCCATTTTATTTCTTCAAACTGTTGTTACATTCATTTTGTTTGATCATTTATTAGTTATATTGGATAAAATTAAATAACATGAAATATGTCTGTCAGCGGGCAGCATGCCGGCTTAGTGGTTTAGCATGTTCTCCTCTCAGCACTAGGAATTCCCGGTTCGAATCCCCATCTGGGTGGTTTCCATGTTCTCCCTGTGCCTGTGTGGGTTTCCTCCCACAGTCCAAGAACATGGATCAGGTTGATTGGGTTCTCCAAATTGCCCCATATAGAGTGTGTGTGTATGTGTCCTGGGTGTATCTGCCCAGCGCCCGAAACGTTCTCCCCTGGATGG
>JAFMOD010000313.1:430171-462671 GCA_019802435.1 Corydoras maculifer | reverse complement strand
TTTAGAAAATCTGTTCCAATTAATTATATGATTTAGTGCTAATGAGTAAAAAAAACAAAAAATTAAAAAAAATAAAATAAAATAAAAACATTTAGAGCTAATGAGTAAAAAAACACAAAATAAAAAAAAAATAAATAAAAAAAATATTTAGAGCTAATGAGTAAAAAAAACACAAAATAAAAAAAATTAAATAAAATAAAAACATTTAGAGCTAATGAGTAAAAAACACAAAATAAAATAAAAATTAAATAAAAAAATATTTAGAGCTAATGAGTAAAAAACACAAAATAAAAATAAAAAAAACTTAAAATAGAAAAAAATAATGTTAATGCACAATATTACTATAACAGAACCCCATGCAGTGTGTGTTTGGATCGCTGATGATGTAGCTGCATTTACTTACTTGGGCCACTAGATGGAAGCACAAGCTTATTGATAGGTGTTTAAAATACTGTACAGACATTGATGTCTGTTATCTACACCAGTATTTATCCACTGTCTGTTCACTTTTTATCTGCTCAGTGTTCTGTCACAAAAACACAAAATCTCGGGTTTGAGGGAGACTAGAACTTTTCTGTAGCAAAGGTGACCTGTAAAAAAAAAACTCATGTGGTCCACATGTTCCACATCTGGTTCACATCTGCTTCACATCTGGCAGTGCCATGTGAGCCACTTATGGCCAATGTGTGGCTTTAATCTGGTCATATATGCTGCATCCTGCAACTTTGAGGGGTCAAATTAAAATCTTTATATTTTTTTTAAGTCATCTTAAAGAATGTGTCATGTCTTTGCTGTACATTTTGTTTTCACCATTTTAATTGTTTTTAAAACAATTTCCTCCAGGTTCTCCGGTTTCCTCCCACAGTCCAAAAACATGGATCAAGTCAATTGAGTTCTCCAAATTGCCCCATATAGAGTGTGTCTGTGTGAGTAAGTGTGTGCCCAGCGATAGATTGGCGTACTGTCCTGGGTGTATCTGCCCAGCGCCCGAAACATTCTCCCCTGAATGGGCATAGGAAACCCCCCCGCGACCCTAATAGAGAATAAAGCGGGAGATAACGAATGAATGAACATCACAAGTCATTAGTTATGTAGAAAATCAACTACACTGTAAAATCATCAAACCTGATTGTTATTTTTTTTTTAAAATTTAAGTTGACTGAAGAATATAAAATAAAAATAAATATATGAACTATAGTGACATCCTAATATATATATTTTTCTTTTTTAGGAGAACAGCACTCTTTTGCTTAACGCCATGATGATGAAACGTCAACTAAGCCATGAAACTCCCCCCTACCTTTTACCTGTACCCCCCTCTGACCTCACAGCTGCCGTTGCTGGGACCCCGGAATTAGACTTCAAGCACACAGCAGCTCCCAGCCCCATAGTTTCCGCTGCACCAGTGGACAGCCAGAGTGGGATTAGCAATCTGGGCCTTGAGATTAGAGCCTGTTCAAAAAGTGGCCCTTTGGAACACCAGCAGAGATCAAAACTCTCTGAACTGGTCAGCCAGGTCGGGACGGAGGACATATCATACTCCTCGTCAGAGGAGGAACCAGTCCGAAAAATCAGCTATAAACAGTGTGATCGAGAGACAGAAAGTGAGAGAGTGAGACAGAAAAACAGGGCTCATGAAGCACGGAGTGAAACCGAGAGCAGTAAATGGGAAATGGAGAGGCAGAGGGAGAGCTGGATGGAGACACCGATGAGCAGCGAGCACAACGAAAGTGATGCAGTGATGCAGAGACACAGGGACAGGTCTCATAAAGAGGCAAAACAAGAGGGAGAGAAACCGAAAACAGTGGAGGAGCGAGAAAGAGAGAACAACACAGAGAACAAACCGGAAGGTGAATGTGAATTAATCAGGGGGACAGAGAAGGTGGCAGAGAGACAATGTAAAGTTGAATCGCCGTGGCATGTACAAGTCAACGGGCTGAGCGCGGAAACAAACTTCCAGAAGCGACAAACGCAAGTGACAAGCACAAGTCATGAAGTCGTAGACGATGGGATAGGAACGTACATGTTTGCAGAAGATGAGGAGGACATGTTGACCATGGAAAGCATGACGAGTATCTTTAACACCGCAGAGAGAGCCGCAGACAGAAGTGAGGATGCATTCAGCCCCTCGTCTGATCTGGAAGAGCAAGTGTCTCCACCAGAGGTAAGTGGAAATGGACGTTTGTTATGGTTTAAGATCTCTTGTTCTCTCAGTCTTCTGTAGATGATGATAAAATCGTGGTACGCCTTTATACGCCATGTTGCCCAATCAATAAAAACGGGGGGGTCCCCATGCCCATCCAGGGGAGAACGTTTCGGGCGCTGGGCAGATACACCCAGGACAGGGTGCCAATCTATCACTGGGCACACACTCACGCACACTCACGCACACATACACATTCTACAAGGGGCAATTTGGAGAACTCAATTGACTTGATCCATGTTTTTGGACTGTGGGAGGAAACCGGAGAACCCAGAGAAAACCCACGCGGACACGGGGAGGACATGGAAACTCCACCCAGATGGGGATTCGAACTGGGAATCCCTAGTGCTGAGAGGAGAACATGCTAAACCACTAAGCCACCATGCCGCCCCACTTTAGAATATTATTACCAGGTAAATCAGGTGTCCTGCTTTACATTGTCCTGCATGGCTCCTTTGGTTTTCCTTTAACTTCACATTGGTACAACGTTTCTCATTCCTGTTGATCGTTAGATTAAAACACTTGGCTGCGTTTTTAATCCGTCCATCACATGCAATGAACTGATCCTGATTTTCACAAAGATACATAAAAAATACAAATCTGTTTCATACAAGCGCCATTTGATCCAGTGGCTGAGAAGAGAGCAAGGACGATAGTCATCAAAATCGAAGCTTCTGAACCAGAGTTGGTCTCTGGAGCCTATCCCTTTCTTTTTGTTATCTGCTGGTTGCTTCATCACTCGCATGGAACGTGGCTTAGTTGTGGTTATGGAGTGAAAGCAGAAAAAAATAATTACAGTAAATGAATTGGAACCCTAATTATAGAAGCCTTTAACACACGCGCACACACACACACACACACACACACACACACACACACAAACACACAAACACACACACAAACACACAGTGCCTACATAAAATACTATAATTAATTAGTTTTAAAACGTTTTTGAGCATTTTGGTTGATGATACATGTATACCTACACTCAACTAAGTCCACTGCATTTTTTAAAGTATATAATCATCTGACAAATAACTCCATCAGATCAAAGTGTCATATTGTTCACATACAAAATGCAGTTTACAAAATGCAGTCTATTTGAACATCTATTTAAAAGCTTATATCTTTATAAGATATAATTATTCATATTATATATTATATAATTATATTAGGCGGCACGGTGGCTTAGTGGTTAGCACGTTCGCCTCTCAGCGTTAGGGATTCCCGGTTCGAATCCCCATCTGGGTGGAGTTTCCATGTTCTCCCCGTGTCTGCGTGGGTTTCCTCCGGGTTCTCCGGTTTCCTCCCACAGTCCAAAAACATGGATCAAATTAATTGAATTCTCCAAATTGCCCCCTATAGAGTGTGTCTGTGTGAGTGAGTGTGTGCCCAGCAATGGATTGGCGCCCTGTCCTGGGTCTATCTGCCCAGCGCCCGAGACGTTCTCCCCTGGATGGGCATGGGGAACCCCCCCACGACCCTAATAGAGGATAAAGCGGGAGATAATGAATGAATATATAATTATATTATATATTATAATAATAAGGTGGCTTAGTGGTTTAGCATGTTCTCCTCTCAGCGCTAGGGATTCCCGGTTCGAAACCCCATCTGGGTGGAGTTTCCATGTTCTCCCCGTGTCCGCTTGGGTTTCCTCTGGGTTCTCCGGTTTCCTCAAACAGTCCAAAAACATGGATCAAGTTAATTGAGTTCTCCAAAATTGCCCCATGTAGAGTGTGTCTGTGTGAGTGAGTGTGTGCCCAGCGATGGATTGGTGCCCTGTCTATCTGCCCAGCGCCCGAGACGTTCTCCCCTGGATGGGCATGGGGAACCCCCCCCCCCCTCAACCCTAATAGAGGATAAAGCGGGTAATAATGAATGAATGAATTATAATAATTATATATATGTATAAATAATATTATGATTATATATATTTATGTATCGGCACGGTGGCTTAGTGGTTAGCACATTCGCCTCTCAGCTCTAGGGATTCCCGGTTCGAATCCCCATCTGGGTGGAGTTTCCATGTTCTCCCCGTGTCTGCGTGGGTTTCCTCTGGGTTCTCCGGTTTCCTCCCACAGTCCAAAAACATGGATCAAGTTAATTGAATTCTCAAAATTGCCCCATATAGAGTGTGTATGTGTGAGTGAATGTGTGCCCAGCGATGGATTGGTGCCCTGTCCTGGGTCTATCTGCCCAGCGCCCGAGACGTTCTCCTCTGGATGGGCATGGGGAACCCCACCGACCCTAATAGAGGATAAGCGGAAGATAATGAATGAATGAATGAATGTTTCGTGTTCCTGTCCATTCTTTCCAGAAGGTGGTGCTAACGAGCTAAAAAATAATGACTTTTGTTTTTCTGATTTTACTTTTTGATTTCTGACTTTTTTAAAAGTTAATAATTTGTTGGTAAAAACTGGATCAGAGAATAAAAATCCAGAGACTGAAAATGACAAGCGACACCCACAAATACTGACCTCCACAAAGTCCCAAAGGTCAGCTGGATGAGCCGGTGTGTTGGACGTTCCATGTGTTTGGACTCCATCTTAGTCCAGTCTTGCAGATATATCACTTTAATTTAATGTTATATACTCAAATACCACTTCCATGTTTCAGCCCTATTGTCTAATATATATATATATATATATATATATATATATATATATATATATATATATATATATATATATATATATATATATATATATATATACAGAACCACATGCCCCAAGAATAGACTTAGTAGTTCTAGAATGTCAGACTGTAGTCCACCTGTTTCTCTACATCCTGTGTGAATGTGTGAGCAGTGTTTAGTGATGGTGTGTTAGTGTGTACTGAGTTGTTTGAGTGCACGCCATTCGACAACATCCACCTTCCCCAGATGTGGAATCAGAGACGTAGATCATCAGTTGCTGCACAGTTTGTGTTCTTCATCTTTGAACCCTTCATCAGTGATCACAGGATGCTCCATACAGGATCCACTGCACTGCTGTCAGATTCACTGGTACCAGCGCAACACACACCAACACACCACCAACCATGTCAGTGCAGTGCAGTGCTGAGAATCATCCACCCACCAAACACCTGCTCTGTGGGGGACCTGATTACCAGAGAACAGAATAAAGGAGACTAACGAAGTTTAGAAAGAGATGGACTAGAATGTCCCTCCTGTGCCGTCCTAACCCGAAGGACCAACACAGCATCAGCTTAACACCTGTCTCATCTGTCAGTGTATTGTGATTCTCTTGTCGTGTTTGTTGCTCTCTGTATTGTCTTGTCTCTCTGTCTGACATTTATGTTTCTTCATCATCTCTGTTAGTGTTTTGTGCTTCTCAACTCCATGTTTTGGCCTCTTTTTTTTTTCCTTCTTCTGCTCTCTGTCTTTTGTCTTGCCACTTTGCTGCTGTTTGGCTCAGGAGGGATTATGTGAACACATTCAAACGCAGAGACTTCGCTTGCTCTCCTCTCTCATACAGCAGGTGAGACGGGAGAATCACCGCATGCATAGAGGAATGGAAATGACATTATGCATTTATATTATTTAAACACTGTTTAATATGTGATAATGAAACCGCATTGCTTGCTATTGTAATGAAGCTGCAAAACTATTGCACATTGGGCAGAAGAGCTGCAGTCCACACCCAGTTTCATATAAATATATATATATATATATATATATATATATATATATATATATATATATATATATATAAACATGCTACACATGACCACACCCTAAGTTAGTGTAAGGTTCATACATGGCCCTCACAGTCCAGAGTGTGTGTTTTCCAGTTGCATTCTAAATGCATTTTAATGTGGGGTTACTTTTTATTTATTAAAAATTAACATATTGTAAAGATATTATATAAAACATTGTACAAAACAAAGCACACATTTATTATTTTAGAATATATATATATATATATATATATATATATATATATATATATATATATATATATATATATATATATATATAGTTATATTAATGTGAACTCAAGTACATTCACCACTGGATTAGTAATTCTAATACCCATGATTTCCACTGTGTATAAAGTGTTATACATTTTGTAGTAGACACATCTCATTTAATTTACAATATAATATTTTTTACGGACAGCACGGTCGATTATAACAGACCTTTTTTTTATTGTAAAAAAAGCCACTTTGCTTTTCACATATGTAAGTTCACTTCGTTAAGTTCACGTCAATTAAGTGATGGATCAAAGCCTGAGACATCCATTAATTGATCATGGCGTTACAACCTATCCCTTTTCTCTCTCTCTCCCATTACCGTCGTCCGAAGTTGTCATCATCATCAGCATCATCTCTCTTGGTCTGCCTTAGTCACATTCGTAATGGACAAGTGAGCTTGTCGGATTAATCAAAGCTGGAGTAGCTTTGATGTGTTTCGAGATGTCTTTCTGTCTGGTGAAAGGAACCCAGTGTGACTCCTCTCCTTGATGCTCACATTTAGACACTTCTTATGATGATGTGGGCAGCATTTAGGTCTGCCTTATTGATGTATGCTGTGTAAAGTGGGCCGGGAAAGAAAAAAAAAAAAGTGTAGCCGCATGCGTGTGTGCACGCTCATGCGTGTGACTGCTCTTATTATATTCCTTCCTGCTGTGTCACTAAAAGGTGTATTAGGTCTCGAGAGGCTTTCTTTATCCTCTTATTCCTTTTTACTTACTTATTTTTTTCTCCTCATTGAAACCTGCAGGTCGAGCATGAAGAGCGGTGCATCTGTGCGCGAGTGTAAAAGCTCTTTTGTGCGTCTGCGTGCGTCTCTGTACATGCGCGAGCGTAATTGTTTTTCCGGTACATACTGTAGGAATGAATTGCTGAGTGAATGAGTCACGCGTCCGGGCCGACTCCGGCTCATTTCTTGATCTGTGATGCATAAACAGCGCGGAAGCCCAAAAACACGCTTTTATTACAGTTCTAATCATTGCTGGACGATTTTAACCGTCCTCACTCATGTTGACGTGGCTGAATACTGTGTGTGTGTGTGTGTGTGTGTGTGTGTGTGTGTGTGTGTGTGTGTGTGTGTGTGTGTGTGAATGCAGAAGTATTCGGCCGCCTCCCTATGCAGCATCACAACGGAGGTCCTGAAGGTCCTGAATGCTACAGAGGAGTTAATCGGAGAAGCCGAGGGCAAAGGTCATGACACTTGTGAGTCGTCTGCAGGAACCCCGCTCTCCTCTGGTCCAGATAACAAAAAACTGGATCATCATCTTACAAAGATGGAGGAGAATGTAAGATCACACCCTGTTTGCTTCAATAAGACTTTACATTTCCAATGTACAACCCATCCATCCATTATCTTCCGCTTTATCCTATATTAAGGTCTCGGGGGGGGGGGGGGGTTCCCCATGCCCATCCAGGGGAGAACTGGGTGCTGGGCAGATAGACCCAGGACAGGGCGCCAATCTATCCCTGGACACACACTCACTCACACAGACACATGGGGCAATTTGGAGAATACAATTGACTTGATCCATGTTTTTGGACTGTGGGAGGAAACCGGAGAACCCGGAGGAAACCCACAGGGACACGGGGAGAACATGGAAACTCCACCCAGATTGGGATTCGAACCGTGAATCCCTAGTGCTGAGAGGAGAACGTGCTAAACCACTAAGCCGTGCCCCCCTCACTGTGGAATCGATGTGGAAATTAAATGTTAATATTAATGTTAAAGTGTATAACTTTGTGGTTTGTCTTCCTTCTTTAAGGATGAGTATTAAAAGTATTTAAGTATTTAATTAAAAGCTTAAGTATTAATTTAACTGCACGATATAAAAAAAACTACTTATAGCATTATTAGCTTCACCTCGTAATTGGGGAACCTCCAGCATGTGCATCAATATCCCTCCTCATGCCCTCCACCCCCGTCTCCCCTACCAACCTCTGTCACAACAACCCACTAGCCATTTCGGAACGCCCTGCTGACTAAGCAGTGAGGTTGGGGGTTCAGTGTGCTGGACCGAGACGTGAGGGAGAGGTCACAGTGTCTTCAGTTCATCGACATGCACATTGCTCCACCCCTGGCTGCCCACTGGCTCCTGACATCTGCTGACCAAGATACAGCCACCTGCAGGGGCCCTCCTGCTGACCGAACGAGGCTGATGGCCGAAGCGGAATACGCCAGGGTGGGGGCGTTCAACGGCCACATTCCTTTAATTGCTGGTATTCTCCCAAAATACCCACCACAGACGTTAAGTTCCTTCCTCACCCCCTCAATTCCACCTCCCATCCCAACCGGCCTCCACTCATCTCCATGGTTACCACAAATACGTATGGGGTCTTAATAATATTTCTTACCCACAGAACATGATGGAGGACAATAAAAAAATTAATCAATTAATTAAAAAAAAAAAAAAAGATAAATATATATATATATATATAATTCTTTTTTTTAAAAATGTCCTCCATTATGTACTGTACATAAATATTTTTAGGCTTTTTATTTTTATATTTTACCAAACATGGTACAGATGATGGATTTGGTGGTCCATTCTAATAATCTTATAAGCTATAAAATCAGTTTTGTAGCTAAAAATATATTTTGTCACTCAGCAAATTAGTGATGAGGTCAACTTAGAATGAAGCCGGTCTATAAAATAAATATAGCCGGTCTATACAATATAAATACTGCAGTACAATTGAGTATGTATCCCTGTCACCAGTAACGGTTAAAGTAAGCGGTCGGTGACACAATGACACACTAAATGAAAAGCCTTAGAGCTTTAAAACATCAACGCTCCACTTGTGAATCTGACGTTTCTGTGTGTAGGTATACCTTGCTGCAGGAACGGTGTATGGCCTAGAGGGGGCCCTAGGTGATCTGGAGGACTGCGCTCGCAGCATCAGCGGCTCCACCACTGAAACTGAACTGGCATTTCTGGAGGATCAGGTGGCGAGCGCCGCGGCGCAGGTGCAGCAGTCTGAGCTGCAGGTGTGTGCAACTTATACACCTCCACGACACCGCATTAGCACATTAACTGCTGCACCACCCAAATTGCCTTAAATACTACATTAGAGAGTCATGTATCTTGTACCCAACCGTATATACATATAGAATATAAAATAATTTACTAGCGATGTCATATTTGACCCACAACGTTAATTTCACAACAGTGCATTAGAAAATAAAAGGAGAAATGTGTTAAATAATACATTTAAAAGCACATATAAAAATCTATAAGTATAGAATAATTTTTATTGCAGAATACCAGCAACTAGTTCCTTATTATAATGATTATAACCCAAACAAAGGGATTTTAGAAATAGAGGAATAAACACACCTAGATGACACTCTTGTCTTTCCCACAGATCTCTGACATCGAGGCCAGAATATCGGCCCTTAAAAATGCTGGTCTGAATGTATCTTCATGCTCGCGATTTCCCAAGATCAAGGTAAGTTCAAGTTCTAGAATCTGTAGAATCTACAGTGGTTCTGCTCTTCAGTGCATGTTATAAGATAGAACACTGTTTAGTTCTTTGAATTTAATTTAATTGGATCTGTGTTGTGCTTCAGCCTCAGACCCTGGACTCATCTCGTCATCAGAGAAGAAAGTTACCTGCTCCACCCTCCATAGGTACGATTGCACTGGTTACTCACCTCAGTAATAATCACTGAAGAGTCGTTTTTAGGGGATAGTGCTCTTTAATGTAGCTCTTTAATTGTAGTTAAAAAAAAGGTGGCATAAGTGATGACATTAAGCCAGCAGAGCTTGATGACACCGTATGTCTCTGCAAAAAAACAAATTACACCTTTACAATGGTACCTTTATGTACAAGTCACCTTTATAGTGAGCGCTGAGGAACCTCGTACCATTACAGATGCTGGTTTTTGCCATTTTTCTGTTGGTTTGAGGCTGATTGCTTCTTTTTATCTTTGAATCTGCTGCTTATTTTTACCAAAAATAAGTTAAAATGTGAACCATAGAACGTGTTTTCACTTTGCTGGACATTAAGTGGAGGCCTTGTCCTGCCCGAGAAACTGCCCAGGGGGTGAGAGCGGCGCCGTTCACGCCAGTAAGGAGAAGGCATAATGGACGCCGAACACAACGTATGGAAAACATGTTCAAGCGCCAATGAACTATGAGCTTTTAAACTCTCGGCGCTGGGACCTTTCAGATGCATCTGCCGGTGGATGGTGGATGCATCTGAGCCTGAATAATGTGACGACGAAACTCTGGTCACTTTACAGTAAGTTCAGCTGTTAGTGTGTAGTACTTTGTTCTTTAAATACTATACCTGAGTATTTTAAAAATTCTGACGTTGTTGGAATAAATTTAAGTAAAATTTGTGATTTTCCCACCAATTTAAATGTGCAATAAACTTAAACAACCTTAGTAAGTTAGTAAAGTAACGGAGCTGAATTGCATAAGCATCATTAAACAGTTCGAATCAAAGAGTGGTGGAATAAAAAGACCGGAACGAGGCAGAATAAAAACCTGTCCATTAGAGAAGTCATGAGCTGCGAATATTCTCTCTTTATACTTACCCTTTATTTATTTTATTTATTTTTTTAAACTCACTCTTTTAATTAGCGGTGCTGCTCTTGATGCTGATGACATGGCTCATTCATATTTCTTTTTTTATTTTTAAGTCTTTTGATTAAGCAGTTTGTTTATTTCTATTCTGAGTCTCAGTCGCAGTTTTTATTGATTGTGACATAAAAACCATTTCAGGTCAGACGTTCTGGTCTGTCTCACATACTTTGGTGACTGACCTGCTGTTTGCAGAACTTGTTATGAAACCACCACCTGATCGTTGCTCACTGATTCATTACCAGTGTACATGTGTATTTATATATACAGATATAAAAATGTAGTCATTTCCGCTTTAATTTTCCCTTTTTGAAAGAAAATACATTGCTAGGCAAGATTTTGCTCAGTTCCTGAAATTATCAGACTATATCAGAAACAGGTTTTATTTACACATTGGTATACATGCTGATGCATCAATCGCCTTCTTCATGTCATCCATGACATCCAACCAGCGTCTAATCATCGCAGCAGTCGTCATGTTTCAAGAGATCTTTAGTTCAATAATTAGAATGTTCAGGATGTTAGAAATGTGTCTTAAGGCTAATATGTGGTGGAGAGAAGCTGAGGCGGGACATGCAGGTGGTTGAGGTGATGGAGGAGTCTTTAAACTGGATGATAGACCTGACCTGATCATATGTGTTATATAATGTAAAAAGTCACTTGGATTCCACTCTGATTGGAGCATAGTTAACATTTTAAAATCGATGTAATGTATTTATTTTATTCATATATTCGGCTGACTGAACAATGTGCAAACACACACCCCACATCCTGGAACATCCTGGAACTAACCCCCATCTCTACAGAGCTCTGATTTTTCTGGTGGCGCCATAACAGTGTGATTTAACTCCTAACTGAACCACACTTGAACTGGCTTGGTCTCGAAGCTTCTCATTGGGATGACTGGTTGGGCTGCTGTAGTTAAACCAATCATCCGAAAGCCCGAAATGAAATTCTGGGCCATCGGTTGACGTGAATGGAGATTTAGGTTAATGCACGTAGTGGCTCAGACCTGAAACCAAATTACGTTTGCATAAGTGACTCTGATGTGTGGGAATGTGATGTGAGGTGGGATCATCCCTTTATAAAGGTGGGAGGCTGCACAATATGAGACACATATGTGTCACCGGCATATGGTTCTGTCGTTAATACCTGAAGATTATACAAAGGAATATTGTGCAGATATGGAAGGTAAAACAGGCCTTACTTTTTAGTATGTTATTTTGGAGGGTTTTAAAACCCAATGTGTGTTCTGCATGTCAGATGTGCAGATGTCTTGGTGATGATGAATGCTATATCTGTTACCTCTGTATCTCAGGGATTACAAAGTTCTCTGGTCTCTGTTACTATAGTCTGTCAAACTGCAGGGCATGTCAGAGCCGGAGGAGACTGATCGGTTTGACAACCTAAATAATACTGTAGCAGCTGACATGAAGTCAATAAAATGTGTGCTTCAGTCCAGCCGTATCTGGAGGATTGCCCTGAAGGAGACATTATCCTCACTTTGTGCGTCTTTTGATAAAAGTATGGGATCAATTGGTGCCACAGGGGCATGGCGGATAGTGCTTTAACCCCAGGTGAAAGGTGGTTCAAGGTTTGATTCCCTGTCACGTCTTTTCTGTGTGGATTTTGCATGTTCTTCCTTTGCCTGTGTGCTCCTGAATCCCTTCCACATCCAAAGACAGGTGTGAGAGTACCAGTGTATGGTAGGGTGTTTCTTTGTTGTTGCACATGTATTTAAAGTAGTTGCTTTGGTGTTACAGTGGGTTGTGTGATACTTGCCTGTGTGTTACTAGGTGGTAAGGGTGGTAATTTAGGTGGTTGTTATGATGTATCTAGGTGATTAAAATTATTTTAGATGGTTGCTATGGCGTTACTAGTACCGAATGGATAAAACTAGTGATGAAAATTTGTCCTAGCCATTAGGGGTGGACATATCCGTGCAATTAAAGACAGCTCCATAAAACTGGTACTTTCATAAATTTTCCTTAAATCTGATTGGCTAAGCCGTTTGTCCAGCCGTGACATCACTGACAATAACACACCTCTGAGCGCTTCACATTCGGATCAATGCGTGATCTACAATACGTTACTTTTAAATCATAAAATACAGATTAATCTAAACAGCCAGCCGATTCCTGATGAGCACTAAACCTGTTGTGTTGTGCGCGTTGTTTATAAATTGTGTTCTGTAATATGGCCACTAGGGGCTTTTTTTTATTTTATCGTTATTGTTGATCACGGACCACTAAAGAATAGTACTGATCTGGAACCAGTAAAGATAATAAAGGTTAGTGTTGATCAGGCTGATGGTGATATGAAAGGTAGCTTTTAATGCAGAAGTCACCGGGTAACCAGGCATAGCACACAACAACGACATTAACGTAACATAAATAAGTCAATGTTCTGACATCAGACACTAGGAAAAGCAGGGCTCATAAACACATGCCACGCCTGTACTGTATTGCTTTATTAACCCACACCATATTTGGAAACTTTTGTACTAAAGCACATATTTTGTCTTTTTTTTTCCAGAACACCCAGATATACAAGCAAGATCTTTGCAGCCATGACAAAAGATGTACAACTCCAATCCTGGTCTGTGAACCTTGACCTTCTCAAGGACCTCCAGGCTCACACACCAGTGCCTTTAAATCACAAACCTGGTCCTCCATAAGAAATCAGCCGAAGCTGGATCAATCATTACAAAGATCTAAACACTCCGACCCCAATCTACTCGACTTCTCAAGACTCTGCTCTTTCAGTAAACTCCCTGTGCTGGACTTCAAACCTGGACTCCAGACCCTGGAGTTGTAGGACACGTCTCTGCTCCACTTACCCAGGGATTTGCTTCTCTTTCTGCCTTAAAGGAGTAATTGCTCCTCTATAAACCATCTCAGAAAGTATATTCACACAGAAGGTTGGTACAAATATACACTTACACCCACGATTGCTGTTCACGTAACTCCGTTGGACGCAGATGAAATATTCTGGGACCCTCTTGGTGTAATCACTCGCTGAAATGTTATAGTTCAGTTATGTGTTGACATGTGACAGTGAGTATAATCTGTAATCCCAAATGAGGCCAAACCATATTAGTGTTCTATATGTGAAGTATCATGTCGATGCAAAAGAAAATGTTGTCAATGCAGGACCTTTTTGAAGCAAACTGTATGTTTAGTTTTACGTTCTGTTACTTGCATCCACGAATATGTGCCTCAGATTTTCTCCGGCAAACTCGCTCGACGCTGTAAGTCTCACCTCGGCTTATGTAGGATTTACACCGATGCAATTTGTGAGGAGGTTTAGATACCCGTGAGATGTTGATACAGACACAAACACACTTGCATCACATCACACTGTGTAACATGCGTATGTGAGAGAGCGATGTGGGACATACACAGCCTCTGATGGTCTAATCAGTATGGTTGGACACCATTTCACCATCAAACACTCCCCCATGCACATCCACCTACACTCACCCAGTCTTTATGAGCGTGTTTGTGCCTGAGCCCATCATCACACGGGGGTCTACATAAAGCCGGACCCCTGACTAATCTTTCTATAGATGGAATAATCTACATTCGAACATACACCTTAGTTTCAGTGAACATCAGGTTTATTATGTTGAGCTACACTTGTAGTTGATGGCACACTCGGGTAAAATCCCCCAAAATTTGTTATGTCATGAAATTTAACCCAACAGTAATCATTCAGTGCTTACACATCATAGACATGCATTGTTATGATTGTGAATGAAAATATTACAAAAGAACCATTAACATAATTCTAAAATATCTAATATAATGATAAAGTTTTAAGGTATTGATTTTAGTTGTAACAGTGTTAACAGCCAATCTGGGTGGAGTTTCCATGTTCATCCTGTGACCATGTGGGTTTTTTCCGAGTTCTCCGGTTTCCTCCCACAGTCCAAAAACATGCATTTAAGATAAATTGGTTGCCCTTAATTGCCCCTATATAGTGTGTATGTGTGTGCAAGTGTGTGCCCAATGATGGATTGGGGCCCCGTCCTGGGCACCAGACGTTCATGCCTCTGGATGGGCATGTGAAACACTCCACCGCCACCCTAGTTTAGGATTAAGTAAAATACAATGAGATTAGATGAGCGTAGAAGCTTCTTGTTTTACCAACTGCACTAATCTGCCTCACCCCAGTGGGGTGAACACATGTCCTCCCTGTGCTTGTGTGGGTTTACAAACTGTTGATACTCGGAAATATGTGCGTTATCAAAAAGTCCATACGTATTCCGACTTGTCGCATATGGGATTAGGGACTGCATATGTAAGTGACAGAGTTTTGGCATGTTCTCACAGCTATTTAAAAGATCAGATGAGAGTCCCTTCAGCAGGGTGGTGTGAACATTAATTTAAAGAATATCCAGAGCCCAAGACAGAGCAGTATTCATTGTATTACAATGCAATAGGATGGACTTTCCATTGCATTGTAGGTCTTTTAATTTTATTTTTTATCACTGCCTCAAACGGGTCCTGTTTTTGGTCCAAATGCATGTTTTTGATTTTGAGAGATGTACCCATTTCCATGGAAAAGCACATTCAAGAAATCGACAACTGTACGAATACGTCCTGTATTTTTTTTATAGTGAAATTAAAAATGAGTGTGAAACTTCTGTTCATCAGAGATGCGAAGGTCCTCAGTATTCAGTGTAACACCCTTTGTATATGCAGTTCGTGACGACCAATTAGACGTCCAGAAGGCCAAAAGGATACGGGAGACGCAGGGACGGGATTCGTGGCTCCCTTTTAAATGTCTTATTGTGACCCTCTGAGGTAAATAACTATGTTATTGTGGAGAAGGCAACGAATCCAAAGCAATGTTTATGTTCTCAGATTCGCCTCGTCTGAGCGAAACCACACAGAACGTCTTGGTGTACGCAAATAAAAGACCTTCTGAAGGACTGCAACTGTTGAATTAAATGGCCACGTGTCAAAGCTTGCATGTTGTTAAGTCGTTTACTTCTCAATATAGATTCCACTCAGCCATCTTTACACCATTACGGGTGAAAATGAAAATATCAGGGACATTATCATTTAATAGGAATCCCAAAAGTCCAGTAACAGCAGATATGGATTTCATTATTTTTTTTGTTGGTTCTGTATATACCGTACTGTGTTTAATATATTCACATTACAGTGTAAGAAAAACCTTGTTGGGTTTAAGACGCAGTCACCTGTTAACAAACATTATAACTTCTTCACAGTGCACAGTGTAGTACAGAGCTGGACAATAAGGGGCCACATAAGAAAGGATGTGGAGGATCATGGACAATAAAAATACAGGTATAAAACAATTCAATTGTACTGTGTATATGGCACAAAGTGCATGCCGTGCACACAACACACTGCCAAACTTTTATTTGTAAGGTGACTCTTATTTTATTATTTTATTATTATTTTTAACCCTGTACCGCTGACCTCAGGGACAGGGACGGCCAAGGGACAGCATGTTGACCCCAAACTCATGATACATCTGTGTGACGTGTTATTTATGCCCGTGTCCTTATGCAAATTAAAATTAAGCCTAAGGGTGATTCACCCAAATAAATCGATCATTTTCAATAACGCCTATTTGTTTTAAGTGCAGTTCTCTGGGGCCTATCACAAGTGGACAATGCAGAGCCCTCAGAGCAAGAAAAAGATGCTCGTTCCAGTTTGTGCATCAGGTTTTAACGACGTGCCACTGTTAATATGTTCGGAATTAGACGAACGCACTGTTGCTCTGTGCTACATGAGTTTTGAGTCAACAGGTTTGCTTCCCGTTTGTCTTTTTTGGCAGTACAATCACATGCAGCCATTATCCTCTGTGATGATAGACTCGGTGCTGATGTTGGAGACAAAATGTGATTATGACGTTCTGGGGAAGTCACGTAACACGATAACACATATACTGCGGCTTACACAGGTATCTGTCCTTTTTTTTTTAGCGCTTTAAGTTTTAGAGCTAGATTGACGTTTAATTCAAGTAGATTCGGGGTGTCTTCCGTCGGTTATGAGTAACAGCAGACGTTACCCATGAAGTGTTCCTCGGCTCAAGTGAAGGATTTGTGGAGCTCCTGTGGCACAGAGGAAAAATGGTCTGTGTTCCGGTCTTTCTCCTCGTCCCTGACCGCACTGAGCAGCAACAGCGCCAGCATGTGGTGCAGCGGCCCTTCACTCTGCCGTTTGCCGAAACGGCCGATGGGTCTCACGCCGCGCCCTACGTACCAGAACGGGTCGATCTCTGGACCTGCATCAGCGAGAAGAGATACAAAGTTTCGTGTTAAGGTTGAGGTAGCTTAGGGGTTAAAGTGTTGGTCTGTAAAACTGAAGGTTGGGGGTTCAAATCCCAGGTCCACTGAAGTTACCAATGTGGGCCTTGAGCAAGAGCCTTAAACCTGATGGCTCCAGGGATGCTGTAGCCAAACCTGTGTTCTGACCCCAACCACAAAGTGTGTATACATCGCTTCGGATAAAAGCGTCTGCTAAAAGATCAAATGTAAATGTCATGTCTTAATGCTTTTAGTTTCTTTACTTCAGGTTAAAGGAGGTTAAACCAGAAGTAGCAAATCAATGGGCCACTTTTAGCCCAAGTGTCACGTGGAATGGATCACGGAAGTCACGTCAGCATTCTGTAGTCAGTACCCTGTGGGTTATGCCCACATATGACACTGAGTCTAAGCAGGATGTTCAATGGCACAGATAAAAGATCCACTGGTGTACATATGGACATATATTTATATCACTGAACTTGATGGGAGTTATTTCTGTGAAACCCAATTTAAACCTATTGGAAATCCTGGAATATCAAGTACCATGCGAAGGAATATGGGAAATATTTCTGGAAAATCAATATAAAAACAATATTGAAGGATCCAGGAACCCCAGATGGTTCAATTTTGGGTGAAATCAATTTTATAGTCGATTTTAAAATTGATTTTACTTTTTGCAACTGATTTTAAACTAAAGAAAGTTATACTTTGATATAATAATCAAATGGTTTCCATTCTCATTCAGCTGCGAACGTAATTTTGGTTCCTATAGACACCTGAATTCCAAGGTTTCTGTCAGAATGCCTGTAGTTTGAAGCAGGGGATTCATTTTCTGTGTTAAATATCAAAAAAAAAAAACACAAGTTCTTTAAAACTGATTCAAGTGTCAATCCGACGTGTGTCAGCGACGTACTTCTGTTGTCGACGTTGTGAACAATGTGCAGGTCGTGCTCCACGGTCGTGCACTGAGTGCAGGTGGCACTCGCTGACAGAATGAGGAGCGTCGCGATCAGCACCGACATCCATCGCTTCTGAGTGCATGCAGGCAGAGACAGGAGAACCCCAGAGACCCCCATAACGCAGAACAGTACAACTCTAAAGACGGAGCAAGAGAGATAAGTATGGCATAATTACTGCCCAACAGGTGAGTTAATACAGGAAGGACTGGACGCATGGACAAATTAATGATCAAATCATAAAAAAGGAAATATGGCTGATGAATGAAGTAATTAAGCGACTCCTAAATGAAAACTTGGAATTTTAGCTGGGGGTAGATTATCAGAACAAAAACAACAATTGATGGATAAATATAAATACGGATAGATGGTGGAGTCTAGGAAATTTAATACTGTTTACCTGGATTATAATATTCTGTAGAAGAATACAGGATTTATTTCAGGTTTCATTTTTTAAAATTCATTTATAACTTTTCATTCATTACTGATGTCAACAATAAATGAAGGGGCAATTGATTGATGCAGATGGGGATTATTATTATGTTAGTGGTAATTCCTGTGTGAATATGTGTGTATATATATATATATATATATATATATATATATATATATACACAGAGAGAGAGAGAGACATAGCTATAGTGATATGTGTGTATGTATGAGTACATAATTTGTATATCTGTGTATTTATGCTACGTATGTGTGTGTGTGTGTGTGTGTGTGTGTGTGTGTGTGTGTATATACACCTATACACCCAGGTATAATACCTAACATTCTAATAAATTCATTTCATCCAGCTTCATTTCATCCAGCATAAAGAAAGAAAGTCATTTCATATCTGATATACATTTATCTCCCAGGAACTAACCATACGATGTGAGGCTTTCTGTCGAGCACTAACAAAGTGCAAACCCAACATGCACTTAGATAAAAAATAAAACACAAAGAAAGAAAGCTCGTTTTCTTTTTGGCTGAGTTGAATAGCTATCACTGCAAACCAAGACTTTTACTGTCTGTTCTAATAAAAGCAAAAACTATTAAAAACAATTTTCAAAATTTAAATATTCATTTCTCCATGTAAATTACTGACCCTTAATCTTCCCGAATAATTAAGAAATGACTCTTACTTGTATGGAGGGGTCAAGTTGTTCGCGTTTTACGACCAGGTGCTGTCCACACAACGCTTTTCCTCTTTGGGCAGAAACTAAAGATGTCACCTTTATATATCTCTGATCTGTACGCTGCGCTTGGGGACATGGAAACACACACGCACACACACAAAGTTCCCCCCTTGCCTTTTTTCTTTATTGTCACCCACCTACTCCTCCTCCCCATTCCTCCCACTCCACTTCAGTCACTGCCCCTAACCATGAGGAAATAAAGTAGGGAAGAGGAAAAAGCAGTGGACGTGGCAATCTCATTTATTTGTGGCTCATAACAGTCTAATATGTTTACACAGGATGATGCTGTGCTCAGTGTTCTGCTGTTCTGTTGTGGTAGTATGGTGTACTCACACATGCTGAAGCAGGTTCAGTTACCTGCTTCTCACCGTATGTCCTCCCAACATTGAATGACTGAATGATGATGATGATGATGATGATGCTTTGCAGATTAAAACATCATCCTTAAACCATAATTCTGACACCCTGCCGTAGCCCTGCCGGCTTTGGATCATGCTGATGTTCCAGCTGTTGCTTGGCTGATTTCATTTGCAGATTCAAGGTTCCAGAAAGATCAATTGTGCCCTCTATAAGAACATCCCTGAGCATGGTCATTTATATTCATCATGACCTCCTCTATGGGATGCCTTTCTTACAGATAAGGTGCTTGACTCATCCACCATAACTACATTAAATGTGTAAAGGAAATCAGCCTGCACTCCAGCTATTGGTTCCTGGGGAAGATGAGCAGCATCCTTATCACCCGAGTCACTAAATGTATTAATGATGTCTTAAGAGGACTGGAACTAATCGGTGCAATGAGGAGCAAAAAGAATCTCACAGGCTTTATGTGCAAATGGTAAAGAAATTGTCTTATTGAATCAAACAAATTGAGATGTCATTCATTCATTATCTCCCGCTTATCCTCTATTAGGGTCGTGGTGGGGTTCCCCATGCCCATCCAGGGGAGAACGTCTCAGGTGCTGGGCAGATAGACCCAGGACAGGGCGCCAATCCATCGCTGGACACACACTCACTCACACAGACACACTCAATAGGGGGCAATGTTGAGAATTCAATTAACTTGTTCCATGTTTTTGGACTGTGGGAGGAAACCGGAGAACCCAGAGGAAACCCACGCAGACACGGGGAGAACATGGAAACTCTACCCAGATGGGGATTCGAACCGGGAATCCCTAGCGCTGAGAGGCGAACGTGCTAAACCACTAAGCCACCGTGCCGCCCAAATCGAGATGTTTTTTTTTTTATCAATACAATTATATTGCCTTTGTAAGGCTGCCTTGATAAATGATAAAATAAGGGCTTTAGAAAGGCATGTAATTTGTAAATTTGATTTTGGTTCACCCAGCGATGGATTGGCGCCCTGTCCTGGGTCTATCTGCCCAGCGCCCGAGACGTTCTCCCCTGGATGGGCATGGGGAACCCCACCGCGACCCTAGTAGAGGATAATGCGGGAGATAATGGATGAATGAAAGGATTTCGGTACATTCAAAACAGTAGATTTAAATAAGGTATAAACGTATGTGGTTACTGTATATGAAGTCAGTACTAATGGTCGCCAGCAGAGGGAGACAGCGGTACACAGGTAACTGCAGCAGGCTGATTGTTCTTAATGACCTGCACCTGATGTTTAAATCAGAGTTGATGTTGGGTGAACGTTAGCAGTGACGGGGTGGATAAGGAAAGAAAGCAGAAATGCAGGGTATGTAGTCATTTTGGAATAAAACCTCTTAAAATTTCAAAGGTTTTTCCTCAGATATGCTTCTTAGTGTTTAAAACGATAGCCTCTGATGGGCGATGTTAACTATAACCAGTACACTGGTGCAATAGTGCACACCATTTATTCATTCATTATCTCCCGCTTTATCCTCTATTAGGGTCGCGGTGGGGTTCCCCATGCCCATCCAGGGGAGAATGTCTCGGGCGCTGGGCAGATACACCCAGGACAGGACAGGACACTCAAACACACTCTATATGGGGCAATTTTGGAGAACTCAATTAACTTGATCCATGTTTTTGGACTGTGGGAGGAAACCGGAGAACCCGGAGGAAACCCACGCGGACATGGGGAGAACATGGAAACTCCACCCAGATGGGGATTCGAACCGGGAATCCCTAGCGCTGAGAGGTGAACGTGCTAAACCACTATGCCACCGTAGTGCACATCAGTTACAATTAAATACATACGGCTTCTGGATAGTTAATCTAAAGTATATGGGTCAAGCTCGCAGCCCGCAGGTCATATCAGGCCTGATCATTTTTCATTGAGCTGTCATTATTGTTCTTAACAGCTGATGTGTTTTTTTTTTTGGAGCGTGCTCAGATTTTAAATTTGTATGGTTTTGACAGGAACATTTTTATGTTTTACTATTAAGAGATATTTAAAGTTTAAGTTTATTTTTCTAAAATGACCCAAGAACGTAGAAAACTGAAGGATTTGATTTGTTCTTCTTACTTTTGTGGAAAAGCATTGTTTTTATTTGATTTTTTTTTTTTCACAGCATGTGAAACAGCATTTTTATTTATACAATTAATTATATTGAAATAAGGACTGCTGCACACCTATTTATTTTATACTGGAAATGATGAATACCAAACTGACAGAGTTGAGCAGTGAGGTCACATAAAGGTCCGACTGTGAGCCACAGAGAGTGGAATAGAGGTGCTACAAAAAAGGATGGAAGAGCAGAACAAATTAAATCAAGGTAATTGCATTCAATGAGTGTTCAGCATTTGACATGGGATTAAAAGTAAACTAAAATACATCTGATTGCAGAAAAAACCTGCTTTATTTTTTTTCAGAGGAGCTGAATGAAGCAAAAACATCATTAACAAGCATAAAAAAAAACAAACCTTGAATAAAGTGAATCAAGGTAAGAAACATTTCTTCACATTTGGGCTTGATTTCAATTGATGATTCACTTATACAAACAGAGTGAAATGTTTCTTTTCATAAAGAAAAGTGGCATTTTCTGCTTTACTCACGGATGGTACAGCTGCTCACCGTCTATAAACTGATCTTCACAAACACTGAAGCAGCATATAACTCAGCAGCCCATATGTATATATTTTATTTATATATATATATATATATATATATATATATATATATATAGTGTGTGTGTGTGTGCATGTGCATGCTGTCAGGTTTCACTGTGATTATAATTTCCATCTTTTCTTCAGAGGATTTAATAAATAACAATCGTGATATTTGATCAGTCGCATTAAGGAATTACACAATGTTTTAAAAAGCTTAATTATTTTGAAAATCTATTGACATGTTTCTTTATTACCAGTTGAAAATGATGGCCCACGTTTCCCTCTGGCCCTCTTGCTGCATGTGAGATGTGGGCAACATGTACTGTACACCAGTTTAGGGCCATGCATCAGCCAAAACGGAGTCCCGTGTAGGTAGCTCTGACAAACCTCTACCAGATGTGATTTGGAACTTGTGAATCAATTCAGCTTTTTTTTTTTTTTTTAATATGTGAAATGTTTATGGCTCATATGTGGTTGGTTACACATTTGCTTCTAATGTGGACCAGATTTGGGACATGTGTTCCATGCAAAGTTTTTTATATGAGGGCCATCAGTGCCAATGGGCAAGAAGTCCAGTATCTTAGCCAGAAGTTGCACACATCTGTACACTCTAAAAATGATTCCTGAGTCCAGTTATTTTTGCTCATTAAGTTGAGCATTTTATACCAAAAATTACATTGCTTAATTAAAAGACATGGTGCAGCACAATATTTTGCATGTTTGACAATACTTAATCTTATATGCAATGGTTATGTAAAAAATGTAATACATCAAAGTGACTACAGAATTGAGCAAACCTAATAAAATATTTTGAGATGTTTGACACCACGTGACAAGACGTTGGCTCGCAAAGAAGAACAATTTGGGATCGCTTCTAAAACCTCTCGAGAAAGGATTGCAGGGAAGAGCACAGTGAATGATTCTTTTTGTTTTAAATAAGGTTTTAATTGTGACCGTAGCGTTAATAAGCGAACATTTAGAAAGGATGTAAAAGAAACGTGTGTTCGACAAATGTGGTCACTTGTATTGCTTGGAATGCGTTTTTTTTAAAACATATTCAGACTCACTGCATCTTAAATATGGTGGGCATGTGAATTCAAAATTATGTCGAGTTTGCTGAATTAATCTGGTCATGGTAGTAAAAACACTGCAGTGTAGTTATAATTGTTTTGTATTGTATTTAGTACCTTAATAACTAAAATTAACTGATTTAGAAAACAGAAGACAACTAAAACAGCTTGGATGCCCTGAATTGGCTGTCAACTCGACACAACATCAAAAGTAGTCTGATGCAGTTAAAAAGCAGAACTGAATTGCCTCCCTCCTATTCCGGCCTTTTGTTCCTTCTCCACTTCCACCACCTCCTGCTCTTTTGCCTTGGCAGCCCCTTTGTTCCGAGTGCTGCGTTTGACGGGCTCACTGTCAGCCACAGCACCACCTTTATTACGCCCTGTGCGGCGCACAGGCTCCTCAGTTAAAGGTTCAGAGACTTCAGTGGGGATGTTCGTCGACTCTGAGATTGAGTTGAGAGCTGTGTGCATTGAGGAGCATTGCAGGTAGTGATCGACTGATATGCCGATATTTAGACGACAGAAATGGCCGATATATAAAGCTGATATTACCAATTTTTATTGCAACTAATAAAGTACAATAATAATAAACAAGACACAAAAGTAATCACACTTTATCACTGTACTCTACTTTTTGTAAAACAGAGAGCAATATTAAAAACGTATTATTAAAGTTTCAGTGTACCTAAACATAAGCAGATAGCAGCATCTTTTTAGAATGAACATTTATTGATGAACATTGCAGAATGCACACAGAACAACATTTAATGAACTTTTTGAACTAATGTGCCAATTCTGATTGATCGGCTGGCCGATTAATCGGGCCGATTTTTGGCATTTTTAGATAATCGGCATTGATTTTTAAACAATGATATTTAAACAATGCCTACAGGCAACGCTATATATATATATATATATATATATATATATATATATATATATATATATAATGACATGACACGACACACACAAATGTATACTGACCTTAAAACCAATGAATGATGGAGTTTTAAACGGTCACTTTTTAATTTTTATTTTTTTCTCTATCAAATCTTTCAAGATTAAGGTGTTTCAACTATGAAAACAAGAACAGTTTCTCGTCTTATGTTTTTTTTTTTCTTGTGGTTAGGAACAAACCCATACACAATGTTAAACAGTATTGTATTATTATCTTTGCATCACATAGTAAGACGTAGTTATATCTTGGGTCTTAAATGGTTTAAAAACATATCTGTATTAAGACTTATGCGTGTGTGTGTGTAGCGGCTGCTTTCTTTCTAACTTGATGTATCGGTTTTTACAGGCACTGTTAAGTAGATTTTTATTTTTTTCGGGTGCTCTAAGTGTAAATGCAGGAACCGGCAAAATAAATAAAATATTAACAAATATTGTTTTGCATCGCCAGCATTATTCATTGGTTTTAAGGTCAGTATATATTTTTTTGTGTTTTGGCCTTAATAAATAGACAAACTTTATTACCAGATTTACTTAACCTCTGATTGCTCATTGTCCAAATGTAACAGATTTTCAGCCTAATCAGTAATTCTATTATAAAGACCAATTCTGGTCTGGTGTTTAACAAGCATATACTAGTAAATTGCACTTTTAGGTGTCAAGATCTGACATCATGTGGGGGGGGGGGGCATCCTGTTAGGAAACCCTGAGCGGAATCTCAAACTCATTCATGTCCTGTGGGTTTGGGGAGACCCAGAGCCATGAATCTTAACCTGGGCATCTGGAGTATCGATCGAGGCATCAATTATCTGTAGTTCACTATCACTAAAAACAGCAGCAGGGCCACGGCGCTTCCACAAACCATTCACTATCAACTCATGATCTGTGTGTAGGTGGGCATTTGTGAGCATGCATTTGTTTAAGAGAGAAAATTGTAGCGGGAACAAAATCAGTAAATTAAATAGAACTAAAGTTAATCTGTGAATCATTCCGTATATCTCATTATGTCCATATTTGGTATAAGCAGGATTATTAGTGATAAAGTTCCTTTTTTGATGTAGATCACTGGATCCTTTGAATTACAAAGCAGTTTGAGTCGTAATGCTAATGTTGCTACATATAAGCTAATGCTATTGCACATGTTAATTGTTGGTAAGATGCACTAATTTAAAGTGGGGCTTATGTGGGCTGCACAGAGTGTTAAAGGTGTAATGCAAGTACACGACAACAAAGCTACACGTAGAAATATCAGCGTTATCGCTTCGCTAAACCTTTGGTCTGTTGTTGGCTATTTTTTTTTTTTTTTTTTTTTTGTGTGTCTGGTGGCACAGTGGCTTAGTGGTTTAGCATGTTCGCCTCTCAGCGCTAGGGATTCCCGGTTCGAATCCCAATCTGGGTGGAGTTTTCATGTTCTCCCCATGTCTTTCCTCTGGGTTCTCCGGTTTCCTTCCACAGTCCAAAAACATGAATGAAGTCAATTGAATTCTCAATTTGAATGGATTTTTTTTTTTTTTTTTTTTTTTTTTTTTTGGTGTGTGTGTGTTGACCTGTATGCATGTACTAACATTTATTTGGTTTATTTCTCCTCCGGCCTCATTCAGGTCACTCTGCAATATTTAAGCCGCCTTAGTTGTTAACCTTTTGCTCGTTTTTATGCTTTAAATTTTAGTTTATAATTGTGCAAAGTATCAAGCTCATGATATTTAAGATTTAGCAGAGAACGCACACACTGGCTCCATGAGGAAGTTATAAAGTCTGAAAACATTACAAACCTTCAATAAGCATCTGTTGTGATTCCAAGTCTAGCTGAGATAAGTGTGTTGGTTTAACTTGCACAAGATTTCTGTTTTAAAACCAAGTCACTTCAGGTCAGGGACTCGGAGTGCTGCGTGTTTAGCATTGCTGAAGACAACAAGGCAGGTTTTATGATGATCCCGAGAAAAGTCGATGCCTTATTGTATATATTTTATATATGTACACTAACTTTTACAACCTTTTATTCTAAATTTGCAGCCATAAGAGCTTTTAGTCTTTTGGGAAATGTTGACATTGTTTACTGGGACAGAGGTCAGAGCCCTATGGCTCGATCACCCAACTATTTCTTTATGGACTGGTTTTGGGAACTGGGTCACAGTCATGCTGGAACCAAGAGAGCAAAACATCTCTGGCCCATATCGTTCATTCTTATCTGGCACATGGTTGAAAGACAAGGCCAGTGTAGGCACCAGATAAGGGCCATTCGTCAGTCCACTGTGGCTCACGTGTGTCAGGTAGCACTGACATCTTTACCAGATGTGGACCAAATGAGTCTTTTATATCCATGGGTCATCTATGGCTCGAATCTTAGTGGCAGTGGTATGTATTGAACGTAGACCAGGTGTTTTGGGAAATGTAGGACGTATTTGGTTTGCCTGTCATTGGCAGTGCTATATCTCAGCCAGAAGTGGCCCATACATCTTAGCTATATTTGAAAAGAAATATACAAAGAAAGGCCTTCCCCAAACTGTTACCAGAAAGCTGGAAGCATACATAGCTAAGCATTTACTCAACAAAACTAGTTAGATAACAAAAACATTTTCTTTCTGATTGCATAGATTAGTGCCATGCTTCGTTTTTTTTGGATCATGATCCTGATGGCCCAACTTTTGACCTGTTGTTTCTCCAGGATAGATATGTTTATCTCCACATTAAAGTCGGTATAAAATAAACCCGACCTAATTACTTAACAATAAAACAATATTTTTGGTAATAAAATCATGCTGTTGGGTGAAACGGGACACTGCACTGTGAGTCACTATGCACTATAAAGACAATGCATTAATTATTACACCCGAGCTTACTCTGAAGTTGTCGTGCAGTATATAAATCTGAATTCTTAGTAGGAGAACCTGTTGTCTGAAGCACTTTAACGATGAAGACCTCCGTATCGCTGCTGTTCTGGCTCTGCTGGAATGCGCTTAATGGCCGGACGAACAGTAAGAACGAAATCTCCCTCACTCAGTCTGAAGGCAGAGTGGACGACTGGTGGATTAATGCTATTCTGAGTGAGATGAATGCAAAGCTGACCGAACTGAGCGCCAAGATGAAATCTACAACCAATACAATCAACAACATGGAGAACAGACTGAGGGTCACTGAGATTCAGGTGGCCGAACTGAAAAGAACTGCCGAAATGCAGAGCCAAGTCAATAAAGGTAAAAGAGGCAACGTGCTTTAATAAAAGTAGCCAGCATGTCTAATAACAATGTTTGTTTTTCCCAGGGCATTCATTTGTTCTTTCTTTTTTTAAGCTCTTACAGAAAATCTGAGTGCCACAGAAACAAGATTGCTGAAAAAACTGGAGGAACAAAAAGCAGCACATGAATGTAAGCGTTCTGTACTTCATAATAAACTCATCACTTTAACGCCATCGCTTTGTATTACTATGCAGGTTATTTTTTTTCCCCGTCATATTATTAATTCTGTATATTTGGACGGGTCAATATTGCACTATTGCTACTTGCATCTGTATATGTCCCCCATTTACTTATTGTGCATACCAACTATTACATATATAGGCACATTCAAGCATTTCACCCCCCCCATATTTTTTACTGCACTTTATTAAATGTATATAATAGTAGTAACTGTATTTTACACTTTTAGTTAGCGGCTAACCTAATAATATTGGCGCTGTACCTGTATTGTAAGTTAAATCTAAAAAAAAAAAAATTAAGTACTGCCAACTCGTCACCAGATGTTCTTTAGAACACGTGGGCAGTAGTTTTTATACATGTGGGCCATTTTAGGGCTCATAAAAAGCTAGTAGTGCAGGCGGTGGTCCAGCAGGTGCAGCATCCTAGTCCTACATATGTATATTAATAATAATTAGGTTAATTGCCCCTCTGATTTGCATTGTTTGTAAACTATGGTTAGACTGTGACCTACTTGATGAAGTAAAATCTTTACTATGAAACTCTATGGGTCATAATCACTGTAACATGACTGGAAAGATTATAATAGAACACACACACATTACAACCACAGCACTCATTCATCCCACTCCACCCAGCATTGCACATTTATTTAGTTCAGTATAATCCTGGCTTTTAAAAACACTGTTTTGTTTGTTCTGTAGTGACACTGAATGACCTGAAATCCTCGTTGGCAAACATGGAAAACCAGATCGCCAACAATGACAAAGTGAATCAAGGTATTACAGTGGGACACTTTGAACTCTCTGCCATATAAATAGCCAACTAACATAAACCATCCCGCTCTGCATGCAGAGAGTAAAGTGGCATTTTCAGCATCCCTCGCATCCGCTGCAACTGTTTATCGTGGACCTCACAACACTGAAACCAACCTGGTCTTCGGGAATATGTTCACAAATGTTGGCCAAGCCTACAACCCGGCTACTGGTATGTCCTAATTTAGGAATGGCTGCATCCATATGCTTTTAGGTTTTATTTATGTTCATCTCGGTATGTTTCCATCAGGAGTTTTCACCGCACCTGTGAGAGGAGTCTACCATTTTAGATTTTCTATCTATGCTGCAGCTAACCATCCTACAACATTTTCTCTGTGTAAAAATGGGGTGCACATTGCCGGAGCACATGGTCGTCAAACCACGTTCGTTATGGGCGCCGCGAATGGAATCTCTTTGCCGTTAGAAGTGGGAGATGTTGTCTTTGCTAAGCTCCCAGCTAATGCCTGGGTATATGATGATTCCTTTCACCACAGCACCTTCAGTGGCCATCTACTTTTTACTATGTAAAATATTCACAGGGTTTAAGAAATTACCAAATGATTAAGATAATAAAGGATTAGCAGTGACCTTTACTAACTGTAGCTTTTATTTTTGTGTAAGCCTCAGAACAAACATTACATTACAGCATTTTGCAGCCTCATGCCATGACTGATGCTGGCTTTTTCAATCGATCACTCGTAACTGTTTCTCATTAGTGGCTAAGCAATTAGCTCTACCGCCTTACAGGCATCATATGAGGCAGTATCACATGTTTATCATTAGCCTGCATGTAGCAATATTAATATAATGATTCCAAAGTCAGAGATTTTAGTGATCTACAGGATGAAAATGTACATAGAAAAAAATTCTGAGCATATTTATCCACCACAAAACATTTTGTGGAAATCACCTGTATCATTATTTTTTATTAAAAATAAAGCTAAGAGGAATATGGCACCAACTACAAATTGATAGGTGCGCTATTGGGCCATAGAGCTCTATCTGGATATTTCTCAGAAACAAGCCCACATGTCTCATTGATGGTCTTAAGAATACTACCAGTAGTGTAACACAAATTTTAAAGTTTTTTTTTTTGTTTGTTTTTTATAAAAATCCACTTTAAATCATATTTTGATTTATTTATATTTTTTACTGAAAGTTGTTCCATTCATAACGTTAAAAAGTGAGATATAATGAGATACAATGTTAAATGTAGTTAAGTTTTTACATGAGCACATCAGAAGTTACACACACCCTCCTGATGAATCACAGCTGAATGTTGTTCATTCTAAAGAATCTGTGCTAAAGATAATATAAACTAGAACTTTATCGGTTATCCTCAAAGGGAGGATTCTTTCATGAAAATCAAGATTCCAGTAGCAAGTACACTCAAAAAAACACAAAAGAACAAGAAGATATTAAACATATTTATGTGTTTTATAAAAAGTGTATAAAAATATATTAAAAATCCTGCAGATAATTGTTATTGCACCAAATTGCAGTCATTGTATATAGTCCTGTGTATGTTGTGTTGTGGTGGTCAGGCTACCGCCCCTTCACAAATTGAACTTCTGGTTTGTACTATTAAGCAGAGTTTACACAAAGATAAGGTTGTGTTGATTTAATGCAGTATTGAACCGTGGCTTTTAGACACACAACACAATCCCCCACCATCTATTTGCTTTGAACATAGTTCTGTCCTGATCCAAATGACTTGTGTTTTTGCTGGACCATGTCCCAGGAAGTGGACATTTTGGACAAGCTACTCACTCTGTTGCAAATAAGTCCAAATCAGTGAGTAATCATGCAAGACACAAATCTAGATCAACTTGAGACAATAACACCTGTCTGTAAATTTTCCACAGTAGGACCATCATTCAAGGTCTTTTTTTTCCTTTTTTCTTTTTTAGTTTTTCAGAGCTGAATTAATAATTACCCTGAACTTACATTATATAACCATTTTTCAGCCTATATCTACAGCTGAACTCGGACAGTCAGACGTCCGCCAAAAAGACGCATTTTGAGGATGAAGTGGGTTCTTTCTCTGCTGATCCTGCTGTGCTGGAGTGTAAAGGATGCAGACCTTCAGAACTGCATCTTGCCTGATGTCTGCATTGCTTTGGAACAGGTCAACGTTAGGCTGGCAGATCTGAGCCACGAGTTAAGAATTGCAACGAATGCAACAAACAACTTGGAGCTTCGACTCCAAACCAACGAGCTTCAGATAGCGGACCTGAAGAAAAATGTGGACCAGCAGAATAAATTAACCCAAGGTAATTCAGTCAGGATGTGTTTTATGGATGAAGAAGGACGGAGCAGCTGGAAAAGGTTTGTTAATGTATTTGGCTCTTGCAGGAAATCAAAAGCTGCTATGGAGGCATGACTTAACTGCAAACTCGGCATCAAGGCCCATCAGGAAACACGACATAAAGACATTTTCAGGGTTTAATTATCGTAATTAAATGTACTATTTTACTTATGTGTCAATTAACAGTTACTAAAAAATGTAATAGCAAAAAAAAATTTTGATATTTTTTACAATAAAAAAAAAATAACAAAAAGTAGATTATCGTTTTATGACTAACATGAAGAAATCAACATGACATGGTGTCCAAACTTTAGTAAGAAACAGATGACGTGTGGTAAATGGGTTGTGGTCAGCTGTTTAATACAACTGATTTCAAACTGTTTATAATTGTATTTTGTTTTGCAGCGGAACTAAATAATCTCAAAACAATGATCACAACCATCGACAACAAGGTTGAAAACCTGAAAATATTGCATCAAGGTGAGACTTGTTTCAGGACAGCTGTGATACAGTTTTATTGATTATTTTACCCCTTAATATCAGCAGAACAAGCTTATGAATGAGACCATGTTGCAGAAGAAATGATCTTTAAACACCCAGTGATCATGAGAGATTATTATGTTCAGTTAATAAATGAACAAAAAGATGATCATTAAAAAAATATGTACTGAGTAATTTACATACGTCTTTAAGACCGAGGGGTCATTTTCTGCCTGTAATCATGATTAATTACTGATATTGTAACATTAAATATGACATCTGTATGATTAACCTGTAACATAACTGGGCAGAATGAGGACCAAAGACAGATTTTATTAACTGGTCCCATCTTCCATCAAGCCTCAGCCCATACCTGCATATACACAGACGGTTATCATAGACAAGCTACAGGTGAATTTCTTTGCTTGTACAGTTTCTTTGATTCAGATGGATCAAAAAATTCTTCATCTATGGAAACATGAGAAAAAACAGCAGAGCAACAGTCCATTAAGTTAAAAAAAAAAAAAAGCCAAACACATTCCACATTTTATATTCGTAAGATAACACACTCCAAATTCTACAATCACCTTTTTTTTGGAGGTGTATGAACCAATGTTGTGTGTGAATAGACAATTAAAATAAATGTGTTTTAAAATGAAGTTTAAAATAAAAAATGTCTGAGTGTAAGAAGTTCATGGCAACAAATCCAACTGTTTTTGCAGCGGATATAAGGAACCTGGAAACATCAATAAGGAACACGGATCTAAAGATTGACAGCCTGAAAACAACACATCAATGTAAGCATCCTTTTACACACCTACACACACACACACACACACATTTGTTTTATATAATTAGAAAACTTTTACAGGGAGTTCCATTTATTTTTATAAATGCTTTATGAACCCAATCCTAATGTAAGCTAAATTATGATCTAATCATAACCTCACACTAAGCACAACCTCACTATAACCCACCTGTGACCTTACACTCATTGTACAGTAGCTTCACACAAAAAAGTTCTAAACATAACCTAACAATAACCCCACACTGATTGCAATCTTAAAATAACCATAACCTATTCCAAACCTTACTTAGACATAATGATTTCCAAGTTCTTGGACACCAAACTCGCCTAACCAGACCTTTATGGATTTGTTTGGGTCCTGGGAATTAATCATGCTGGCAGGCCTTCCCCAAACTTTTTTCACAAGGTTGGAAGCAAACTTGGCTATTT
>JAFMOD010000313.1:393382-429582 GCA_019802435.1 Corydoras maculifer | reverse complement strand
ATATATATATATATATATATATATATATATATATATATATATATATATATATATATATATAATTCAATACTTAAGAAGTGTGTACCAACATCTTTACTTAAATACTGCAGATCTTGGTATTGTACTGGCACGGGAGCCACATCGGGCCCTTCAGCTGTTCCCTTCAGGTCTGCATGAAACAAAAATCGAATGTAAATAGGTTTACAGCATCGAGTCTTTACATTCACAGACAGGCAGACGAATGTGCAGTCTCATGTATAATGGCTTTTTAAGCACAAAATTTTTTTGTGAGTTTTATCAAGAAATAGGAATCTATAGGAATCATTTGTTGGATGTTTGTATTATGCATATGCATTTATTGTATGTAATAAAAGGCCGAAGTACGAAATGTACGGGGTTAAGAAGTTAAAATGTGTGTGAGAATGAAGGAGATAAGTGTATGAGACTAGAAAATAGTGTGTGTGGGAAAGGAGACCAGGTGAAACGCACAAAAAAATAGTCTTTTATAAAAAAAAAAATCTGTCTTTTATACCTCTCACCACAATACGGATCTGCAGCTTTAATAAAGCAAACTAATCTGCTTTTGTTTTGCAGGGGATTTAAACAGCCTGAGAGCAACAATATCAACTATGCAAAACCAAATTGACAACCTGAATAATGGACATAAAGGTGAGCCATGTCACTTACAGCTGCATCCAAGAAACTTCTGTTACACTAACAATGTTTCACATTCTGTTCTCGTATAGAAACCAAAGTGGCATTTTCAGCATCATTCTCAGATGGTACAGCCGCTCACCATGGACCCTTCGGCATAGACACTGTTCTAATATACAAACACATCTTCACCAACATCGGAGGAGCATATAACACAGCCACAGGTCTGCACTCATACAGTTAATGTGTCTATCCAATCATATAGGCAAATACCATCAGGATTTTCTGACACCATAATTTCCATCTTTTTTTTCAACAGGATATTTTACTGCCCCGGTGAAAGGGCTCTATCATTTTAGATTTTCCACATATGGATTGGCTTCACACCCTATAACAGTGTATTTAAGTAAGAATGGCTTGACCATGATCGGCACAAATTCTGAACAAGCCGGATATCTGATAGGTGCCTCGAATGGAGCCATACTGCCTTTAGAAGCAGGAGAATCTGTATGTATGATGCTACAGAACGGCAGATGGATATATGATGATGCCTTTCACCACAGTACCTTTAGTGGTAATTTGGTGTATGCTCTTTAAATCATTTATGATTAAAATGTTAATTGAAAACACAGAAATAAATATAACTGAGACTGTGTTTAAACTGAGACTGGTATTTTATTTCAAGATTCAAGAAAATTTTATCATCACATCACATCACATGTGGTACATGGGACAAGAACGAAATTATGGGTCACGGACCCCGATTACCCTTTTATTTTAAAGTTATAATTTAAATTTTAAAGAAGAAAATGAGAGAAAAATAGTATATAGATATGTGAAATATAATAGAAATATACAAATACAACTATAAATATAATATAGAATATTTTAACTATAAATGTAATATAGAAATATATGTCTATACAGTATATAAAATAAGCTTATTTTTATTTATATATATATATATATATATATATATATATATATATAATTTTTTTTTCTTTTTATATACCATTATATATTTGAACCAAGGTGTAATTCATCACAGACAGAGATTGTTTTTTTTTTTATGCATGTGCATGCTTTATGCATATTTTACACAGAAACCTATTTGTAGACATTTGCTATTAATATATTTTATTTTTCAGTGAAAGTGCACATGATGGGATTGTCACAGGTAAGAATAAGTGAGTGTTTAGTCCGTTATGGAACTCATTCATGTCCTGTGGATTTGGGGAGACCCAGAGCCATGAATCTTGGCCTGGAGTATCGATCGAGGCATCAATTATCTGTAGTTTATTATCTCTAAAAACAGCGGCAGGGCCACAGCGCTCCTCCAAACCATTCACTATCAACTCATGATCTGTGAGTAGGTGGGCATTTGTGAGCGTGCATTTGTTTAAGAGAGAAAAGAATGTAGTGCTTATAAAATCAGCATCTCACATATCCTTCACCTGATTAAACTCCAAAAAAGAATGTACGATTTTTTTTTTCACCAAACCAAATCTTTAAGCAGTGATATCACTAATTTCACAAAAATAGTTGAGTCTCAATGGTCCACACGCTACCTTCGCTCTAAACCTGCCCTAGAGCAGTATGCAATCAAACGTAACATATAATTTGCTGTTTTGTATACATCTTATGTATAGACCAGATTTGGTCACTTCACATTAAAGCAAAGTCATAGTATTGTTTGCATTTAAAATGAGACCCACAATAAATTTAATTACTTAAAACCACTGTTTACAGTTATTTCTTATTGTTATTAAATTATACAACCTTATAAGTAGCAATTAACTGTGTTGAAATCTAGTAACCTAATTAAACTAATACTGTCTTATTTTGTACCTCTATTTAAGATTTTAATCTAATTAATAAATGCATATCTGATTATTATCACTGATTTGGTAGCTGTGTTCATTGGCTCTGTGTGTTGTTCTGTCCTCTGGCTGATTATCTGTTTTCTCTTGTCTGGGTCAGTGCACTGGTTGTAGGTTTGCACAGGGGTTGATACTCTGCCCTGGCCTCATAACAGCTGTTCTGTGATATTTGTAACTAAGGTCATGATTGATTGTGCACACACATCTTGCTTTTACTACTGTAAACAAATCACCATCACTTTATTTAAACCTTACTATCAGCCTTTGAATGAGTTCTGTAATGATGCAGCAAATGAGAGTTTATATATAGTTTAATTAAATTTAAGACTCTTTAAATAAGGAAACGGACATATGTTCTATTCATTAAAGCATAAATCATACAGATGGACTTTGTAGTTCTAAAATTCCAGACTGTAGTCCAGCTGTTTCACCACATCAGTGTCACTGCAGAACTAACCATAAACAATCCACCACCCAAATGATACCTGTTCTGTGATGGTTCTGACCAATAGAGAACACAGAACCAACAGGGGACTAATAAGAACAGACGACCGATGGTCTACAGTTTGTTATTGTAAAACTACAAAGTCCATCTGTATGTTATGTGGAGGAAATTAAATAAGAAGGGGACGTGTCCAAACTTTGGACAGGTACAGTATGTATTAAAGCTGGTATCATGTCACTGGAGAAATGTACCCTGTAACTGTTACTGAAACTGTATAACCCTACAAATCATGCAATTAGTTGTAGTTACATTAATATTAATCATTTTGTGCTTATCCTTAAAAAAGAAAGACCAACCACAAAGTGATACGGCCTTTAAAGACCATTTGATTCGAGGTCACTTATTGCCTGAAAGATGCGCGTTAAAAATAGGTTTCACATAACTGTGAAATTAATTTATTAAGTAAAAAGAATATTTTCATTCATATATACATATAGAAATATCATCCGTTGTGTTTAAACAAAACTGTAGAATTTTATTTAAAACAAAAAATATTTACTTATGCGCTCTAGTTTTTTAATTTGCTGCTGACCTCTAGAGGCTGAAAGTTGTCATTACAACCAATAAAACTAGACCGTTATTTACATTGTCATTTAGCAGTCGCTTTATCCAAATGATAATACAACTCCGTAGTTAAGGAAAAAAACAGCTGTCTTAAATTATGATGTTTATATATATGTATATATAATATATTTTAAGCACTTTTGTACAAGTATATTTGTATGCATTCAAAGAAAGAGCAGAACTTCACACCCCACAGCAGAACGTGAAGGGCCCAAAAACTCCAAACTCTTCAAGTATATCTATTCACCTTTTAATCAACCTAAATGCTTAAATCAGGGCAGCAGATCAATTTATTAATAACCGGTTAGTTTACTGGAGGCATGAGCAACAGGACATCTGCTTTAAAATAAAATCCTTTGTTTTTATAACAAAACACAAAATACAATCAGAGTTCCTGCATAAAGATCAGTTCACTGATTTTAGAACCTAAACAACAGTTTGTTGAGATCATTCAGACGTGATATAGGCAGTGACATCATCTAACCCCGAACTCTCATTTGTGAGGTACTCCAGGATGACGTTGCCGCCGTTATGGAGGGGTAAATCCGGGAGCGAGAGCAGAGACTGAAGACTGGCATCCATTTGAAAAGCCTCTCCAGTTTCAGGATGACACAGACGCAGTTTCTGCAAACAGACCACCACATGGGAGAAGGTAACATATATTAGCTATATAACATTTATAGAGATAAGCAAAGTATCAGCATAACACAAGATGGAGAAAATACACTGTTTGAAATGACCCCTCCTCCCTGTCTGTCAGGTGGTTAGCAGTACTGGTTACCTTGGCTGTGAGAACGTTGTTGTTGTTCTTCAGACCGGCCTGTGAAGCTGCAAAATCGACCACCTTCCCAACGCTCCACTTACTGCTGAAGAACATGGGGGTGCTGCCTGTGCTCATGTCTTTCGGCAAAAACACCTGCAGGTATGTTCTCTCTGTCTGAAGACATTCACAAAACAATATATTAAAGCAATAAGGTGCAAAAGGCAGATTTTAGATATTTTATATATTTCTTTATTACATTTTTTTTAGGCGGCACGGTGGCTTAGTGGTTTAGCACGTTCGCCTCTCAGCGCTAGGGATTCCCGGTTCGAATCCCCATCTGGGTGGAGTTTGCATGTTCTCCCCGTGTTGCGTGGGTTTCCTTCGGGTTCTCCGGTTTCCTCCCACAGTCCAAAAACATGGATCAAGTCAATTAAGTTCTCCAAATTGCCCCATATAGAGTGTGTCTGTGTGAGCGGGTGTGTGCCCAGTGATAGATTGGCATCCTGTCCTGGGTGCATCTGCCCAGCGCCCGAAACATTCTCCCCTGGTTTGGACTTGGGGAACGCCCCCCCCCGCGACCCTAATATAGGATAAAGCGGAACATAATGGATGAAGGGTAATAAATATATTTTTTATATATTTTATAAAAAAAGGGGGGGGGCGCAGCATCAAATAACCATCAGGTTTGATGAATTTACAGTGTATTTGGTTTTCTGCATAACTTCTGACTTGTAATATTCTCATTTGTAAGTCGCATTAGATAAAAGTGTCGGGTAAATGTAAATATAGAATCATGTAACTGAAAACTTCTTTACTACAATTCAGCGTTATTGAGTGAAATACCTGGGGCAGCCCTTTGTCTCCAGCAGCATGGAGCTTTAGCTTCATGAGGGCAACTTTGGCTGCTGTAGCACTGTTCTTCGCCCCCTTTCTGCCCCGACTGACCGGGGCATTCTTCTTTGACTCTTATGATAAAAGTAATCTGATTGGTTATGGGCTGTTATAAAAGAAAAGCATAGATGGAGGTGGCACTTTATACCTACCCACGATCTTTTGCACATGTTCTCTAGTCGCCACCATTCGAGGTTTGGGGGCCTCCAGCTTCTCACACATATGATCGTCCTGATGTCGATGACTGTGCAGAGAATTAACGAATTAATGCTTTATGACAAAAGTATGTAACAAGTGAACAAAATTAGGGAGTCAGATATCAGATGGGTATAAGAAATCATGTGGGTGTGGCTTATTGTATTTAAATGGTCATTTGAATGCAGCCTGTTATTAGTTTTTTAATTTGATAATAAGACTGAAATGGCTTTCAGTCATTTAAAACATATTCAAGGCAATTTAGAGAAAAAGGTCAGTGGACACACGGTGCGGGACACGTACGCGAGGCAGAAGTGTTTTTCACAAAACGGGCAGATAACCGGGAGAAGCTCTTTCCCTCGGCAGTCCTGAAAGGTGCATGGGTAACACGTACTGACCCCTGACGCCGAGACCTCCTTCTTCACAGGGTTCTGAAAAGAAATATTAAAAAAAGCAAAGATCAAACAAAGTCCAAAAAATAAGGTCCAGGTTTTTATCCATGCATTATTCATTCATTATCTCTCACTTTATCCTCTATTAGGGTCACGGTGGGGTTCCCCATGCCCATCCAGGGGAGAACGTCTCGGGCGCTGGGCAGATAGACCCAGGACAGGGCGCCAATCCATCGCTGGGCACACACTCACTCACTCAAACACACTCTATATGGGGCAATTTGGAGAACTCAGTTAACTTGATCCATGTTTTTGGACTGTGGGAGGAAACCGGAGAACCTGGAGGAAACCCACACAGACACGGGAAGAACATGGAAACTCCACCCAGATGGGGATTCGAACCAGGAATCCCTAGCGCTGAGAGGCGAACGTGCTAAACACTAAGCCACCGTGACGCCTCCCTGTATTATATCAATTAATAATACTGAGACAGTTATATTGCACTTGTTCTTATAAAAGATGTTCAGTTGGTTGCAATCTGTAATTTCACCACTAGAGGCCACCAAAAACTTCTCTTTTAATGGAGTCAACTTGGGAAGAATATCAGGACCAAAAAAAAAATGCAATATGGATTATAATAATAACCAGACAAATGAAGTTTCACAATTTCTTTGTAATCTTACTGACCCTAACGCTTTATACAACAATATCTAGGAAATAATAATAAAAATAAACATTTGGTTCATATTTTCTTTATCATACTGTTTGAGGCTTTTTGTATTTAGAATTTTTGTATTTTATTTGAAGATGCAGAAACAGTATTTCGTTTCTTCCATATGGCTCTACATATTGTGAATTTTTAAGACAGCTAATATGATGATACCTGTATTAGTAACGCAATGGCAAAATTAAAAATGTGAGAAAGATCAGATTTAATACATTGGGTAAGAAAAAGACAGGTGATAAAAAAAACAGCCCCAAACTATGCTTTAGAACCCCGCCGCCCCCCCCCCCCCAAAAAAAAAAAAAAAAAAAAACATGCTTATTAATAGAAAAAAATATTGTTAAAAAATGCTGGACAAGAAAAACATAATTTTGCTTACCTCAGGACATGAGTGTGAATCTCTGCTTCTGTGATCGAGACTGGTAACAAAAATATACAGAATATTAATAATGGGCTTATCCTTATAAAGCTGCTTTATGTCGTGTAATTTGCAGGCTTTTTTTACTTATCCAGAACAACTGACAAGTGGGGCGGCATGGTGGGCATCACGTTCGCCTCTCAGCGCTAGAAATTCAGGTTTGAATCCCAATCTGGGTGGACTTTGCATGTTCTCCCCACACCCACGTGGTTTTCCTCCCACAATCTAAAAACATGGCTTCAAGGTAAAATTAAATTCGCTAAATTGCCCCATATCGTTTGTGTGACATAGGATCTAGTAAAGGATTAAGCAGAAGATAATGTATGAATGATTGAACTTACAAGAGTCCAACCCCTGTTGCAATGAGGGGTATGAGTCCTGCTTTAGGAACCACACTGGCAACTTTGAAGGATGTGAGGTTTAAACCCAAAAATACTGATCATAACAACCTCCTGATGTTTATTACATGATGAATGTCGAGGATTAATGATCTAGTACAGGGGAGGAATTTTTTTTTTTTACAATGTCAAACTCAAAATGCATTTGCTTTTATTAATGTTTATGTTCTGTTTGGGGGAAATGCAGGTCACAGTGATTTTTTTATTTTATTTTTTTATTTTTGTGCTGTATAATGTGTGTTTGTTTGTACTAAGATCAGGTTTTCTTCATGCTATTTGCTGGAATGTCCATCTATACATTATCTTCCGCTTTATCCTCTATTAGTGTCGTGGTGGGGGGGTTCCCCATGCCCATCCAGGGAAGAATGTTTCGGGTGCTGGGCAGATACACCCAGGACAGGGGGGCAATCTATCACTGGGCACACACTCACTCACACAGACACACGCTATATGGGGCAATTTGGAGAATTTAATTGACCTCGATCTATGTTTTTGGACTTTCGGAGGAAACCCACACAGACACGGGAAGAACACGGAAACTCCACCCAGATGGGGATTCGAACCGGGAATCCCTAATGCTGAGAGGGGAAGGTGCTAGAGGTGGTCTTTTCTATGCTGATTCGACAATAGTAACATGATGTGGGCACAGTAGCTCGGTGGTTAAAGTGTTGGGTTATCAACCTGAAGGTTGGCGATTCAAATCCCAGGTCCACTGAAGTTCCCAGTGTGGGTCCTTGAGCAAGGCCCTTAACCCTCATTGCTCCAGGGATGTTGTGATGAACCCTGTGCTCACCTTGTAAGTCACTTTGGATAAAAGCGTCCAATAATTGACCAAATGTAATGTAACATGATGTGTGTAAACAGGTTTCAATATAAAATCCTAAAAAAAAGATCACCCCTGGTAGATCTGGTTGACCTGTCCAATGGAAAACTAGATCTCGGGCCAGAAAAGTGTGGGGCACCCCTGACTTTAGTTTAATCCCTAAACTTCAGACTGACAGATCAGAGAGAAACAGACCTTTAAAGCAACATAATTATTTGTAAACGTCGAAATGAACCGACTCTCACCAGAACACTCCAGAACAAAGATCACAGACGAACGGCAGGAAGTCTGCAACAACAAAAACATTCATTCATTAATATATAATTATATAATAATATATTAATATTAATTTATAGGGCGGCACGGTGGCTTAGTGGTTTGGCATGTTCTCCTCTCAGCGCTAGGGATTCCAGGTTCGAATCCCCATCTGGGTGAGTTTCCATGTTCCCCTCGTGTCTGTGTGAGTCTCCTCCGGGTTCTCCGGTTTCCTCCCACAGTCCAAAAACATGGATCAAGGTGAATTGAGTTCTCCAAATTGCCCCATATAGAGTGTGTATGAGTGAGTGAGTGTGTGCCCAGCGATGGATTGGTATCCTGTCCTGGGTGTATCTGCCCAGCGCCCGAAACGTTCTCCCCTGGATGGGCATGAGGAACCCCCCCCCCCCCCGAGACCCCAATAGAGGATAAAGCAGAAGATACTGGATGGATATGAATATATAATTAATTAATCCCGAGCTTTAATCATCAGCTCTGTTTATTAACATCTCTTCATCCTCATTTTAACATTCTTTAGTATATTTACATTAAAATGTTGTTAAAAACTCCGGGTTTTAGTTCCTGATGATGAACGTCTCTGACCTTTTTGATTACAGGATTTAATTGCACAATGTTTTCCAATATCCAACTCCGCCATGAGGCAAGGAATCTTCTTCTTTGTTATTTGGTGCATTGATGCATCAAGCCAAGTGGTGCATTAACGCCACCGTCTGGACCGGAGGGGCTAGATTCCGCTAGTAAGGACGTTTGTTTATGACATTTGCATTTAATCATTCAGCCGACGCTTTTATCCAAAGCAACTTACTAACAACACGAGTAATTAGTTAAAAAACACACATCTACACTGTCGACATTTTAAACCTGATCTGTATCAGGTGTTTGTGGTGTTTTGAGGTGTTTTTTAATGATGCTCAGTGATTTTAGCGTTACCGACAGAGTTAGGAAGATGGTTCCACTGTTGATCATAATAAAAAAAGTAAATACATATTTATCCATTATCTTCCACTTAATCCTCTACTAGGATTTCTGGGGGGGGGGGTCTCAACACTTTTGTTCCTTATATATATATTAAACGTAAAGTATCTTTTTTTTGTGTATTTATTGCAGATTTGTGAATGTCCTATTTTTCTTCCCAGCTTGTGTCCAAGTGTACTATTCGAATGTCTATAAAGGGCTTGGGGTGGAACAGAGTTCGAACTCTATTCTCTGAGCATCTTTGGCTTAAACTTAACCGAACGATGAGCTTTAAAATCCTTAAATTAAACATTAGTGTCCAACCTAAAAAAAAAAATTAATGATGTGAGGTACTGATTATCTTCAGTTACTTGTTGTAAACGTAAAATAGAATGTATGTAGTCCTGCTTGGCCCTTCCCTAAATTGTTTTCTCATTTGAAAACAGGCGGGTGTCCCTATGAGTCTACTCAAAGCCATAAACGCCTATCGTCCGAACACCAGGGCACATCTGTGTCCATAAATCAGATCTCAGTCTAAACAAAACGAGAACAGGGACCGGACGAAACCCCGCCCACGTCGACAGGTGTTTACGTCACTCAGGTGTGTCGCAGTTGTGGGTTGAATTTGGGAAGCGGACAGACGGGTTGTTTCAGCTGCGGGTTCGGTTACTCTTCTCTGCGGAATTAAAGGCGAGAGGCGCTGGGTTCTAAAGGGGAGAACGCAGAATAAAGCGAGTGTCGAACATGAGTAAAGTGGCGAAGTTCTTTAAGAGTTCGGGGGGCTCCTCCGGGGGGAAGTCGCACTCCGGCTCGGGGAAGCACCGCTCGCGCTCGGGGCCCTCGGCGCAGGAGGCCATCCACAAACTGCGGGAGACCGAAGAGATGCTGAGCAAGAAGCAGGAATACCTGGAGAAGAAGATCGAGCAGGAAATTGGCATTGCGAAGAAGAATGGAACCAAAAACAAGCGAGGTGAGAACCGAATAGGCTTCGGTTTTAAAGGTGTGATGTCACAGGTGGGCGGGGCTCAGAGCGCGCACTCGGCTGCCTTCCAGGGCAAAGTGTAGACTGGACTAATGGTGGAAACGCTTCTCTAAAACTCTTATGTTATTTCCATCCATCCATTATTTTGGGGGGGGTTCCCCATGCCCATGTCTATGCCCATGCCCATCCAGGGGAGAATGTCTCGGGTGCTGGGCAGATACACCCAGGACAGGGTGCCAATCTATCACTGTACACACACTCTATATGGGGCAATTTGGAGAATTCAATTGACTTGATCCATGTATTTCGGACTGTGGGAGGAAACCAGAGAACCCGGAGGAAACCCACGCAGACACGGGGAGAACATGGAAACTCCACCCCAATTGGGATTTGAACCGGGAATCCCTAGTGCTGAGAAGAGAACATGGTTAACCACTAAGTCACCGTGCTGCCCTTCTATTATTTCTATTAATGAATTTTATAATTGTTTTAAAAAAATTCCCTTGATTCTGCTTATTTCAGAGATTCCTAATTCCATATTTCAGTTCCGTGCAGGGTCTTCATGAGCTGTAGAGAAACCTCAGTCATGCATTGACACTTCAGGAGTCCAGATCTGACAAATGTTTAAAAAATGACTCCAAAAATGAACAACACTGAATATTTTTTAAAGTATATTTTAAATGATTATTTGATGGGGTCTTGTTTCTATTGCCCCGTATTGTTTCTGTTCTGCAGCTCGACTAGATCAGTTTACAGCGTCGTTTTACAAAAGGAGTACAGCATCCGTCGAATAGCAATGAATCATTTATAAAGTTTACTGACATGAGATATATTTTGTGAAAAAAATAAAACAGGTCTGTTTATAAATAGCTCTCTTATACTCCCATTATAATTGCAATGTGACTGACTGCTCCCAGTTGCGGGAGGTGGAACATATACAGACGACATTAGAGCCATGTGTCAAAAAAGTGTCTCACGTTCAGGTAGCACGGCCTAATTTTTGCCAGATCTATTGCTTAGATTTAGGTTTCAGTACCACATGTCTGTGTATGCGGATCCGTGTGTTTCTGGACATGTTAATGTGTGTATATCTCAGCCAGAAGTGTCCCACATGTATGCCATGAGGGGTTATTGATGAGTTACCAATTATTTGGAGCATTGATTAATGGCTTTAAGAAATTAGATGGAATTTCTTTTCTTTTTATAATTGCTTAAACCTATTTTCTGGAGGGCGGTCGGTTCTCTGTGCTCCTAAACTGGTATTGCTTTGGGCTGTATGTTATTCTGATTATAAAATCACTAAAAATGAGGTTATGAAACACTGATTACCATTTTCACTCCTTTATCCTGAAATATTATAGAACAAATAATTAGTGAATAATAGATTTGTTAAATATAATTGGCTGTACACTTGCAACAACAACACACACAAACACAGACTACGGCTGAGCCATCTATTGTTTAAGCATCAAGATATCCATGTGCACATCCTGTACAAACAAACCACAGGATGCACATTGTGAAACACACACACTGAACACTTTATTATTTACATCTTGTTTCTTCACATTTTTTTATACTAATCATCTCCACTGATCAAATAGATGGACTTTGTAATTAAGTATTTGAGTATTTTATTTGTCAATCCAACAATATAACCTGGTGTGCAGTACACAGTGGAACAATGTGCTACACATAACAGCATCTACACAAGCCAACATAAAGTGCATGTAATAGCATGTGCAAAACAAGAATTACAATAAAAACAAGACAATATACAGGACAATAAACGTTAATCATTCAGTAAATGGTGGTGAACAGTGCAGGTGGTCCTGTGTGACAGAATATGTGCACAGTTATAAATTTTAATTCTACAATTACGGTCTGTAGTTAATCTGGTTCTCTACATATATTGTCCTTTACTCTGTTCTCCTATGATTGGGACCCCCACAGACCAGATATTATTTGCTGGTTGAATCATTCTCAGCACTGCTATGAAACCGACATGGTAGTTGTGTGTTTATGTGTAAAGCTGATATAAGTGAAGTGCAGAGTTTTCTTTTAATGCATAAATGTAATAACTAAAAAGGTAATAACTTATTAGAGCAGAGACCTTTTCTCCCTTTTGCCAGTTTTTGAGAATTCGGGCCACTCGTGTGAACTCAGGGAACATGTGAATAAATCAACTATACGTTTGAATTAAAAACAAAACAGGTCGAATGCTATTACTCACCTAAAATTGTTATTATTGTATCTAATTAACAAATGAGACAAAAAAAAGCAGCACACGATTAGAGCTTCTTTTCTGTTCAGCACATAATGACATATTTCTCTTTGATTTCCATTTCAGATTTTTACGTAAAAGAAAATTTTGCTTCCTACTTGTTTCTCATTTAAACTTAAAACTGGAATTAATTAAATCAACAAACATTACTTATTCTAAATGTAAAAATATTTAGATTTACGTCATTAAAATGTTTATATCATTAAATATGACTAAATGTAAAATGTAAATGTAAATATCTCCCTTTTTAATTGAGCTTTTCTGCAATTCCCACACGTATCACTAGATGGCAGCAACAGATGAACGACTGTCGGTTTGGTGGTGGGTAATCTGTAAAGCTTTAAAACTGTGTGTGTGTGTGTGTGTGTGTGTGTGTGTGTGTGTGTGTGTGAGTGAGTGAGTCAGTTAATTCAGTAAAATAATACGACCTGGCTTCAATAATTAGTTTTCTTTAATTGATATTAGTAACGAGGTTCTTATTCCTCTGACCCAGTGATCATTCCTGCAATTGTAATCATTGTTGTTGAAAGCAGCTATGCAGAGGAGTGAGTGCACCACCCAGTCCTGGCATGATATGAAGGCACACCTCTTGAGGTTCCACCTTCAAACCTCGTTTTTTAAACTCCGTCTTAGCCTTCATGGCTTTTCTGTTTTAACGTTGTTTTAAAGTGGGCTCAGTCTCTCTGCTCTGTCTGCTGAAGGTCTCGCCGATTGTTCTTGCACATGGTGAGCGGGATGTGGAAGAGTAAGTGGCTCGTACGAGTTTCTGAGAAATGGAAGTGATTTTGTGGATGTCAGCCATAAAGACTGGTTTTTTATTGTTTCAAGGTTTTAGTTTCATTAAATTTTTCATTAAGTGAAACTCTATCGTCGTTTGTTTTTATCAGCTTTATTTTTTTACTATGTTGCTGCAGTGTGGACTCTTTAGTGTGGGTGTCTGTAAGTGAGGAAGGATTTTGCTGACAGTCGTGACCTGTTTAGCTTTGTTCTCTTCACAGACATTCATTCTTATGATGCCTGTAACCTGAGGACTTTACCAAACAACAGAGCTGAAGCTCTTTATTCGACTGTGGGAGACTATATTAAACCTCTTATGTGTATTGCAGTTTTTTTGTACTTTGTAATTTTAAAAGGGTGTGGTCGGTAGCTCTGTGGTTCGGGTGTTGGGCTACCAATCAGAAGGTTGTGGGTTAAAATCCCTGGTCCACTAAAGTTACTAATGTGGGTCCTTAAGCATGACCCTTAAACCTGATTGTTCCAGGGTTGCTGTGTGGTCCACCCTGTGTTCTGATTCCAACCAAGTTGGGAGACTTGTGGGTCACTTTGAAAAAACACATCTGTTAGAAACAATTGTAAATGTAATATCAAAGGAAATGAGTGTAAAAGAGCTTTCCATTTCTTTCTGCATGAGTTTGCATTTTCTCCTCATGACTGATGTAACCCTCCTATTTATCCAAACTTTAATTGTCTTGGAACACCATGGCTCACTTAATGTTACCCTAAGCATTATTAAAACATCATGCCTAACCTGTGAATTGTTGCTGTATGTTTGTTAATCTGTTTATGAACACAATGAGACCCGTCTTCTGATCGGGTCTCAAACTAATGTCTTCCAGTCATTAGATCTCGATTCACAAAAATATTATGCCTCCTTTTTTGTTTTTCTGTGAGGGGTCGTGAGTGTTTCTGAACTCTGTTACCATAGTTTTGCATGTACATAACTGCAAATACTTTTTTTTTTTAATTAATACTTATCTTATTTGTATCATACTTTTAAACAAATTTACCAAAATATTTTTTTTTACATATACAGTATGTATATATAGCCAATATATATATATATATATATATATATATATATATATATATATATATTTATTTATTTTATTTTTTTTTTTCACACTACTGTCTCTTTGCTGCTGTGACTTAGTGAAATACCCCATAGTGAAACCAATAAATGGTTATCTTATCCAATCTTTAATAGGTAGTAGGTCCTTACAATCAATCAGATGCCTTACAGTTATAACTGCATTAATAATAAGTTAAATGATGATGATGATGATCTCTTCACCCAGCTGCACTGCAGGCTTTGAAGAGGAAGAAGCGTCTGGAGCAGCAGCTAACCCAGATCGACGGGACTCTGTCCACCATCGAGTTCCAGCGGGAGGCGTTGGAGAACGCCCACACGAACACAGAGGTTCTGAAAAACATGAGCTATGCGTCTAAAGCCATTAAAGGAGTCCATGACAAAATGTATGAGATTTTAACTTTTTTTTTTATTCTATTCTAAACTGTATGCGCGGCACGGTGGCTTAGTGGTTTAGCACGTTCGCCTCTCAGCACTAGGGATTCCCGGTTCGAATCCCCATCTGGGTGGAGTTTCCATGTTCTCCCCGTGTCTGCGTGGGTTTCCTCCGGGTTCTCCGGTTTCCTCCCACAGTCCAAAAACATAGATCAAGTCAATTGAATTCTTAAAAAATTGCCCCATATAGAGTGTGTCTGTGTGTGTGAGTGTGTGCCCAGCGATGGATTGGCGCCCTGTCCTGGGTCTATCTGCCCAGCGCCCGAGACGTTCTCCTTTGGATGGGCATGGGGAACCCCACCGCGACCCTAATAGAGGATAAGCGGAAGATAATGAATGAATGAATAAACTGTATGCAGCTGAAAGATGATGATGATGTCATGGTTTTCTTTGGGAGTGATGAAGATGAAGAAGATTACAAATGAGTTTGTCAGAGGGTCAGTGCAGGAGGGACGTCTAAAAGACAAAGTTAGGCTGATGGGATTGAGGTGGTTTGGACATACAGACAAGGAATGAGGTTTATTGTGACAGAAGGATGCTGAACTGAGGATGGAGCCATCAGGCAGTAGGAGGGGAGGAAGGACAAAAGTGGATGTGCTTTTGGAGGTGAAAGGACAAAGGGTTGATGTGACTGAGGGAAAGATAGAAATTAACGATCCACTGTGCTCCTAATGGGAACAGCCAAAAGAAGATGACTATACCTACCAACAGCTGCGCAGATGTGCATGCAATGTATTATTAAGGCCTCAAGAGATCAGCAGTTAATAGAAAACCTTAAATTATCATGGTGCCAGCAATCGTGTCACAGTCAACACCACCAATCTAGCACTTAATCCCATTCTGACAGTGAATGTGGGCATTATTTGGGTCTGTATAAGTTTCGCATTGCTGCCGCATGATTGGCTGCTTGGATAACTGCAGGAATGAGTAGGTGGAAGATTGTTCAGTGTGTGAGTCTGTGCCACTGTGGATTAGATTTTAATCATTTTGTATTAGAGAATCCGCTACACGCTGTAAATGGAAACGTAATCTGTTTGTGGTGCAACATTTCTGCCAATAACATCAACACTTGAGACGTGTTTTAAAAGCAGAGCGAGTTTCTTAAAGCCAGACTTTATCAGAAATATCTGGATCGATGCTGTAAATTCTGCTCCGTCTCTTGCGCCTGCAGTTACGTTGCTGTCTGTTGCAGGTTCTATGAAATGTTCATGTCCATGTTAAAAAAACACATTTATTTTTATTTATTTGAGACTATTCTGACGTCCCTGTGTCTCTTTCAGAGATCTGGATAATATCGACACCCTAATGGCCGACATCACAGAGCAGCAGCAAATAGCTCAAGAGATCAGTGAAGCCATATCGCAGCCTTACGGCGATCAGTTCGACGAGGTACTGACACCCCCCCTCCTCCCCGTCTGACCTCCTTCTTTCATACTTCATACTGGTTTAATATGATAACTCACGATTGACCTCAATGTAATTAAAGTGTCTTATTGGCAGAGTGTGAATGGAATTGTATTAAATTTTCATAAAATCCCTTAACTAACATTGATCTGGATACACACTTCACAGAGGACTATGAAAACACACATGATGGGGGGGGGAATATATTATTCTGACACTCCAGAGATCTGGCCTTTATGGGTAAATTGCAAAAATTTGATTTTTAAAGAAATAATCCATCATTCTCGAAAATCTTATGGGAACAGGTTTAAATGATGTATGGATCTTTTTAAACACACACACACACACACACACACACACACACGTTTGCTTTTATGCATTGTAGACATAGACTTGCATTCATTTTTATAAAAAAAACAATCTTTTTTCATTATCTTCTGCTTAATCCTGTACTCTCTCCATTTAGAGAAGAACGTTTTGGGCACTGGGCAGATACACCTATGACAGGGGGCAAATTCATCTCTGGACACACACACACACACTATATAGGGGCAATTAAGAACAACTAATTCACTTTCATTCATGTTTCTGGACAGTGTGAGAAAGCTGGAGAACCAGGAGAAGGCCCACACAGACACAGATCTTAGGTTTAACTAACAATTACACTACTGTGCCACACTTACACACACATATATATATATATATATATATATATATATATATATCCATTATCTTTTGCTTTATCCTCTACTAGGGTCGCGGGGGGGTTCCCCATGCCCATCCAGGGGGAGAAAGTTTCAGGCGCTGGGCAGATACACCCAGGACAGGGCGCCAATCCATCGCTGGGCACACACTCACTCACACAGACACACTCTATATGGGGCAATTTGGAGAATTCAATTTACCTTGATCCATGTTTTTTGACTGTGGGAGGAAAACGGAAACCCGGAGAAAACCCACGCGGACACGGGGAGAACATGCAAACTCCACCCAGATTGGGATTCGAACCTGGAACTGCTAGCGCTGAGAGGCGAACACGTGTGTGTGTGTGTGTGTGTGTGTGTGTGTGTGTATATATATATATATATATATATATATTATAATATTAAAATATTAAAAAGTATATCAGCAGGATGTCCCACAGGCATTCCACCTGTCTGGTTCCACATTTTTTTATTGACCATTCAATTTTAAACAAGCTAAAGTATGGCAGCACTGTGTCTCACAACATTCAGACACACCTGAATCCTGTGAGACATCAGTGTTAAGTCCTTCTGTGCCTTTGCCCTGTGTGCTGGACGACACCACACCTCACATCACTAAATCCTCAGCACTGACGTGGGCGTGTGTTTATGCCAAATTTTAAAACATTGCTCCGTCTCTTTAGGATGAACTGCTGGCAGAACTGGAAGAGCTGGAGCAGGAGGACCTCGCAGACAGTATGAAACACATGGCCAAACTACCCAGCGTCCCAGCTTCCAAACTTCCCAGCACAAGACCGAGCCAGCGTACCGGTGAGCCTCGCGGTCCCTTCTTCATACGCTCATGTATCCCTTACAACTGATAACCTCTCACTGGGTTTGTGTTCAGTGTCTAAGAAAAGGGTGGAGGATGAAGATGACATGAAGATGTTAGCATCCTGGGCCACCTAGTCATTCCAGCAGGGCAGACAGGAGGCGTTCTCTCAGTGCCAAGTCTGAAGTTAAACCGTCATAACGTTAAACTTTTCGGGCATGAAGATTATTTAAATGAAGCCTTTTTGAGTTTTTAAACTATTATAGACCATATAGTAGTTTATGAATTTCTCAAATCTATAATGAAGGTGAAGGAATAATGATGATAACTTGTAAATAGTTTTTTTGTTTGTTTTAATTAAAAAGGGTTCTTTAAATGAAAGACATATAATAAGATGCAATATAAAGTCAGTAAATCAGTGCTTTCTTTAATGAATCAAAGCATTTTAAATAATCTACCTGCTAATGCCTTAAACCATCAACACCACCCCGAATAAATAGAAAAACATTATATAAAAATAACTTCCAACCCCCCCCCCGAGGCAGCCGGATGGATAAACTAACGCTTCTCTGGAGGGAGGGAGGAACCGAGGGCATTGGGCTGATAACTGATGCACCTGCTGCAGATTCCACTCATGGTGTGTGTGCAGGTAATTAAAAGAGGTGTAATGCAGCACACACACATTGGTACCTGGAACGGGACTTCAGTGGTAGGTACACCGGTCAGCATCCTGTATGTTATGCAATGTGTGAATAAAACTAGTTTCTGTCTCTGAGAGTCCTGTCTCTGGTCTTCGTTGTGTCCTGACATGTGAGAACCTGCTTTTAACCAAACAAAAAAAAGCTTTTACCTGCTTTTAACTTGATGATCGCATGTTTTCTGCAACACATTCTCCGGAAATCAGCCGCCTCTGCACTAATTGGGACCCAGCAACTAATTAATGATTGAATTTCAGGTGTTTCATTCAGTCTTGTTAGCACAGGTGTATAAAACGAAGCATAGCCGCACTTTGGAGAACTCAATGGTTCTGGAATTAGTTTGAGAAGCTTAATAGGCCTTATAGGAAGTCATTTTTTTTAAATCAGCCTAACCCCACAATCCACTGTAGCTCATTGCTGCATAAAATATAAATGCATAATATACTTCGTGTCGGGCTTAGTGGCCTCTCAGCACTAGGGATTCCCGGTTCGAATCCCAATCAGGGTGGAGTTTTCTTGTTCTCGCAGTGTCTGCATGGGTTTTCTCCAGTTTCCTCCCAATGTCCAATAACATGGATCAAGTCAATTGAGTTCTCCAAATTGCCCCATATAGAGTGTGTCTGTATGAGTGTGTGCCCAGTCATAGATTGCCCCCCTGTCCTGGGTGTATCTACCCAGCGCCCGAAACCTTCTCCTCTGGATGGGCATGTGAACCCCCCCCCCCCCCCCGCGACCCTAATATAGGATAAAGCGGAAGATAATGGATACTTCGTGTCAAGAAAAGCAGCCAATGAAATGTAAGTTGACATGTAATATTCAAACTATCAACTTTTTTTGTGTCTGAAGACAGTCATCACTTGATGGTTTCACCCTCAGACATTAGAGAACATGAAGAAATTCTGACATGATTGTGTTTATTAATATTTTGAAACGTAATATAGAGTCAGATATTTGTGGTAACAAACTTAAATGAAGCAAACTACACAAATCAACGTTTTTATTATATCAGTGTGTTAAATTGTGCGGTGCAGTTTATGTTGTGAGCTGTTTTTTTTTATATATACAACTAATAAATGAGATTCTTGCTTCTAAAACATGTCACATTTGTTTTAAATTCGTTTTATATTTTCCATGTTGGAAGTCCTTGGTTTACTGCTTTATGTCGCCCTCTAGTGGAATAACGGAGACTAGCGCCTTCTGGTCACAGTGATAATTCAGAGCCTAATTAGTTTAGCTGATTAAAACGATTTTCAAAGTCATCAATGTATTCATTGTATTATAATTAGTTTGGCTCCCAAATTATACTCCATTTATTAATATTTACCTTTTATTTTTGTTTAAAACTTGCACTGTACATACGATGCAATGTGACGTCTGTAGGCCTAAGTTTAAAAAAGCTTACAATTATACTTAATATAATTATTATTATTTAATGTGTATTATATTTTTCTGTGACAGTCAATATAAAACCTGATGCTAAGTGGAAGTTGTTAATATCAGACATTATATACCCACAGGTGTATATAAACATATATCAGAATTATGTTATTTTTATTGACATTGATTTTTTTTTTGTTATGGTTTCCGTAATAGAGAAATCTCAACCCGATGTGGACAACAGGATGCCCTTTGCTAAGCATTAAATAAAAGCCATGAGGGTTAAGCTTCTTTTAAGAGGTAAATGTTTAACAGAGTTCTCCATGGAAACAAGACATGCTCTCTATAAAGCTCTATGTAATGTTATAGAAAGAGCAGAAATGGGTTTCTGATGTTGTCCATTGTCTTTTCACTTTGCTTGTGATATTAGGCTGCAAACATCATCATGCTCACCCCTCTAAATTGGCAGAAATATCCAAATGTACTTTATTTATAACATCCATCATCTTCCGCTTAGGGTCGCGGTGGGGTCCCCCATGCCCATGCAGGGGAGAACGTTTCGGGCGCTGGGCAGATAGACCCAGGACAGGATGCCGATCTATCACTGGACACACACTCACTCACACACACACTCTATATGGGGCAATTTGGAGAATTCAATTGACCTCGATCCATGTTTTTGGACTGTGGGAGGAAACCGGAGAACCCGGAGGAAACCCACACGGACACGGGGAGGACATGGAAACTCCACCCAGATGGGGATTCGAACTGGGAATCCCTAGCGCTGAGAGGAGAACATGCTAAACCACTGAGCCACTGTGCCGCCCTTTTATTATAACTTATCAGTCTATAATGTATTAGATATAAATCATGAGAGTGGCGGGACGGTGGCTTAGTGGTTTAGCATGTTCTCCTCTCAGCTCTAGGGTTTCCTGGTTCGAATCCCAATCTGGGTGGAGTTTGCATGTTCTTCCCGTGTCCGCGCGGGTTTCCTCCGGGTTCTCCGGTTTCCTCCCACAGTCCAAAAACATGGATCAAGGTCGATTGAGTTCTCCAAATTGCCCCATATAGAGTGTGTGTGTGAGTGAGTGTGTGTACAGTGATAGATTGGCGCCCTGTCCTGGGTGTATCTGCCCAGCGCCCGAAACGTTCTCCTCTGGATGGGCATGGGGAACACACCCCCCCCCCCCCCGCGACCCTAATAGAGGATAAAGCGGAAGATAATGGATGGATAAATCATGAGAGTAATAACAATAAAGTTCATATCTTGAGTAGCTTAAGGTGTAGTAGGCTTCTCTAAATGTGAAGTTGCATGTTCTCCCCATGTCTTGCAAGTCATGTGATCTACATTCTAGATTGCTGCTGGTGTGAATGTGCTTGTTTCTGTTCTTACCCCCCTCCCCCCCCATTATGTCACGTCATTATGTTATTATCCCCATCATGATAATCCCTTATATGTATTTATACATATAGAACCTGGATGCGGTTCTGCACGTCGCCTCCGCCGACCTAACGAGATAAACCCTGTTCATCTGGTCAGTCTCTAATCTCAGGCAGACCCCCCACCGCAAGCAGCCCGCCGCCGCTGCTGCAGCAGGAGGCGCTCATTAGGATGCAGCGCTCGTCCGAGCCGACCGGGCTGAGGGTCTGAGCGACAGGCAGGCCGCCGACTTTCCGTCAGTTCGGCGGAAGCGGCGTCTCCTCGGTCCGCCGTTCTGAGGGTCGGAGGCGGCGCTGGACGAACGGGATGCGGCGTCTGAGCTTCATGTGATGATGCGTTGCGTCTCCAGAGAGCCCGACGTGCGAGGTACAGTTTCCTTATATCTGCTGATTTATTCCCGGGCTTCGTTAACGAGCTCAGACCGAGGGTCTGACCGGATTCATCAGTGCGCAACAGCTCAGAGACGCGTCATAGCGCAAACACGCGTACACGCTCCTCTGTTCCATAACTCTGAGTCTGATGGTCACGACGGGCATCACAACTTCCCATCACATTAAAATAAACACCTGCTTCATTTCGATCAGACCGTCCGTCATCTGATCACCTGACCAAATGTGGAGAACTGATATCTGCTTAGGGACCTTGAACCTGGGCATAACATAACCAAAAAATAATAATAAAAATTAATGGGGAGGGGGGGCGCAGCATCAAATACCAATCAGGTTTGATGAATTTACAGTATAGTTGGTTTCCTGCACAGTTACTTCTGACTGTAATGTTCTCATTTGTCGCTTTGGATAAAAGTCGCTTTGGATAAAAGCGTCTGCTAAATGACTAAATGTACAACCAGCATCACACCAGCACTTAATTACCCAGACATCCCGGGCTTAGGGCTCATAGTTTAGGTGGAAATAAATTGTGAGAGTAAAATCACGGTAGACGTGGATGAGACGCGGTGGCTGTTAAAGCACACAGCCGCGCAATTATTCCCAACGCTGTGACGACTCGAGCCGTGCTGGCGTGGGGGGGTTACATCTGAAGCATGAGTCAGTGAAAATCCAGCGTGACGCCGCTCGAAAATCCCCCCGTTCGCGTCTGCCCCTCGCACACCGCGCGTAATAGCGGCGCGCAGACTGTTGACGCAACGGCGGCATCAGCGAAGGAGGCGCACTCACACCCTCCAACTTTATTACGTTGGCAGGACTGAGGGACTGAGCGACTGAGGGAGAGGACCCAGCATCATGCCGTGTCCCCGCCGCCGTCTCTGAGTCCTTTCATCTTCTGTGTATGAGGTAAGAACCGAGCGCTTTCATTCACTTATTGCGCAAAAGCGCACAATCGGGCGCACGACGTGGGATTCGCCGTGGGTTCCAGCTCCGAGGTTCCATATGAGGTCCGACTGTCAGTGGAATGAGATCCGACGTTTGGCCATTTAAGGCGAATTGCGTTGGTGGTTTGGCACCACAGACTTTACTCGAGTTGGATCAGTTCCCGGATCTCGGGTTCTAAAGACAAGTTGAACTGCGAATGGGATGCGCAACTGTTCAAGCTCAGCTCTGCCTTCACGTCGTCTGGATGAGGGTCAGTGACATGGTCCTTCCAGTGTTTAGCGTGTTTTTAGGTGAGACACATCACGTGGGAACGTCATACAAATGTTTATAATGAAATAAATGAGGACCGTGTACTAAATATCGGTGCCATAGAACCATCGTGGTTCCATTCTGTTTGGTTCACTGCGTGTCTGGAATATTCTGAAGTTGTATAACCACCAAATATAATTAGTGTAATTAAGTTTCCAAGAAAATACCCACCAGAGGATCACAATTGTGATAAATGAAACTAAATATTATTTATTGCACAGTCCCGCAGAAACATTAAGACTGACAGTCTGGACTGTAGTGCTGTATAAAGTACAACAATAAAACACTCTGTATGAACAAAAGTATTGGGACACACCTCCCATTGCTTCAGGTTTATAAAACCAAACTACGCGCTGTGTATTCGTGACTTTGGTTTGTAATTATCTTTATCATTAATTGACCAAATGTTTAGATTCCTCTAATTTTTTTTCCTCATTTAATTGTCCATTGTACTTGTAATTGCTACTGATCATATAGATGAACACTGTAGCTACATACATACTTTGTAAGTAATTTTTACTCTGTTCTCTGATCAGGGCCCCCATAGAGCAAGTATTATTAGGGTGGTGGATGATGCTTAATACCATGGTGACACTTATGTGTTCGTGTGTTGCCGACACAGCAGTGCTGCCGGAGTTTAAACACTGTATTCACTCACTGAGCACTCTATTAGACTCCTCCACCTTGTAGATGTAGAATCAGAGGCAATTACTTGCAAATTGTCCACCAAGGTTTGAAATGCTTGCCCCTTAACTTCTGACCATCAACCATTAAGTTGGGATGTTGTGTCCATTGCTTTAAATGAAAACTGTGATGTAAACAAATTTTGAACCATGAAGGGAGCCCCCAGGAAAAAAAAAAAAAAAAAAAAACTTGGCAAATGCAAGAAGAACATTCAAACGCCAAGGTCCATCCTGCCTGGGAATCGACCCCAGGACCTTCTTGCTCTAAAGCAGGAGCTCTGAACTCTGCAGTAGCCAAATGATGACGTGATACATCAGTCAGGGTTGATGATGGTTTGGGATCCAGAATTTGCTTCAGTGACTCTAAACCAAATGATCTTGGGTTCATTGTTATTGTCACTAAACAATGAAATGACTCTTAAAATAGAAGTCCCACTGGTTAAGAAAACTGCGACCCTCATCGTTCAGCAACACAATAAACAGTTCGGAGGGCAGAGCCATTAAAGGTCTCGGTCGTAAGTGTCCATTGTGATCAGGAATGTGGCACTAACCGAACACCCCCATCGCTCCCTTTGTTCCACAGGACAATTCCCCGCTGGCTTATCCAGTGGAACCTCAGGACTGGAGGCAGAGGAGGGGGTGGGGGGAGATTCGGGGTCAACAGACAAGGTAGTGACATATGTAGCTGACAACTTGTTCAGTGTCACTGTCAGTTAAACATGTGCTTAAGAGGATGCTCAATCTGTCTCAGGGGTAGAGGAGGGGGTTTGATGCATCGAGGGCAAAAGGATGGGTTAAGCACCTCTTCACCGGGGCAAAAGAGCAACATGTAGAACATGCACATCCAAGGACCTTGCTGCCTTTATATGAGGCTTAATGGAATGGTCACCCTGTGTTCTTTAAAATGGTAACCTGATCTTATGATTTCGGATGGCACAGTGGCTTAGTGGGTAGCACTTATGGGGTTAGGGCCGTGTTCAGGAGCACTTTAGCTGTAGCAATTTGTGGGACCGGGAATCAAACCCGTGCCTACGCTGGCATCAACGATGCTTATAGGATGGCAGATGTGAGGTTGCATGGTTACTACATACTTGCATATTTAAAAGCCTGCTGCTTTAGTTGTACAGTGCGTATCACCTTAAAACTAATACATTCTGTACAAACTGGCCGTCCAGTGTCATAGCCGGCGACCAAGTGGAGGTCAGATTGCCGTGGCAACCTGCAAATTCTGCTTCCTAGCGGGTTACCATGGAAGTTTGATAAAACAGTGAGCATCTTTGGAAATGTTTTCAGCTCTGGATAAGAAAACCCGAACAATGAGCGAGCTTCACACACATTCCTCAGGTACGACGGGATGGTCGTCAGCACATTCCCAGATTCCAAAGACATGGAAGGCGGAATGTCCCCCCCACTTACAAACACGTCCTGTTATCTCACTGGACTGCAGAGGACCATCGCTTCCTTAATGAGCAGACAGGAAGACCGAACATCCTGTAAGAACCGGTTTCGTTTTTGCTGTTGGGAGGACTTCGATGCGATTCAGCGCCAGCTGCCATTACCTCCCGTTCATACGCCATATGTGCCGTTCGTTTGACATTTAGAACCGAACAAGGTATGAATTCTTTATGATTTAATCAATTTCTAAAGCATCCTGTTGCTATTCCACGTGTTTCAGGCTGTAGTGGTAATGTCCTGTGCCGTCCTGCAGGGGCAGTAAAGGACCAGAGTGCTGTTTTTGGGACTAGATTTATTAATATTGTCTGGGGCGACACGGTGGCTTAGTGGTTAGCACGTTCTCCTCTCAATGCTGGGGAGTGAGCTTCAAGTCCCAATCTGGGGGGCCCCCTGCGGGTCCCTGCAATCCAAAAACATGGATTCAAGGTAAAGTAAATGCTTTAAATTGCCCCATATGGCGGCACGGTGCCTTAGTGTTTGGTACGTTCGCCTCTCAGTGCTAGGGATTCCCGGTTCAAATCCCCATCTGGGTGGAGTTTCCATGTCCTCCCCGTGTCCGCGTAGGTTTCCTCCGGGTTCACCGGTTTCCTCCCACAGTCCAAAAACATGGTCGTCAATTGAGTTCACCAAATTGCCCCATATAGAGTGTGTGTGTGAGTGAGTGTGTGTCCAGTGATAGATTGGCGCCCTGTCCTGGGTGTATCTGCCCAGCACCCGAAACATTCTTCCCTGGATGGGCATGGGGAACCCCCTTCCCCCCCACGACCCTAATAGAGGATAAAGCAGATGATAACTGATGGATGGAAATTGCCCCATATTGAATGTGTATCTCTGTGAGTGAGTATGCCCAGTGATGGACTGGCGCCCTGTCCACAGTATATCTGCCCAGCGCCCGAAACGTTCTCCCCTGGATGGGCATGAGGAGGGAACTGCCCCTCCCCCCCATGGCCCAGATATAGGATTGAGCGGAAGATAATGAATGAATAATCATATTCTATTTCTTTTCTCTCTGTATATGGAGTGGGCCACACCCCTTATTTGTTGATTCAGGTGTTGCACGTCACAGGTGTATAAGACCAAGAACCTCCTCTTGCATTTTAGAGTTGCATATCCTGATTACATCAGTCACGCTCAGACCTTACAAACCTATTCTTGTTGAATGAATGGATGGGATATGTTGGTGTCCTACAGGCCACTGTGTGTGTGTGTGGGGGGGGGGGTGGCAGGTCTCCATGTGACCTGGTCCTGCTGATTTGGATCAGCAAAGAAGAAAGCGGAGCACAACCTAATAGGTTCTGGGGCCTATTACAGCGATTAGAGTCCCGGAAAGAGATGGATGGAGGGAGATAAGGAGGAAATGGGGGGAAAGGGGAACTAGGAGAAGAGAAGAAGACCGATGAAGCGTAAAGTGTGTGTTTAAGGGGGATTCCTGGAATTCCATAGCCGTTTTTTTTTCTTTTTTTCCCCTCTCTTCTCTCTCTCTCTACACAATCCTCTGATTTCCATCTGAACTGCGCACAGGGTCGGCTTTCTAATTCAATTCGGCTCACTCCTCACTTGGGTACCATGTTGTTTGTAGCTACAGGTCTAAAGTAATAGCTTGAAAATGCTATTAGTGGTTTATGAAGCATTAGGCGGTGTGAGCGAGGCGAGGATTAAAGCCCACGTTGCTAATTGCTTTCATTATATTTATTAGTGTCTTATTTCGTTCGTGTATCATTTTCGTTCTTTTGTTTGCACCGAGCTTTAGTTGTTACAACATAATGGGGTTTAACTTCATGGACTGGATAATGTCTTGATGATGCGCATTAGTGTGTGGGTAACGAGTAACGAGTGGGTGCATGATTAGTTTAAAGGTGCTCACCTGGGTTTGTGCTGTTCTGTAATGATGGGATGTGACTTTCATTCGCAGTCCTTTGTATTAGAATTTCAACCGTTTACTTTAAGATCGTTTTACACCAGACGATTTACCCCGTCCTTAGGTAGAGACTTTATTTCCTTCAAACCCCAAGCAAGCCAGTATCCGTTACGACTTTAAACATTGCCACATGTCCTGTATATTATGTTATACACCAATTTTATTATACATATACATGTATGGGGCGGCACAGTGGCTTAGTGGTTTGCCCCTTGGCCTCTCAGCGCTAGGGATTCCTGGTTCAAATCCCAATCTGGGTATAATTCTCTGGTTTCCTTCCACAATCCAAAAACATGGACCAAGATCAATTGAATTCTACAAATGGCCCCATGTATAGAGTGTGTTTGTGTCTGTATGAGAGAGTGTGTGCCCAGTGATAGATTCGTGCCCTGATCTGATTGTATCTGCCCAGCCCCCGAAACATTCTCCCCTGGGGGCATGGGGAACCCCCCCCCCACGTGACCTTAGTAGAGAATAAAGAGGAAGATAAGGGATGGATGGATATACGTGCATGTTAATCTTTGTTTATTCCATATTCTCATAAATTACTAATTAAATATACAGTCACATGATGAGGACCAGGATATTTTAAGCACAGAAATAGAATTTAATAACAGATTGCCATAAATACACAGTGCTGCCCGGTGTATCTGCAATCAACCCCTGTTCCCGTCTCCGCTGGGAACTCTCTCCACATATAGCTGCACACAAACCACGAGCAGAACCTGCAGCAAGTACGTTTAATTACAGCCATTGCCCTCGGTTCTGACTCTCCGCCTCGTTTCTTGTGTCGTTTTTCCACACCCCCTCGCTGCCTTCTTTGTTGAGATATTTTGGGGGCTGTTGGGTGGCAGAATTTTTTTTTTAATTAATTAATTAATTAATTTATTTATTTATTTTTTGCCAGTTCATACAGAAGAGAATTTGTGAGGTCAGACACCGATGTCGGGTGAAGGGACCTGGCTTGTGATCAAAGGTTCTCTGTGAGTGTGTGGTCTGAGCTTTGTGTGGGCCAGTTTAGTATTTTTGATACCAAACTCACCTTGATTTGTGAATTGGGGCGTGGTCATGCTGAAACAGATGAGGGCCTTCCACAAACCATTCCGAAAATTGCATAGTATTCTAAAATGCAGTGCCCAGCGACGGATTGGCGCCCTGTCCTGGGTGTATCTGCCCAGTGCCGAAACGTTCTTCCCTGGATGGGCATGGGGAACCCCTCCACGACCCTGATATAGGATAAAGTGGAAGATAAAGGATGGATGTATCTAAAATGCAGGATTAAATGTTTGAGTTTATACAGCGGTGACACTGAGCAGTGTCTCAGTACTTTTGTCCATATAGTGTATGAACGCATGCTGTTTAAAACCCCATAAATCATATATGCAGCATTAATTTACTACTTTTTCTTATATATTAAAGTTTCAGACATTGGGCTCTGAAATCACAACACTCTGGCGTTTGTGAGCCCCTGAAATAAGACTAATAGGATTAGCAGACTTGGCATAAGGACTAAAGACCAGGGGACTGAGGGGCGGCTTCGTTGTATCCCCCTCTCCTAACCTCGCATGCACAGAGGTGGGGCGCTGTGATTTAGAGGAACAATGCTGGCAGGTGTCTGACTTTGATTAGAGTGTGTGTTTTTTTTGCAGAAGGCTGGCTGGAGGATTACGGCTCAGCTTTATAGTCGAGAGCTTGAATGACGGCTAATGAGCCACCGTAGCGATCCCACACTAAATAATTACCCCAAAGCCTTTTAGGTGGAAAACAACTTCAGAAACTGTCGAGTCGATGTCACAAACTGGTTTTAACCGTTGCCATGGCGATCTTGAAAATGTCAGGAGCATTGATATAATACCTTGTTGATTGCTGTGAACTTTAAAAGTGGTGTTGCCCTTCGAGAAATACGCAGAGCTGGTTATCAGCGCCGGTATGTCGTGCGGTTATTACACAGTAGGCATTAAAATCAAACACCGCAGCACGGCTTTAATAAAAACCTGAGCGCTGAGCCTCAGCTTTTGGTATACGCCTTATGCATGTTACATGTGGGTGGAGGCCTGTCAAAGGGGGGCATGGCGACACAGTGGTTGGTTCTCTTGGTGCACAGCGGGCAAGTTTTGATTTTGATTCTGGAAGTTTGCATGTTCTTTCCACATCTTTCACTTTTCTCTACTATAGTTAAAGTGGCAAAACAAACTAGGTAACTAAACTACAATAATCTGGTGTCCTGTTTGGAAAACCACCCAAAAACCTATCTAAAGCATCTCCAAGCATGAGTCCATCACATGCATTTGGGTAAAAATAGCAAAACTAGTTTTTTTTTTCCTTTTAAATATTCCATATGTCATTTAGTCCTCATAAGTCCATATATGGTATTTTAAGTACAAAGTGGATTATCAATAGTAAAAGTGAAATGGGAGGGGTTTAAAAAAATCTCCTCTATCAGGTTCTCACGCCCATCAAGGGGAGAACATTTCGGGCACTTGGCAGATACACCCAGGACGGGACACCAATCTATCATGTTACACATTTCAATCACACACACAAACAAAACACACTTTATATGGGGCAATTAAGAGCATTCAATTGACCTTGAATCCATGTTTTTGGACTGTGGGAGGAAACCGGACAACCCGGAGGAAACCCACATGAACATGGGGAGAACATGCAAACTCCACCCAGATTGGGATTCGAACCTGAATCCCCAGCACTGATAGTCGAACGTGTTAACCATTAATCCACATGCCGACCTTAATCAGATTGGACACATGAAAACCATTGACTACAATCTTTTGGATATTGCTTTCTCTTTGCAACTGATGGTCCTTTATGAGACGTTTCTGGACCAAACATGGTAAAAATCCTACACTGAGAAACATTTTTGTTTAAAACCTTTTCAAAACCTTTCAAATTATTGTGGAACCTTCCAGAAGAGTGTCATTAGAACCTTTTCCAAATTTTTGTGCATTGCAGTCCTTAAATTGTAAGCGATGCACCATTTGGTGACATGTTAGTGTCGGTTGCTTTGTCCATTTGTTCGATGAATGTCCAAACATCTGGATTTATGCAATCGATTATCCTGTTTTCACCTATAAACCTCCCTGAACTGGCAAAAAAAAAAAACATTTCCCTTCTCGGCCTCAAATCTCGCTCTGTAGTAAAACTCTCTCCCTGCCGGTCTCGCCTTCCCTCTTTCTTTTCTTTACTCATTTCATGGCTGCTGATCTTCTGACTGATGGTATTAAAAGCCATAATGCCGTTCTCCATGCACTCTTTAAGTCTTGAAGGCCATTGGGGGATCACCCATGGTAAACTTCACTCCACCATTTCCTTAGTAACTTATCAGAATTGGTTTCCAACACATCCGGATGCATTTGACATGTTATTTACTGGGTCTTATCTTTAAACTGTCAGACTAAAAACAATGGGTTTTACTATATGTGATAGAATTTAAGGTAAGCCATGGGTTTTGTCATTTGTTTCTCAGATAACAAAATTAATTTGGGCCACAGTACCCATTTTCATCTGGCCCACTTGCCACTTCGATTGAGTGCAGTTGGTTGCAAGATTTGGGCAAAATATCAATGCATTAAGACCTTTAAAACTCACTACGACTGTGTCCTGTACTGAGCAGTCCAAGCAGTAACACTGAAGGGCAGTAGTAGTCTTTTAGTGAGTGGCGTGCAGCTCCAATCAGTGTTGGGGGGGGGGGGGGGGGGGGGGGGGGGGGGGGGGGGGGGGGGGGGGGGGGGGGGGGGGGGGGGGGGGGGGGGGGGGGGGGGGGGGGGGGGGGGGGGGGGGGGGGGGGGGGGGGTTCCCCATGCCCATCCAGGGGAGAACGTTTCGGGTGCTGGGCAGATACACCCGGGACAGGGTGCCAATCTATGACTGGGCACACACTCACTCACACACACACTCTATATGGGGCAATTTGGAGAACTCAATTGACTTGATCCATGTTTTTGGACTGTGGGAGGAAACCGGAGAACCCGGAGGAAACCCACACGGACACGGGGAGAACATGGAAACTCCACCCAGATGGGGATTCGAACCGGGAATCCCTAGTGCTGAGAGGAGAACATGCTAAAGCACTAAACCACCAAGCCACCTCAGTGTTTAATAAATTTTGGTAAAAGCATACACTTTCCACAAGTGCTGTTGGACAGTATGGTGCACACTGGCGTCTGTAGTGGTGACGGTGCATTGACTGGATGGTAGAGAAGGCGGAGTGCAGCAGTTCTTAATAAAACGTGTCATTTTCGATTAAACCTCATGTTTTCCTGTGATCACTGTAATTCAGTTTGAATAGAATTTGATGAAATCCTTCAGAAGTTTCCGGTTTTGTTTTCATCACCCGCTGTTCTATTGTCCTGGATCAATTCCTTCAAATCTCCTTTTGTGTCTCCTTATCTGAACCATTCCTATTTCCATGGGGGCAGGGTAGAGCCGGCTGGTAATCTGAGCTGACATTAATATTGAATAAGCTGGAGAAAGGCATCGTGCTGACAAATTAATTTTCATACAGTCAAAAGATCTGCTGACAAAGCTGAATTAAGCTCCCAGGAGCAAAGATACAGCAGAAGGCTATGAATGATGGAATGGTGTGGTGACAATGATCATGTTCTACCCTCGTCATCAGTGATGGAGTAACATGATTTGGAAGGGAATTGAAAGACATTATGATGATTATATTAGTGATCATTCATTCATTCGTTATCTCCCGCTTTATCCTCTATTAGGGGCGCGGTGGGGTTCCCCATGCCCATCCAGGGGAGAACGTTTCGGGCGCTGAGCAGATACACCCAGGACAGGGTGCCAATCCATCGCTGGGCACACACTCACTCACACACACACACTCTCTATGGGGCAATTTGGAGAATTTAATTGACCTGATCCATGTTTTTTGGACTGTGGGAGGAAACTGGAGAACCCAGAGGAAACCCACGCGGACACGGGGAGAACATGGAAACTCCACCCAGATAGAGATTCGAACCGGGAAGCCACCGTGCCGCCCTATTAGTGATCATAAAGTATTAATAATATAACATTGTGGTATTTGATTTGCTAAAGTAATAAATCAATATAATAAATCATGCAGACGATCCAATCCAATTGGCCATGTTATCAGCTTCACCTACCATATAGATGGACTTTGTAGTTCTACAGCTACAGATTGTAGTCCATCTGTTTTTGATTTTTTTTACTTAGAACTAAATAAGTCATTAATATAATGGTCATTAGGATCACAGAGCATGTATTGTTAAGGTGGTGGATGATTCTCAATACTGCAGAGACATGGTGGTAGTGTGTTATTGTGTGTTGGGCTGGTATAGGTGGATCAGACAGAGCAGTGCTGCTGATGTTTTTAAGCACTGCATCTACTCACTATACACTATATTAGACACCTCCGACTTATCATTTCATCTTGTTTCTGCACATTTTATGTTGGTCATCCTCTAATCCTTCATCCATGCTCACAGGATGCTGCCTACAAGGTGTTTTAAAGCTCATCACCACCATGCCAGTGCCACTGCAGTGCTGGGAATCATATACCACCCAAGTAATACCCATTTTGTTGTGTTGCTGTTAGTCCTGATCATTAAAGAACATAATAAAGGGGATTGGACATCCATCTGATAAATAAGGTGTGGGAAAGAAGAGGTGTACCCAACAAAGGGACCATCTTTAACCAAACGGCATTTAGCGCCCCCCTTTTACCTCCAGCATACCAGTTTACCTACGGTCAGAGATTTGCTCCTGAATTATGGCCGCCTTTGCACTCGTAAAGCAGAGTTAGTGCAACCTTAGCCGGTCTGGATGTATTAGATGTCTCACCCCGAGGACCTGGCCACATGAATAATAAATCCAGTGAGTCTCAGTTTCTTCAGGTGCTTCACCGAGGTTGCCCTCGTGGTTGGTATCGGAGTTCTTGGGTATTTAGCGTGTGCTAAATGTGTCTCTTTTCAGAGACATACCTCCGCAGGGTATTTCCCTCAGATTCTTTAGGATGAATAAAAACGGAGGACTTTGCTTCTCTTGGTGGTTTTGCAAAGGCGGTAAATTGCAGCTTGATTGAAGTGAGGGCAACGTCTGCAGCAGATAATCCACAATCATTGTGGAGTGGTTTGTTTTGAAAATTGGAACGTATTCAGAATGCAAAAAAAAATAAAATTCTATAGTGATTTAAAAAAAAAAAATAGTAAACCTGGTATTGAGCAGTGATTTGGTTTACTTCACATAGGAAGGCTAATTGTAAAAGGTTTTGAATACACCTATTATAATGTGGTTCCTGATTTTAAAATATCCATTTTACCTCCATAAAAATAAAACATTACTAAATAAATTAAGGCTTAGTGGTTTAGCACATTCGCCTCTCAGCGCTCAGCACCTATTCCCGGTTCGAATCCCCATCTGGGTGGAGTTTCCATGTTCTCCCCGTGTCTGCGTGGGTTTCCTCCGGGTTCTCCGGTTTCCTCCCACAGTCCAAAAACATGGATGAAGTCAATTGAATTTTCAAAATTGCCCCATATAGAGTGTGTCTGTGTGAGTGAGTGTGTGCCCAGCGATGGATTGGCGCCCTGTCCTGGGTCTATCTGCCCAGCGCCCGAGACGTTCTCCCCTGGATGGGCATGGGGAACCCCCCCGCGACCCTAATAGAGGATAAGCGGAACATAATGAATGAATGAATAAATGAATAAATAAATTACCTGGCTTCTTTGTGCCCAAGCAGGAAAACCTCAATAGTTTGGGCAAGGTCCTTTGCTGCTCCACCAAAACCGTACATAAAGAAAGTTTGATATAGACAAAGTGTTTCCAGTTTAATGGAAAGGAAATGCACTGCCCTGACTCTAACCCAGCTGAACAGCTTTGGGATAAACTGTGTGGTTGATGGTGAGCCCACATTGTAGAATAAGTTGGAAATTGACAGTCTGTGAGCTGCGGAGGTTCACTCTCTCCCAAGGGTGAGGCATTTGACATTTAAGCTACCCAGCCATAAACAGGCCAGAGAAATTGCATTGACATTCATTCCATCTGGCAGACTTTTAGGGGGGCAGATTTTGGTCCGCTCGCTACGCTCTGCTGTGATCCATCAAATCCAGTGGCACCTTCTGCCTCGGTAAGCCATGCCCTGTGTTATAAACCATCATTTCACCTTAGTGGGATCCAAACTCATCGTGGTTGTAGCTGGTCTAGCATGAAAGCATCATTAGTAAAAGTTATTATATGAATACGCGTATTAGGACGCGATGGTGCGGTGGTGGTACGCTTGCACCATCACACAGATTCTGAAATGAATTTCCTTAAAGAAAAACCGGCCCCTTTCGCTGTGGAGTTAACATGTTCTGCCCATGTCGATGTGTTTTGTATGATGAAGCCTAAACATTCAGCGGTAACCTAAACTCGTAAATCACACATGTGGGTGTGAACGTAATCATAATATGTAATATGGCCAGGGTTTTTAAGAGAGATGGGACAGGCTCCAGCACCCATTGACCCGAGAACAAGATAAGCAGCTTAAGATTAAAGTACATTTATATTGACCAGCTTCTGTGTGGCTTAACGTGTCTAAACAAAGTTCACGCCTAAATTAAACCTTTGCATCTTTAAAACTACCTTAGTGGTGCTTTTATTTCTGTAAACTGTGCATAAAACCCTACAGTAAAATAAATCTATATTAATACGATAATTTGTGTTGTGTTGTATTGTTATTGTGTTTTTTTTTTTTTTTGTTTTTTTTTTCCTTTTGTATTTTTAAAAATATATTTTGATATTTTTACCTTTTTTATTGTTGCTGCTGGTTCCAGTAAGAGCTCCCAAACGCAGTTTCATTGTATAACTACAATGGAAAATAATGTAAAAGAAAATGTATTTTATCGTTACATTTACATTACATTTGGTCATTTAGCAGATGCTTTTATCCAAAGCAACTTACAAGGTGAGCACAGGGTTAACTCCTGGGGTTGGAGCAATGAGGGTTAAGGGTCTTGCTCAAGGATCCACATTGGTAACTTTAGTGGACCTGAGACTTGAACCCCCAACCTTCAGATTGATAGCCCAACGCCCTGACCACTGAGCTACCGCGCCCTGTTTAGAATAAAAGTCCAGCGTCATGAATATGGAAAACAGTGAGAAGTGGAGACGAATTTAAAGATGTATATTTTTGTTTTTCGACTTAAAGCAAGCCCAACGTTCTCCCCTGGATGGGCATGGGGAACCCCCCCCCCCCCGCGACCCCAATATAAGATAAAGCGGAAGATAATGAATGAATAATTGGATTTAAAGCAATATGTTTACACTTTTTCGTTACGTTAATGATTGTGACACAGTAATAGTAGGTTCTTCCAATATTTCATAATCTGCAATCGGTTGGAAATGTAGCAGATGGGGTTTTGATTCGAATTAAAAAGTTGGATTTGGATTAAATCTGTTTTATTTAACTTCTTACCAGTTAGTTAAATGTCCATAAACCCCAAATGGGGTTCTATCATGGAGTCTTTTTTATGTACTATGACACAAATAAGTAAAAAGGGTCTCAACCAGCAGTTGCGGATTTCCAAAGAAACATGAAGAATCCAGTTCCATTTGTTTGTTAACACCCTATCAGGGATCTGCAGGAGGAGTAGAGTAGCTACAGAAAATGCTTTTCAGTTGCTTTAAAGAAGCATTTCACCTTAAGCAGTTATTGCCATTCAGAGAGCCGAAATGAGACAATGCATGCATTACAGGGTTTGCTAATTTTATTCTGTGACATAAATGTCTGACACCCTAACAATAACAGGAATGTTGGCTAGATGTGGGAAGGAAGGATGTGCTTTGGATTACTCTATGCATTGTAAAGCACTTCCTCAGGTTTAGCGCTGGTGGATGATCGATGCAGCTGCACAGAAAAAAAAAATAAGAGCGTCAGGATGGAGGACCCTGAGGAACAACCTCTACAGAGGATGCAGAATGTGTAGGAACAGTACAAAGTAACTCATTCTGTTGCCATGGTCCTTGTTGCTTCCTCCATCGTAGCTATAACTGCTTCCACTCCTCTGTAAGAGCAAGACTTTTGCATTTATTTCTT
>JAFMOD010000313.1:353654-393257 GCA_019802435.1 Corydoras maculifer | reverse complement strand
CAGGTTTAGCGCTGGTGGATGATCGATGCAGCTGCACAGAAAAAAAAAATAAGAGCGTCAGGATGGAGGACCCTGAGGAACAACCTCTACAGAGGATGCAGAATGTGTAGGAACAGTACAAAGTAACTCATTCTGTTGCCATGGTCCTTGTTGCTTCCTCCATCGTAGCTATAACTGCTTCCACTCCTCTGTAAGAGCAAGACTTTTGCATTTATTTCTTTTTGTTATTTATGATGTTGGATAAAAAGTCGTGGCTCACGATCTATAGTTCAGTTGGTCCAGACTTAACTTGAACAACTGTTCCTTTAAGGACATTGGTTTGTGCACCGAAGCAGAAAAAAAAATTGTTCTCCATACTGATCCACAATGTCCAAAATGCAGTGTTAGGTGCTGGCTCTTATAAAAATGTACCGATGGAACTGGACGAAACACTTGATTTGATGATCAGTCACTGAGTACTCGAAGCCTCAGACATGCCACCCTCACCTGTTGTCGTTATGGTGACCAGATGTCCCGCTTTGTCTGGGACAGTCACGCAATTCCGTTACTTTTCAAGCGTCCCGCAAATTGAGATGTTGTCCCGTTTATGTGTGAGTGTATGTATGTGTGAGTGTATGTATGTGTGTGTGTGTGTGTGTGTGTGTGTGTGTGTATATATATATATATATATATATATATATATATATATATATATATATATATATATATATATATATATATATATATATATATATATGTGTGTGTGTATGTATGTGTATGTATGTGTGTGTGTATATATATGTATATATATGTGTATATATATATATATATATATATATATATATACATATATATATGTGTTTTATTTTTTTTATTTGAAGAGTAAAGTTGTTTCTATTTTTGTTTTAAGTTTTAAACTTAATTTTAGACAACCTTGATGCATTGGTGTCCCATGGAATCTGGTCACCCTAGTTGTCGTATTCATCAGCATACCTGTTACATGCCCTGACGGTGGCTCCTTGAGATGCTTTTATTTGATCACATGAATCATTTATCACTATTGATTTTCCTTTAATGTACTCTGGGGATTTAATCCCTTTAAATGTGCCAATGAGGCAGAATGTAAAGCTCTTGTAGACTGGTAAAGCCTGATTGTAGTCCTTTAGACTGATTAGCCTTTTAATGAAGGGCAATAGGATTTGAGGGGTTTGGTGGATTTTAAAATAACAAACCAGACATGTTGCTATGGACATTTTACTGACTAGTATGTAGTGTATTTTTTAAAAAGTCTTGTAATTGCTTTAGGATGTTGTTTTTGAGTTTTGGAGGCTTTTAAATTACTGTATGACTTCATATGAACATGGCTTTCCTAAAAATCACCATCACATATCACGAATACATTTGTTTAGAACCCAATGCATTTTTTTTTCATTGTGGATCTTACTCTCTGGATCCTGGATGGGGTTACAGGGTGGTTTAATCGCTATAATGCTAATGTTGCTACATGTAGCTTTGCTATTGTACCCTTACATTACACTTTTAATAATTTTGAGCTTATCTGTGAAAAATAAAGACAAACCACAAAGTGATACGACCTCCAAAGCTCCACTTTATTTACTGTTGTAGCTTAGTGATGTCTTAATGGATGTACCGTAGCATTAGCATGCATGTAGCAGTAGTAGCTTTATGACTCTTGAACACAGAAAGAAAAGTGTCAGGTTCTAAACATATTTATTCAACGCAGAACATCATGGAGGTAATTTATAAAACATTCTATTTATTTGTCGAACATTCTGCTTAGACCTGTACTACCATATATGGGCATAATGAGGACTACAGAATGATGCATGACTTCAGAGGTCTATCAACTCAAACACGTTAATTGAGGATGAATTAATAAAAAAGAGGTTTATAAATTCCTGAGAGAGGCTTATAAGCTGCTGTGTGATTCAGGGGCGTTGTTAGACCTGGGCTTTCGGGGCTATAACCCCGGGGGTTTTGTCAGTAGCCCCGGCTCAAATGAGAGCAGCTTTCTCTGCGGCCTCTCCTCCAGCAGCGGGACCGAACGATGGAGTCACCGTCAGCTGTTTGTGCTTCCAGGGAGACAGATTTTTTCACCAGTATCGGGAGTAAAGTTACCGTAATAACTGTATGTTGGCTGTAAAGAGCAGTTTCTCAGCTTTCAAAAAAACATCAGAATTTTTCCCATGGCGCAAAGTGTCGCAAAGTTACGGTATTTCAAAGCAAAATCTTGTTAAAACGGATTTGTTTTGCCGAAACTCAGGTTCGTTTATTCCAACATTTTCAGCCAAAACCGTCATTTATTAAAACTGGATGTGCGATCCACTGCTGACAGACATATTTCATATGTAATTTAATTTTATCCAACATAACTAATAAATTGGCCGCACGGTGGCTTAGTGTTTGGCATGTTCTCCTCTCAGCATTAGGGATTCCTGGTTCAAATCCCCATCTGGGTTCTCCCCTTGTTCCTCCGGGTTCTCTGGTTTCCTCCCACAGTCCAAAAACATGGTTTAAGTCAATTGAGTTCTCCAAATTTTTCCATATAGAGTGTCTGTGAGTGTGTGCCCAGTGATAGATTGGCGCCCTGTCCTGGGTGTATCTGCCCAGCGCCCGAAACATTCTCCCCTGGATGGGCATGGGAAACGCCCCCCCGTGACCCTAATAGAGGATAAAGTGGAAGATAATGGATGGATAAATGAATGAATGAATGAATAACTTAAATGATCAAACAAAATGAATGTAACAACAGTTTGAAAAATTAATAAAAACCCTCATGAAAGGACACTTTTTAAAGAGGAATAAGGGATCTGGGCTAAAGCCTCTTATGTTTCTAAACCCTAAAAACGCCCCTGGTGTGATTTCTCTTGTATGTGTGTGTTAAGCTCTATCAGACTGACATTGCACAGATGATGGAGAGAAGTTGGGCAAAATTTATGAAAAACAACATTTGAAATTATGACCTTAGTGGTTCAGCAGTCAGTCTTGTACCAAACATGCCGTGTTTAAAGTCACGTAAATCACCTTTTATTCATATTGTGATGCTCAGGTTGATGTTGAGACGGTTGCCCTGTCCATGTCTGCATGGGATGTTTGTATTTTAATGCTTATTTTCATTTATTTGTGACACAAAAAATGAACCATGTCCGGAACTGTGAGAGGCACAGAGGTGGGAGGCATAAGAGGGAGGGGGATTATTTGAACTTTTTTTTTTTTTTTTGGATAAAGCCTCCTCCTTTGGATGACGCCTCCTCTCATCTCTGAAGTCTTTCTTGCTTGTGTAGCTGAGTCACATATTTGTCGTTTTTATATGAGCATGAGATCAGACGCGGAAGCCTCCCTGTGTGAGGGGCTTTATTGCACACAGTGAGGAAAGATGGATGCTTGTTGACAGCTCCTCCACTGGTGTTTCAGCACTGCTGTGTCATGCTCGTGCACCAGCTGCCACCACATAGTTTATCTCCATTTACCCAGAATGCCTAGGGACCGTTTCATATCTGGGGCTAAAGATGCAACTGCGGCTTTGGTCATGGTGAAAATTATGGGGGAGGGAGAGCTTTGGATGTTGCTTCTGAGACAATTAGGATCAACCCACACACCGTCACAGTGGTGGTCCTAGTTTAGTTGGCGCCCTGGTTGAATAAAGCCATAAACGCTCCTCAAAACTACTACATACAGATCCATAATTAACTTTTAATATAATGCTTAGTAAGTACCATCCTTCTATAACCCCATCCACCTAATCTCTACCCACACACTCCCAAAGCCTACATACACTCTCTTGCTACTGTCTTGCTTTAGATACTCAATTAATATCCATCAGTTTGTAATATCCATCCTTTTTTTATTTTTTATTTTTTATTTTTTATTTATTTATTTATTTATTTATTTTGCTTAATTCTATACTAGGGTCACATCCACATCCAGGGAAGAATGTTTTAATTGCTGAAAGGATACACCTAGGACAGGGCGCCAATCCATTCATCCATCCATTATCTTCCGCTACATGCTATATCAGGCTCGCGGTGGGGGGGGTTCCCCATGCCCATCCAGGGAAGAACGTTTCAGGCGCTGGGCACATACACCCAGGACAGGGCACACACTCACTCACACATACACACTCTATATGGGGCAATTTGGAGAATTCAGTTCACTTGATCCATGTTTTTGGACTGTGGGAAGAAACCGGAGAACCCAGAGGAAACCCATGCGGACACGGGGAGAACATGCAAACTCCACCCAGATGGGGATTCGAACCGGGAATTTGAGTGCTGAGAGGAGAACGTGCCAAACCACTAAGCCACCGTGCCGCTGGGTGCCAATCCATTGCTGGGCAAACACATACACACCCACAGACTATATATAGGAGAAATTAGGAGAGCTGCCATTTCACCTTTAATCCATGTTTTGGATTTTGGACTATGGGCAGAAACCTGCGAACCCAGAGTAAACCCTCTTGGACAAGAGGAGAATATTTATTCATTTGATTTCATTTTTTAATTAGTTTTTGGGTTGCTCAAGGGTTATCCTGGTACTCCAGGGAGACATGTATTTAAAAAATATTAGACCACAGACCCATGAACACACACACACACACACACACACACACACAAGGAATCTTGTCAGTAACTGTTACTGCACAGTTATTGTGTTTTATTTGACAGAACAAAGCAGTTCAGGTCTTTTGCGTAAATAGTGTCACACAGTGGCCTTAATTCAATGTCTTATTCCATTTTACTGAAGTCCCCGGGCTGATATAAAGCAAACAAAGGAAACAATGCTCATTTACTGCAAAAGGCTATTTTAGTTAAGGCATCGTCGCCACACAGCTCGTAAAATACAATGAATAGAGCTGCTGTGTCAGAACCGAGCCTGTTGTGGACACACCTTTAAAAACACACATGGACCTGTTGAGATATCAGTATCAGTGAAGCTGCGAAACCAAACGGCCACAAGATCTGCAAAAAAACAGAATCTGCTTAGTGAACCAGTCGCTCCCCTGATTTGGTACATTCAGCGTCATATTTACTGCTTCCTGCAGGGGGTGGTGGTGGGGGTTGGCTTCGCAGCGGAAACCTGCAGATAAATGTCTTTTCTCATCTTCCTTTATTGTTCTTGTTTATTTTTTAATGTGTCTTCAGGCATCCAGTGGACAGCCATTTAAAAAGCTTTTCAGTGTGATCGAAAGTGATATTAAATCAGAGACCCACGAGATGCCCCTCTGCATTCTGATGATGCTCGGTTATTGAGCGGCGTGTGGTCATGTGGTAGGGAGTGGTAAATGTGTTTCCTCCTGGGGGAAAAAGGAGTAATGCTTATTATTATAACCACAACCCCTCGGTGATGAATATAAAGGGAGTTGCTTGACATGATTCGAAGTCTATGAGGTAGATTTTTATGGTTTTCGTCATGTCAGCTTCTTAAAAACTACATTTAAGGCTCCTACAGACACCTGAGAGCCTATAATGACTTTTTTTTTTTCTACAAGATTTTGTGTGTCTGACAATCTGTGTCCCTTTCCAGTCATCAGAGAGTCCCATCCACCCCTGTTAACACCAAACTTTTTCAAAATTGTTATTGCGTAATTAAAAGTAGGAAACATGCTTGGGGAGAACAAGGGCTCCCCCCACTGTCTCGACATGGTCGGTGCAGCAGCATCAGTGCTGGATCTATAAGCACGCTTTTTGATTTTTGTTCAAGCAGTAGTGAGAACAGCGCCACCTGATGTTTGGTATGGTATTGTAGGTGTCACATGCTTATCTGGGGTGTCATTTAACACCATATGTCCTGGGGTTTTTATATTGGTTTATTTGAATAGACTTTTAACACTTGTGTCTTGTCTTATTTTTGGTGGGCAGTGCTGGCCACATTTCCCAACATGCCGTACCACATACGTGGCGTTACCGTATTTATTTTGACCTTGACCTGTACCACCCGGGTGCTGACCCCATGATACGTCTGTCATCTCGATGTTAAGCCTTTAATCAGAGCACAACCTCTGGATCATGAGCGTGACGGCTCTCCAGAATCTGCATCAAATTTAAATGACAACCACATGTTTTTTAAATCTTGGCTCAAACGCAGACAGAAAAAGGCCTGCGTTTTATAACCATAATGCCGGTTGTCTGGAGCCCTTTAATTATTTTCTCGTGTGTAAGCATGCAGGTGTCGCGATTTGCAAAATTAAGTACAAGGAATGCATTATCGATCTGTGCCTTGTGCTTCATCTTGATTCCAGTTCCTCAAGGACATCCAAGTTTAGACCAGTGTCACCGGGGAATTGACTTTATTAAATCTGATTGGTCTTATTTGACTTGGTCGCAGATGGAGCGCCTGAGCGACAGCAGAACATTTTGCCTTTGATCATCACGTGTATGTGGATGCTCCAGACCCAAGCTGCGTATTAAATAATCACACATTATATCATCATGTAGGGCGGCACGGTGGCTTAGTGGTTTAGCATGTTCTCCTCTCAGCACTAGGGATTCCCGGTTCGAATCCCCATCTGGGTGGAGTTTCCATGTTCTCCCCGTGTCCGCATGGGTTTCCTCCAGGTTCTCCGGTTTCCTTCCACTGTCCAAAAACATGGATCAAGTCAATTGAATTCTCCAAATTGCTCCATATAGAGTGTGTGTGTGTGTGAGTGTGTGCCCAGCCATAGATTGGCGCCCTGTCCTGGGTGTCTGCCCAGCGCCCGAAATGTTCTCCCCTGGATGGGCATGTGGAACACACCCCCCGTGACCCTAATATAGGATAAAGCAGGAGACAGTGGATGGATGGATTAAATATCTCTGTTACAAATGATTTTTTAAACTAGTCTTTAAACTATTTTATTCCCTGGCTTTTATTTTATTCTAACATTTTTATTCTCTGGCTTTTAACACACCATGATTTTACATTGGTTTTAATAACCTTTTAGTATTTTACTTGATGTATTGTTTTTTTTTTAAGTGCTTTATTAATAAAGTTGAGTTCAGATGATGGTCTCTTACATACGGTGCAGCAGTTATTGTGGGTGTTGCGTGGCGCAGCAATTGATCTCAACCTCTTGGTCCAATTCTCCTTCTGTCCTTTATTTTTTTTGTTGCTTAGTTTTAAAGATGGTGCTCTGGATTCCCCCCGGTGTCAGAATAAGGTGTGCTGTGATGAATTGGCATTCATCCCAGAGTGTATTTCCATCTTGTGGCCATAAAAAAGACTTTAGACCCACTTCACTGTACAAAGAAAGCCAATCTAAACGATAAAATGTTCACGGCCAGGTTTATGTCTTTTTCTCTATTTGCTTTTGCCGAAGTTCTTTATCTGGAAGCCCTTGCATAAACCACACGAAAACAAGACCTTGGCTTTTCAGGATGAAATGAGCCGAAAGAATATATAGGATGTTGGTTAGAATGTGATGCGGCCGCACTCTGGTGTGTGATCCGCTGAGAGGTCACGCTGGGTTGTCACAGAGTGCACGGTCTCAAAAACATTCCATGTTAATTATAACAGTAATGCCTCAACAGCAGCAGGAAACACATGTTCAGCGCCACTTCGTTACCCTGCACCTTATCAGCTCGTCGGCAGATCGCCATTACAGGTCCATGGTGTGTTGCGCTGGTCCTTGGGGATGGATTCGACTTCGTGTTGTTCTCACTAATTTCATCCTGAAAGCCATGTGATGTGGTGATGGCGCTGTTTTCATACAGCTGGTATTTACTTTCATCCTCTCGTTGGAGCTGCTGAGCAGGGCGTGGTGGAAATGCCAAGTATAGGAAAGCTATTTTGGAATAAACATCCAGAAATGCTCAAAAAAAAAAATTGGGCATCATGGTAGCTGAGCGATCAGTCTGAAGGACGTGGGTTAAAACCCCAAGTTCGCCAAGGTGGAAATAGTATTATGACAGCAGTATTATTGATATGACACACAATTTTTATATATTATAGTTTTAGATTGTGGGTGGCACGGTGGCTTAGTGGTTTAGCATGTTCTCCTCTTAGCTCCAGGGTTTTCCGGTTCGAATCCCAATCTGGGTGGAGTTACCATGTTCTCCCCATGTCTGCGTGGGTTTCCTCCGGGTTCTCCGGTTTCCTCCCACAGTCCAAAAACATGGATCAAGGTCGGTTGAGTTCTTCAAATTGCCCCATATAGAGTGTGTCTGTGTGAGTGAGTGTGTGCCCAGCGATAGATTGGTGTCCTGTATCTGCCCAGCGCCCGAAACGTTCTCCCCTGGATGGGCATAGGGACCCCCCCCCCCGCTACCCTAATATAGGATAAAGCAGAAGATAATGGATGGATGGATGTTCTGAGCACCTCCAATGCCAGAACCTTCATCATTGAAGTTCTGAACCTCAAAACTTTTGCGACCGAAACAAAACAAAAAAAATCAAAACAATTTAATAAATTCCCCCTAGGTTTGGCTTGAAGATGAGATCCTCTGGTCTGGTCCGTGGACCTCCCTTCGGATCATTCGGCGCAGCCTTCATCCTGAATAAATGTGGTTATATAGTTCTGTCAGTGTTGCCATGGTGATGGAAGTGTGGCTTTTGAGTCTGTCAGTTGCCATGCAGTGATTTGTCACGTAGCATAAAAGGATGTGGGAGACACAGACGCGGTGTCGCCACTCGGCATCGCTTCAGATTGAAGCCCCGGTGGTTAATCAAGTGCCCACGCTTTACCCCGCATCTTGCCAGCTGGTTCGAGGGGTCTGTCCACGCAGGCTTCCCTGGTCTCGTCAGTGCACATGACGCATGAATCATTCGCTCAGCCGTGCACTGTAAAATCAACATTACTGATGAGTCAGCGATCATTTCAACAGGTGATGTGCCATGACCGGAAAGTGTCTCTGGATGGGCTTAACGAAGTGCGCACATGTACGCTCATCCAACGCATTAGAGAGGAGCTTGTGTTGGAGAAGAGATGAGGTAGTCCGCAGTGTCCGCTTTAATTGGAACAAGGCACCTCACAGTATGTTTTCTGCAGAACTGATTATAGAACCTTGGTTAAAATAAGTATGTTAATCGTGTGTGTGTGTGTGTGTTAACAGTGAACCATGAGCACTGTGGAGGAAGAGCCGGACCACATGATACCATGAAGAGAAGCCTACAGGTCTTGCCTAACCAGCTGCTGGGTAGGTCTGCAGTGTACATTAAACCAAATCACATCTACAAGAATATTTCTCAACCAATTTCCATTAGGGTTGCAAGGAAGGCTTGAGCCTACCCAGCACCCACTGGGCAAAAAAGCAAGGAAAGCTTGAGGGCAGGATGCTAGTCACACAGACAACTTAAGGCGTCACACCCTGGTGTTTGAGTTCATTTATTTATATATTATATATCACTACAGTACATTGTCACAAAGCAGCTTTACAGTGTTATGAGCCTGAACCCCCCCCCCACCCCAAAAAAGCAAGTTAAGTTGATTTTTAAGGACAAAACTCATCCTCTGTGAGCGGCTGGGCAGCAACAACAGTGCAGGACACTCATGTACCGATTGTACAGTGTCCATTATTAACAAGACATGCAAAATGTCCCAAACCAGGCTAAATGTCCAGTACAGTATCCATACTGCCTTCAATTTAAGCCTTGAACTCTTTTACAGTGCTGGCCGCACTTGATTATTTTTTTTTTTCTTTCTTGATGCGTTAGATTGCTATTAAAATATACAGTAGGCTGTTTACAGGACATTGGGAGCAGTGTGGTCCAAAGTTTTGACTAAATCATACACAGGAGTCCGACTGTCTCACCAGTTGCTCTCAATCACATTCGGTCCATCCATCCATTATCATCCGCTTTTCCTCTATTAGGGTTGCGGGGGGGTTCCCCATGCCCATTTCGGGTGCTGGGCAGATACACCCAGGACAGAATGCCAATCCATCCCTGGACACGCACTCACACACACACACACACACACACACACACACACACACACACACACTTTATATGGGGCAATTTGGAGAATACAATTGACCTTGATCCATGTTTTTGGACTGTGGGAGGAAACCGGAGAACCCGGAGGAAATCCACGTGGACATGGGGAGAACATACAAACTTCATCCAGATTGGGATTCGAACTGGGAATCCCTAGTGCTGAGAGAAGAACATGCTAAACCACTAAGCCACTGTGCCGTCCTCACTTTAAGTCATTCCTGCGTTTCTTACACTGCGTTGCATTTGACATTCTGCTCCGTACGACGTGGACAGGCTTCGTTCGTATGCCCGGTCTGCGTCTGGCACCGATCCCGAATCCGAGGTGGGAAATTGATCAGGGACATGAGGTCAGGCTGGAAAGTGTCTCTCGGAAGTAAATTTGCTTTTAGACGCCTCATGTCATTGAACTTATCTGTGTTATGGGAACATATATCTGCGGGAATGAGTGTAGGGGTGAATGACGGGAAAGGACTCAGCGGGCCGAGAGTGAACATTCCTTGTAGCTCAGGTGCGTTTTTCTTCCCTCATTAGCTTGTCCTTGGGTTTTCCTTGACAGAATTTGGCTACGGAAATGGGTTTTACCACCAGGGGAGACCAAACCTGATTTTTCATTCATATCTGCAGTAAATTTCCCAGCTGAGACTAAACCATGGTGCTCTGGTCATCATGATGAAACACACAACTAATCAGTCTATGCTATTGGAAACCATATAAGACAAATAATTAAATTTACAAATAATTAAAATACCTTAGGTCACATGCAAATCTTAGTATAATGTACTTATAAGGCATTATAATATAAATCTTTTAAATCTTGGCTGAGCCGTTCGTCTAACCGTGACATTATTAACAATAACACACACCTCTGGGCGTTTCACATTTGTATCAATGCGTGATATACAATACATTATTTTCCTGATTTTTAAAATTAATTATGCAATTTGGCCGCTAGATGGCAGTATTTCATTATTAGAGAAACCGGAATCCTGTTACTCAGCAATTTGCCAAGTCGTAAGGGTTTATATGATGCAGTTGATTCCACTGCCAAAGAAATCAGAACAACCAAAAAAAAAAAAAAATCCCTGTCCAGATAAATACAGCCTTCACTCGGTCAGTTCATGCGAGAATTCTCAAATATTGCAGTTCTGCCCACTGGCATTCTCATTTTAACCTGTAATGTCTCTGATCGTAAGGATTTTCTGCAGAATGATGGAAAGTTTGAGTGTAATACCAGACCCGGCCACATGGGATAGAAACAACAGAAGAGAATTAGTCCATCCATCCATTATGTTCTGCTTTATCCTCTATTAGAGTCGGGGGGGGTTCCCCATGCCCATCCAGGGGAGAACGTTTCAGGCGCTGGGCTGGACCCAGGACAGGGGGGCAATCTATCACTGGGCACACACTCACTCACACAGACACACTCTATATGGGGCAATTTGGAGAACTCAATTGACCTTGATCCATGTTTTTGGACTGCTGAGAAGAGAACATACCAAACTACTAAGCCACCGTGCTGCCGAAGAGAATAAGTACTTTATATGAAATAGTAAAACGGTACTTAATTAAAAAAATTACATACATATAGTGTATGTGTGATTTGGTGCCCACCAATGGATTGGTGCCCTGTCCTGGGTGTATCTGCCCAGCGCCCGAAACTTTCTCCCCTAGATGGGCATGGGGAACCTTCCCCCCCCCCCACCCTAATAGAACATAAAGCAGAAGATAATGGATGGATGGACTAATTCTCTTCTGTGGTTTCTGTCCCATGTGGCCGGGTCTGGTATTACACTCTAACTTTCCATCATTCTGCAGAAAAACCTTACAATCAGAGACATCACAGGTTAAAATGAGAATGCCAGGGGGCAGAACTGCAATATTTGAGAATTCTCGCGCGAGCTGACCGAGTGAAGACTGTATCTCCACTGAATGGGGTCTGTCGACACTTTTAGGACGATCATTAAATTCCGGCAGCATCGCCGTACAAAACTCAACATTCCACGCGATGTTAGTCCTATGGAAATGTTCAAAGCAACACAAACAGGAAGCCACATTATCGGAGGGCGGTATTCCACCCCCCCCACCCCCTGCCTTATCTCTGAGCCCACATCTGGCCCACCCTGTCCCTCCCTGAACACAGGAAGTGCTGCATCAATCCCTCGGTCCTTTGAGATGGCCGGGGGCTCTGGCTTTGCTGCTCTGCCCTTCCAAGGGGGGGGGGGGTATTAAATTAGTGTTCGTGTGACTCATTGTTAAGATCTCGTCGCTTTTTTAATTCTCCTGAGGCAGGAATTTCCCGAAAGCTTTTGTTTAGCTTGTCGTCATCAGATGATGTTTTTGCCAAACTTTAAGATCTGAAAGGTGCGCCGGTCTTAAAATGAGCTCTGATTTTGAAGAACACCTTAAACACGATGTAAAAACATTCAGGGACCTGAAACTCTGACTTATTTACCCCCCTTCTGCCAGGAGGATTCTAGACCCCTCCAAAAAAAAGGCTTTTTATTTATTTATGGGTTCTGTTAATAAACACGGTTTGGTTAAATGTATGTGTTTTAGAGGTTTCGTTTCTGTAGCGACGTACGGTATAAGACGACGCAGCACTTCGTTGCTGGAGATCAGGGGCAGGTGCACCCAAAGTTCAAACCTGCATCTCCATCTTATCCATGCTCCACCGCTGTGTGACTCCAGGTTTGTAACATCCGTTCTCCAGCATAGATCTCTCTGTATGTTCTATCCCAACCTCCGTTTTTCCTCCGGTCCCTCTGGCTCCTCTTTTGGTGCCCTGCACTCTGAGGGGCAGCCCCAGCACCTTCGTCGTCTTCTGCAGCCGCACGTTTACTTCTCCAATTCCACTTCAACGTTCCTTTTTCACTCAAGGTCCACAAAGGTGCTGGGTACTCTCTTTACTTTGTGTCTCGCCTTTCCTCAAATACCTGCACACAGAGTTCAGTTCAGCCTCCTCAAAAATATGAAATAAATGTATGTATCAGTATTAATAGTTTTTATTTATTATATTGAAAGAAAACTAAGCCAGTTTTTTGATTAATTAATTAATTTAGTTATTTTTTATAAAGATCTCCAAGGAGGTATGCGGCTGTTTTCTGCATGTCTCATGAAGTTCAAGTAATTTATTTATAGAGCGCTTTTGACAACAGTACATCGTCACAAAGCAGCTTTTCAGAGTTTAAAAAGACTTTTAATCCCCAAAGAGCAAGCCGAAGCGACAGTGGCAAGAAAAAAACTCACAAGGAAGAAACCTTGTGAGGACCAAGACTCAGTGGGGGCCTCATCCTCCTTGAGCGGCCGGGCAGCGTCCACAGTGTAGGACATCCATGTAGAGATTGTGTTGAGATCGGGTGACTATATTTACCAAATGGAAAAACTGGAAAACTTTTCTATACTATATATTATATATAGACAACCCATTGCTTCCATAACTGCCCCCCCAATCACCTGTGAGTGGATTACCAGAGGTCTTCCTTATTGTATATAATGGCAGCTGCAGGTCTCTAACACACTTTCTGCATACGTTTGCTATACATTAGTCAGACCTGCATTAAGGCTCATTTAGGAAACACAATTTTTTTTTTTTAGTAAACGTTAATAAAGCTATGCTGGAAATCAGGGTCAGGGAAATGTGAGCGAGTCTATTCCCAAAGGACATTCTCGTGGCCTCTTGAACGCCCTTCATTAGCTACTGATAAAGTGTCTGGCAAACCCGCACTCTGACTTTTCTAAAGGGATTCGCTCTAATTAAACGCTCGCACCAGCTCTCACCGAAGCTGTAGGCTTGCATACATACAGATAAATGACTCCTGACTCACTCGTCCTTGCTTCCATACAAACGAATGTTTTCATTTCTCAGAGTGCAGGCTTCATGTTGGCGCGTGAAACGGTAAATCCAACCGCAGGTTCATTCCATGACGAGGATCGTTAAAACACTGAGAGAATTAGGAGTCCTTTACTATGCTGAAGATATGATGTGACGGCGTGATGGCAAGTGGGTGTTTGCATGGGAACGGAATGACTGACTCCATTTGGGTCGCGGGAGGGTTCCCCATGCCCATCTTGGGAGAACATCTTGGACTCTACAGTATATGGGGCAATTTGGAGAACTCAATTGACTTGATCCATGTTTTTGGACTGTGGGAGGAAACCGGAGAACCCGGAGGAAACCCACGCGGACACGGGGAGAAAATGGAAACTCCATCCAGATTGGGATTTGAACCGGGTATCCCTAGCGCTAAGAGGAGAACATGCTTAACCACTAAGCCACCGTGCCAGACCGAATGTATACTCTACATTATGCATTTAGCCTGTTGACTAACATGGGAACAGTTTAGGGAAGGTCCCTTCCTGCCCGAGTTCCATATAGGCATGGCTAATGTGAACTTATGTGACTGTTCCATAAAGAGACCTGACCTCAACCTCAACAGCTTTGGGAAGCTTCAAAATGAAGATCGTGAGCCATGTCCTCTCACCCAACATCAGTGTCCGACCTCATGAATGATCTTCTAAATAAATAGGCAAAGGGTCCGTCTAGAAAAGTTATGGTTCTTCTAAAATGTCTGTCTAGAAGAATTGATACTGCACTGTAAGTGGGAACCAACTTGAAATGGGATGTCCTGTTGGTGTAATGTGTCCGAAGATGATGCATTCCCTGACACAGGAGCCATATTGGCTTTCCGTCACTGGAATAAGTTAAATCGGTGACGTTGGCCGTGGGAGAACCCTGCTGAAGGATTTCAATCGTTATTTAAAGTATTGACTGTAATGTTGAGGGGCGAGTCGGGCGCTGAACAACCACGTCCCCGATCGGGAGGATTTATTAAAGCAATCATACTCCAGGACTTTTATGAAAATCTCAGGCTGCTAATATATTCGGAAGAGTTTTAATTTAGACTGTTTACCGTGTGAGTTTTCCCTCAGCCGTAAATCTTCTCCGGCTAATGGCTGCGGTTTTATTCGGTGAAAAGCATAAATCAGCTTCTAATTTAATCCTTCGGCAATTTGCTCACTTTACAAAACTAATATGTGGGAGCGTTGCTGTTTCTTAATTTCAACCAGAGTTCCTAGTCTTTGTTTTAATAAACTCATCATCCATTGTCCTCAAATTCCTACCCCCCACACACACCCACCGGAACTCACCCTCCATTCTCTGATGCTTGATTTATTTATTCATTTATTTTTTTTTTTTACATTTTTAATATATTTTTTTTATGGCCACCGTCTTCTATTAGACTCGGTTCATGTCTTTGTGTTTAGTGTCTGTTGGTATCAGTTGAGTCATTTACTATTCTGCTGTGATCAATCACAGGACACACACACACACACACACACACACACACACAGTCCAATGTTTAATGAAAGCAGGATCACTTTATGGGTTCTTTATAATTAGGCCGTTCCATAGAAACAACGTTGTCTTTTTCTTTTTTTTAGCTAATTCCCATTAGGAGGTGCCACAGTGGATCAATATTCTCCATCCCACCCTGTCCTGAGTTTCCACCTCCATCACCTCCACCATCCTCATGTCCTCCCTGAACCTCCTCTTTGGCCTTCCTCCCCTCCTTCTGCTCAGTGGCTCCATCCTCTGACAATTCTGACAAAGCATCTTTCTGACAATACAAACCCAGATCTCAATCTCACATCCCTCAAAATACTTATACCTCATTCCTAATCTTCTCCACCCTCTCCACTCCCACTGAGAATCATATTATCTGCATCCCTGCTTCTTCCAGTTCCTCCTTTTGTCTTTTGGGCTGAACCCCCGTCTCTAATCTGTAGAACATTGAAGGAGCTATCACAGCTGTACACCATACACATTCGTCACCTCTACCTCTTTGCTAATGAACCTCACGGCAACTCTCCTGCACATTCACACTTATCTAATGAGTCCCAGTGACGAATGGAGACGTGATTAGCTACACCTATAGAACAGCTGTGTGTGAGGAACACGTGAAACATCCATCCATTATCTTCCGCTTTATCCTCTATTAGGGTCGTGGGGGGGGTTCCCCATGCCCATCCAGGGGAGACCGTCTCGAGCGCTGGGCAGATACACCGAGGACAGGATGCCAATCTATCACTGGGCACACACTCACTCACACAGAAACACTCTATATGGGGCAATTTGGAGAACTCAATTGACTTGATTCATGTTTTTGGACTGTGGGAGGAAACCGGAGAACCTGGAGGAAACCCACGCAGATACGGGGAGAACATGGAAACTCCACCCAGATAGGAATTCGAATTGAGAATCCCTAGTGCTGAGAGGAGAACATGCTAAACCACTAAGCAATCGAAGCAGATGATTATAATAATAATAATTTTGCTGATTAGGAATAAAAATAATAAATCGCTGGAATGTTTTTACACACAGAATTGAAATAAATCGCTCATCTCTGTATTTTCTGTTTTAGAATGCATTCACACGACTAAATTTTGACAGTCATTCGAAATTTTTAGTAATTTTTTAGTAATTGCAGTGTTGCCATGGCGAGTCGTCAATTTTAACACAAAAAAAAAAAGCTTTTTTTTTTTTTTTTTTTTCTCCTGCCTTTATAGTGAGAGCTGCAGGTCAGACATGACTAATCATTAAACGCACCGGTAGCGCTCAAGGACTGAATAAGTACTGCTCTGCCTCCCCCTCAATATAAAGCTGTGAGTCAGAAGTGTGTGTGTGTGTGTGTGTGTATGTGTCATTGTACCTGAGTGTTACTGTAGATCCAAATGGCTCTGCTGAGTGCGTCACCCATTAATGGATTGGAAGTGGTTTTCATGCAAACACTTTATTTCAGACTCCTTCCTCCGTTCGTGTGCAGGTCTGTCATTCCAACGTTGTGGGAGGAGCTTGTCTGTCTACGACCCACCCTGCTTTATGGTCTTTGATGTGTAGATGTGTACACAGCACTAAACAAACGCATTACACACACACACACACACACACACACTCATGTGCTCCAGTTTTGATCTCCACAGCTTCCATCACGCCCTTTAACTCAATGCGTTTTCTTTATAAGAAGCCATCATGAATATTAATGAGCATCGGATCACATCAGGCCCCGGCTGGTATCTTTGATCGTTTCCTGCGGGCTCTGATCCCACGAGGACGGACGGTTTTTAAACACTTAGTGAATCCGTGGCATCTGGGACCGAGGGGATCCAGGAGACACGACGTGTCAGAGCTAAACATGGCACTTTGCTGTTCATCGAGCAGGAACTCCTGTTTAATTCATGAGACTGATGTTATCGATGCCAAAGAGGGGGTCCCAGTGATTCAGGAAAAAACCCACGACACAGCCGACACGCTCGGTGCTTATTGACGAACGTGGTGACTGCGAACAGGCTGGATGTGAAGACGCAGCGCTATCTTAGATCAAAACATGTGCTTGCTGTATTGATAGTGAAGGCGCTCTGATTGTTTAGCTGGAGAGGATTTTTTTCTAGTAGGTTATTGGTTTTCATACACATATTATGGCATAGTCCTCAATAGAGCTGCAATATAAACAAAAAGAGCTCCATCAAGCTTCTCTTTATGGTCGTGATGGTTTAGGAACACGGTCAGAAGTTGTGGTTGGGTACATGTTATAACCTAAAATAAAAAAACTTACATTTTCAGTCACCTTCACACATTAAAATCTCTCATGGCTTCCAACAATTAGGGGGAAAATCCGGGTTTTGTGAAATGATAGATTGGCACTGTGGTGCAGATGTTGATGCTGCTTTTTTTTTTCTTTCTTTTTTTTTTCTCTCTTTTTTTATATAAAGTAATATGGTCCAGGGTTTGAATCCCAGGCTGAAATGACCTTATAATGGACTTCCTCCTTTTTTCCCCCTGTTTTCTAGCTTTCAACATGCATGTGTGTGTGTGTGTGTGTGTGTGTGTGTGTGTGTGTGTTTATCGGATACCTTGTCGTTCCAGTGTTTTTCGCTCTGTGACAGCTGGGATAGGCTTTATTTTTTTTTATTTTAGATTTTTTTTTGATTTATAATCCTATGTACCTTCAGTATTACAATGCTCAACACTGTGGCTGTAACCTCCAAAGTATTTTTTATGGATTATTAATATGTTCATTATGTGCCAGCACTGCTGTGTCTGAGCCACTGGTACCAATACATCACACACTTGCACACCACCAGCATGTCCGTATCACCGCATTACTGAGAATCATCTTTGTTACAATACAAGGAATTTATAACAGCACACCGACTGTACAAGGAATAAACAGACATTACTATGAAATAACATCAGGTAGTTTTAAAGAATAAAAAATATTTAAAAACAGTTTTTTTTAAACTGTGGATTTCTGTCCATGTGCGATGTGAAATTTATTTATATATATATATATATATATATATATATATATATATATATATATATATATATATATAATACCTCCTCAGTGGGGTCCTGATCGTTAGAGAACATACTAAAGAGGGACTATAAAAGTAGAGAAACAGATATATGATGAGTGGAACTAATAAAATAGTAGTTTATGAAAAAAATTAGGACGCTGTCATTCACAAACACACACACACGCATGCATCTGCATACACACACACATTAACTGCAGTACTTCAGTATTTTGATCCTGATAAGATTCCAGTCGTTTTATGTGATGTTGCTAAAGGATTGTGATTTGCCTAAAGGAGTGTTTTTCTTGATAAGAGGAAGTCTTTGTTTCATCTTCTCATGAGAATTGTATACGGTGTTGTGTTTGGAGTGGCCACATTGACATGCAGATTGCTGTCCTGTTACCACGGGGCGTTTATGAGCACATGCACATAACCAGAACAATTACACCCATATACGCCTCTGGACCTTTATGTCAGATTCATGTTCTCCACGCCGAAGGTCGTAACCGTGCGGATGCCGGTGACATCAGATCCGACTGAGCATCAGCTGCCATCCCCTTTCTTTCTTTACTCCGTTAAATCTCTCACGCTTCATTCTTTTTGTACCTCTTGAGTCGAGGCTCTGTCTCTATAGCAACGGCAGATGTTAAAACTAAAGTCTTCAGGGTCGGGACTCGGGCAGAGTTTACGAAAACATGTATTTGTTAGTGTGACTCTTCTGTGAACACCTGGCAGCACAGCGACGCCTTTGAAATCCAAAGGTCATCCGCAGCTCCCTGCTCTTCCTGGGTTGTTGATCATTGTCTTCGAGCGTCACCCTGGACCGCTCTGCCGAAAAAGTCTCTTTTCAAATCAATTTCAAGTTTTTATATCGTTTAGTTGTCCGTGTTCCTGTCTTTTTCTCATTTATTGTTACTGCAAAGCGGCACGGTGGCTTAGTGTTTAGCACGTTCTCCTCTCAGCACTAGGGATTCCCGGTTCGAATCCCAATCTGGGTGGAGTTTCCATGTTCTCCCCGTGTCTGCGTGGGTTTCCTCCGGGTTCTCCGGTTTCCTCCCACAGTCCAAAAACATGGATCAAGTCAATTGAGTTTTCCAAATTGCCTCATATAGGGTGAGTCTGTGTGAGAGAGTGTGTGTCCAGCGATGGATTGGCGCCCTGTCCTGGGTGTATCTGCCCAGCGCCCGAGACGTTCTCCCCTGGATGGGCATGGGGAACCCCACCGCGACCCTAATAGAGGATGAGCGGGAGATAATGAATGAATGAATTGTTACTGCAGTACACACCACATGAGCTGGAGAAGTAAAGTAGTACACTACTACAGAATACCTGTACTTAAATATTCAGCGGTGCGACCCTGTGGGCAGGTTAAACTGAGGTTGGAGCCACAGTGCATCTCTGTGCATTCAGGATCTTTGCAGATACCACATGATTAAAATGATTTTTATTTATTATTATTATTATTATTATTATTATTATTTGCGGCACGGTGGCTTAGTGGTTAGTACGTTCACCTCTCAGCACTAAGGATTCCCGGTTCGAATCCCCATCTGGGTGGAGTTTGTAAGTTCTCTCCGTGTCCGTGTGGGTTTCCTCCGGGTTCTCCGGTTTCCTCCCACAGTCCAAACACATGGATCAAGTTCAATTGCATTCTCTAAATTGCCCCATATAGAGTGTGTCTGTGTGAGTGAGTGTGTGCCCAGTGATGGATTGGTGTCCTGTCCTGGGTCTATCTGCCCAGCGCCCGAAACGTTGATTTATCTATTGCCCACGTCTTAGCGGTTGATGTCTTTTTTTTTTTTTTTTTGTTGGGGGTGGGGGGCTTCCTTTAACAGTTTTTATTGTTCTTATTATTATTATTATTACCATTCTTTCTTTTTTCCTCCTTTTTCCATAGAGTCACTAAATTTTTGTACATAAGCCCAAGATGGATGGATGTTGAAAAGTGTTAAATAAAAAGAGATATTCATTCATTCACTATCTCCCGCTTTATCCTCTATTAGGGTCTCGGTGGGGTTCCCCATGCCCATCCAGGGGAGAACGTCTCGGGCTTTGGGCAGATACACCCAGGACAGGGCGCCAATCCATCGCTGGGCACACACTCACTCACACAGACACACTCTATATGGGGCAATTTGGAAAACTCAATTGACTTGATCCATGTTTTTGGACTGTGGGAGGAAACCGGAGAACCCGGAGGAAACCCACGCAGACACGGGGAGAACATGGAAACTCCACCCAGATGGGGATTCAAACCGGGAATCCCTAGTGCTGAGAGGCGAACGTGCTAAACCACTAAGCCACCGTGCCGCCCTAAAAAGAGATATTATTAAAAAAAAAAATAGAGAACATCCAAAACTTAACAGTAACCACATACTGTACGGTCATCCTGCTTTCGGGGTCCTGGGTTTGACCCGTGGGGGCGAACAGCTCTTGCAATTTGTGCAGTTATAAAACTCTAAGCCGTTACACAATACTGAATGCTAACATGCTGTTTTCCACTCCTGGCTTCATGTGAGCTATAATGGCTTCAAAGGGTTGTTTTTCCAAAATGTGCCTCTTGCGTCATGTGGCACTCCTGGGGTAAAGGTTAGTGCAAATAATGGTCATATTTCCAGGAATTTAAGATGCTGTTTGTGTTTCTTGTTCTTATTGTGTTCCTGTTTGCTGGAGCTGCTCGTCCTTTACTCCTTATAGCCTTTACTGCTCTGGTCTGCTTCAAGGGACAAACACACTTATGCCCAGCAACAGTGCAGTAAGTTGTCTGCTGTTTATTAGGCCATAAATTGATGTGTGGTCCGGGGTTCTGTTCATTACATCCCATCGGGTCGTCATGGAGAATTCGTCCTTCTGGTGATTTTTACCATAACATTACTGTTTAAGTCTCATTATATGGTTAATATAGCACTGCGTTGTGTGGTCACTGAGTGTACGATGTGATATTTACAGAACATTTGAGAAGATGGAATGTGTTTAGAGAACCTAATGATGCTTGTGGGGAGTTTTTAAATTTTGCTTTTAATGCGCAGCGAGATATTTGTGGCGCATAACAATACCTATGCATTATAACATCTGTAAGGCGGCACGGTGGCTTAGTGGTCGGCATGTTCGCCTCTCAGCACTAGGGATTCCCGGTTCAAATCCCCATCTGGGTGGAGTTTCCATGTTCTCCCCGTGTCTGCGTGGGTTTCCTCCGGGTTCTCCGGTTTCCTCCCACAGTCCAAAAACATGGATCAAGTTACTTGAATTCTCAAAAAATTGCCCCATTTAGAGTGTGTCTGTGTGAGTGAGTGTGTGCCCAGCGATGGATTGGTGCCCTGTCCTGGGTCTATCTGCCCAGCGCCCGAGACGTTCTCCCCTGGATGGGCATGGGGAACCCCACCGCAACCCTAATAGAGGATGAGCGGGAGATAATGAATGAATGAATGAATATAACATCTGTATTGATGTGCGTGGTTTAGTTTGTGGATGTGATGCTCTACTGTACACTCACACTATATATAACCGGTGTAGGTCAACCCAGCCGTCTACCAAGTCAGTTTAACTAGTGATAAATGATGATGATACAACCAAATGTCATCAAATGCAATGTTTAATGAGGGGTAAACAAGAATAAACGGATGGTTGTAAAGGAAAAAAATGATAAATTAGTGTAATTATGTAAAAGATGAATATCACTGCAGTCACAGTGTACAGTCAGGTTGATTTAATGCCTACTGCACGGTGAAGTACATAAAGAACAAATTCACAAGAAACCAATTGTACTTACTTTATAAAAGATGGTTTATACTATGAAGTTGTGATGAATAAAAAATATATAATGTGGTGTTATTTTCTGCCACGGCTGCACATTATGCCTACCTTTCTAAAAAGTCCAGCTGGCACCCAATACTTTTCTCCACGTAAAGCATGACTCCATTAGCCCCGCCCATTAGCATTCTGCCATTTTATTTTTCATGTATCTGAACTGTGTAAGGGCGGCACGGTGGCTTAGTGGTTTAGCACATTCGCCTTTCAGCGCTAGGGATTCCCGGTTCGAATCCCCATTTGGGTAGAGTTTCCATGTTCTCCCCGTGTCCGCGCGGGTTTCCTCCGGGTTCTCCGGTTTCCTCCCACAGTCCAAAAACATGGATCAAGTCAATTGAATTCTCCAAATTGCCCCATATAGAGTGTGTGTGTGAGTGAGTGTGTGCCCAGCGATGGATTGGCGTCCTGTCCTGGGTGTATCTGTCCAGCGCCTGAGACGTTGTCCCCTGGATGGGCATGGGGAACCCCACCGCGACCCTACTAGAGGATAAAGCGGGAGATAATGAATGAATGAACTGTGTATAAAATTCGCTTTGCCTCTAGGGGAACGTGATCTAGGTAATCCATCCATTATCATCCACTTTATCCTTTATTAGGGTCGGGGGGGGGTGCCCATGCCCATGCCCATCAGTGTATGAGGAACACGTGAAACATCCATCCATTATCTTCCGCTTTATCCTCTATTAGGGTTGTGGGGGGAGGTTCCCCATGCCCATCCAGGGGAGAATGTTTCGGGCGCTGGGCAGATAGACCCAGGACAGGATGCCAATTCATCGCTGGGCACACACTCACTCACACACACACACTCTATATGGGACAATTTGGAGAACTCAATTGACTTGATCCATGTTTTTGGGCTGTGGGAGGAAACCTTAGAACCCGAAGGAAACCCACGCAGACACGGAGAGAACATGGAAACTCCACCCAGATGGGGATTCGAACCGAGAATCCCTAGTGCTGAGAGGCGAAAGTGCCAAACCACTAAGCCACCGTGCCGCCCTGATCTGGGTAATAAGTATAGAGTAATAAGTTACCCGATTTAAAATACTATTTCATAGTGCCAGATATTCTGAAGGTCAGTACGTGTATTATAATGTTCCCCCCTCTTCATTTAGGCATCCTTCTGATCCTGACTATACCGGATAAGCTCGTATCCTTTGCAGAGGAGCTGTATCCCAGCTGGACACAACGGAGCCTTGTCTCCATGGTGCCTTTGCCAAACCCGCCATCTCGATGGAGGGGCTCGAATAACGATGTGCAGCCGGGCTTCGTGCGGATCGATGCGCCATCTTCATCGCAGGAACTTCCTCGGTTTCTGCTGCCCCGACAGGATGCGACCAGCGAGGCGCACGCCGGTGTCGGACCCGTTCCTGACTCTGTCAGTACACAAGCAAAACCCAAATCCTTTGTAACAAGCATCAAGACGACTGGTGAAACTGCCCCGGACAAGGTGCTGAACTCCAGCAGTAGGAGGCCGGTGGAGGGGCTTAACCGGCCTTGGCAGATGAATCGAAGACGAAAAAGATCCACAATTTCAGAGGTCACTGGATCTGCTCTCTCAGGAAGTGATGTGCCCCCCGCTGGTGAGGGGGGCGATAGCACTAGATCGACACAACCAACCAGCCAATGGAAATTGGTTGCCAATAACATTCATGAGATGAGTGTAAAAGGACGGATCAACTCCACGCAGCCTTATTTTGCAATGACAGAGATGAGCCTCAGGAAGCATGCCCATTCGATCACGACCCGTAATGCTCCCAATCTCCCAAAAGATGCTTCATTCCCACCCCCTAATGTACCCGGCCCCACTGCACTTAGCTTGACCACAGACTCTGAAAACAATAGTATGTTGTTTGCTTCATCTGTTAAAGCTACCACCACCTTTGCGGGTGTCAAAACAGCAAACCCTCTGGGTGGCACCAAATCCACTGTTAACATACACAATAACTCTTTCTTCTCCCCGAGTAACGTGATCACCACGGTTGCCGGTTCTGTTAAGCCCAGGGAAGGTGCTTCATCTGATTTTCATCCAACCACAAGTAACTCAGATAGCAGCTTCCTAAATAGGCTTGTTCCTGCCACCACGCATGGACGTTGGGGCTCAGGGAACCAATCAGGCCCTTCTCTGGACTCAACCTACAACCATGCCACGGTTTGCCTGGGCAGGATGGACATCGTCTGGGTGGTACTCGCCATCTGCGTGCCTGTCTCCTCCTGCTGTGAGTATCTGCCGGGTCGTTAGGTCTTTTGAAATACTGTACCTTTTACTTAATAAGGGACTAATTAAGACATTAAGAAAGCTATTTAGTTGATGGCTGAACTGAACCCTTGCATCGCATATTAAATTATTATCACGTATGTTCCTCTGGTCTTCTGCACAGCTGTGCTGGTGACCGTGTGTTGCATGAAAAAAAAGAAAAAGACGGCCAACCAGGAGAACAACCTGAGCTACTGGAACAACACAATCACCATGGACTACTTCAACCGGCATGCTGTGGAACTACCACGTGAGATACTGCCGCTGGAAATCACTGATGTATGAAACACTATTTTCATCTTTTATCCATAAGACACCAAACTGATTCCTAGAATTCATCCATCCATCCATTATCTTCCGCTTTATCCTTTATTAGGGTCGTGGGGGGTTCCCCATGCCCATCCAGGGGAGAACGTTTCGGGCGCTGGGCAGATACACCCAGGACAAAGCTGGGCACACACTCACTCATACAGACACACTCTATATGGGGGAATTTGGAGAACTCAATTGACTTGATCCATGTTTTTGGACTGTGGGAGGAAACCGGAGAACCCGGAGGAAACCCACGCAGACACGGGGAGAACATGGAAACTCCATCCAGATGGGGATTCGAACCGGGAATCTCCAGCGCTGAGAGGCGAACGTGCTAACCACTAAGCCACCGTGCCGCCAATTCTTAGAATTCATAATTATGATATACAGTTTACCCAGCGATGGATTGCCCCCCTGTCCTAAGTGTCTGCACAGCGCCCGAAACGTTCTCCCCAGGATGGGCATGGGGAACCCCCCCGCGACCCTAATATAGGATAAAGCAGAAGATAATGGATGGATGGATGCATACAGTTCAAACCGGTGTCTTTATATTTTGGCCAATCTATGACCTACATCACTACAGTCCTAGTTATGCCCATATATGGCTCTCTGGGTCTATGCAGTATTTTCAATACCAATAATAAAAGTTTTTTTTTTTAAATCACCTCCATCACATTCTGTGGTGAAAGCATAGATGTTCTGTGATCTGTAGATACAAAACTAATCAGATTGCAGTGTTCCAGAGGGGAAAAAATACCTTCATATGGGATTAATGATATTAGCTGCATGAATTGGTATCTTCAGGTTCCACATATGAAAATGGATCAGAGAGCATTTCAATTTTTCATGTAATTCTTCTCCATTAAAAGCCAGATTTTTTTTTTCAACTGCATTGCGACAAAAGCTCAAACTGTATTTGTATTTTCCAGCCACTGCTCTTTAGAAAATGTCTTGTGGAGAATCTAATGGCCTGTTGGCTTATTAAAAAAATCAAGTTGTAATACATTAAAAAGTATTCAAAGAGACACAAAGGACTTGATTCACCTGCCGTGCCCTCATTTACCTTATTTTGAGCTATTGTCTGTGGTACACTGATGTGAAATCACACAAACAGTGAGCAGAGGCTTAAAAAAACACTTATTTTTATTAATACACTGATTTAATTTGGAAAAACTGCAATGCTCATGAAAAAAAAAACTAATTACACTGCCATGGAACAGGCCGAGCCATGGACTAAACCAAAGGTTAGTTTTTAACACAATTTAACACAAAAACATGAGACACAAGCTGTAAATCTCTTTGAAAGTCATTGATGTAAAGGAACTTGAGTTGGTGGTTCTGTAGGTTTGATGTAGTTAATGAGCTGTTAAACAGAATGCTGTGTTTGGATGCTGAATTGCTTTAGTGCGGCTCTTAGTCCTTTCAGGTTTTAAATTACTCTAAATAAAAAAAAAAACTGCTCATTTCTGATGAGAACGGAATTGGAACATTTGCACTGCTCTCATCAGTATGTTATGAACTGTGCGTTTTTTAGTTCAGCGGGATGCAGGATTTAGTGTATTTAGTATTCAGTTACAGCAGATACAGCAAGTATCAAATTAAATCAAAGTCCATTTTCTGGTTAAAATCTTTTTAAAAGAACAAAATGCCCCTTTTGTCTGTAAAAAGATGTTAAAGCTGTGATCTGTCAGTCTGTATCGCCACCTGGTGCTTATTTGGCAGCATGACAAGGTAAAATTGGTGGAAAAGATGGATTTGATTCAGTTTTAACTTTTAAAAAAGAGATCATTGTTATTTAAAGACTGTATTCAGTGTTATTTGCATTTGATATCGATATGAAGGTACCTGAGCAACAGGGACAATAATATGCACTCACTTCATTTGAATATTTTGTCGTTTTGTTTATACAGACGCTGAGTGTAGCGTCTGTACCATGTACAGCATTTTCTTATTAAACACATCATCTTTTAAAGTTAGATTTCTAGAATCTGAGGAACACGGCACAAAACACAGCAGTATTAGGGGGCTCTTGTTTTTGAGTTCTAGATTACTTGTGGAAGTAATTTGATTGGGTTTTAAGGAGTTAATGTTTAATAATTGGCTTAAAACACACAGTAAATGCACTTTGGAGTCAAAGAACAACATCTTCAGCCTGATGAACAGATTCTTATGGCAGGAGAAAGCTAACCGTCCTGATGGTGGTGGCTGATTTTATTGATTTTATTAATTTTTTTCCCTCATTCCCCAAAATATTCAGGGTGAAGGCTGTGATTTCTCGAGAGAGCGACAATTTTGACGGCTCAACAAACATACACGGACGTGATGTTTGGGTGTCTGCATATTTTATTGCATTGTTCTCAAAGTATTTTGGTATAATTTATATCTATATATTTTAGGAGCGGGAGACATGCCTGCCCCCTAATGGGGATTACAGTGACAGCGGGGTTGTACTGGTGAACCCATTCTGCCAAGAGACACTCTTCATCAACAGAGACAAAGCCTCTGACATCTGAGCATCAACATGAGCACTCTGTTTTTTTTTAAGTATATGGTGGATCCTAAGAGACTGTGCTTTATATATAATGCACAGAAAATGAGACAATACTGAGACAAACTGTGACGGTGAGCCTCCGGCATATTTTTTTCTGATGTACATTTTCTACAGATGCTTAATTGTGATAAGGGTTTTTATGTCTTTTTAAATAAAAAAAGCAGCACGTGTGTGGTTTCTGTGCTGTTCCAGTGGCTTGGAATCTAGAAAAATGCAATGTATACTGTAAGGTGGTGTGTGAGCTTACCCAAAACACTTACTTAAAAGCCTGCTGAACTTGAATTTGTGTGCGTGCGTGTGTGTCAGGGTGGATGCAGAGAGGCAGAGGACGGAGTGCCATTGGTTGGTGCCTCGGTTCAAAGTGTTAATTAGGGCAATTGTGTCTTAATATCATACAATAAAAGATGAAAGGATCACCAGCGCTGGGACTGAATATGAGAAAAGTCCTGCAGTGAACACTTTGCAGACAGCAGTGTATGTTTCTGTGTACACTCGCATGCATCATGGATTCTCATGTGTTTTGTAGATCAGCATTAAACAACACAGTATCCTGAATTAATGCTTGAAACACTGAACAGAACCGTGCAAATCGATATGTTTCATCTATACATTATATATATATATATATATATATATATATATATATATATATATATATATATATATATATATATATCTGTTTACATGAAGGATGTTCAAAATGCAATGCTCCAAAATTTTAGCTCTGACTTTATGTGCCGGGCAATACATTTTTAACAACCCTCATATAATCATATGTATATATAGACGTAACACAAACCAAATAAATGAGAACTAGTGACGTGTGTGTGTGTGTGTGTGTGTGCATTGAGGTTTGTCCAGTGTTTGGGTTGCATTGTTTTCAGCTAAAACACAAAAGACCAAGATCAAGCTGTTGTCACTCTGTAATTCTTCTCTGGTGTTTATTGCTGTATTGTACAGTTAACTGGATGAATCTGAATCTCTATATAAATCACTGGATGTAATGAAGTAAAAAAAAATATTAGAAATAAATGATCTATAAAGAATCTATTTCATAATGCGTTCTTTACTGTAAGACTGTGTTCAACACTGTATGGACAAAACTTCTTGGAACACGCCTCTTTATTGTTAAATTCAGGTGTTTCATTTAGTCTCATTGGCACAGGTAGATCAAATCAAGCACTTAGCCCTGCACTTTGGATGACTGTACACCTCCATCTTTGATGAAATGGATGAGGGGGGGGGGGGTCCACAGAGCCAGGTTTATTATGAGATGGTTGGATGAGTTTGGTGTGGAGGTTGACTGACCTGCTCTTATTCCTAAATCATATCTATTTTATTAAAATTTTAAAGTGTCGGCTGGTATAGTTATTGGGGCAATGGTCGGCTTATGATGTCCTTAAAACCCCTGTAGGTGTAGTGTAGTAGGTGTAGGTGTAGTGAGTAGGTGTCCCAGTGCTTTTGTCCATATGGTGTGGCTTTGTTACTTCAGCAGTCACTCATGTCCTGAATGTATCTCGGTCGTCTGTCACTGTTTTTGCGTTTTTGTACGCTAATTATTTTGTCCATGTTATTTTGTATTCAGGATGATCGTTCATGTTTATCATCGCTTTAATTATTAGTCCATTGCTGTTGCATTAATTTCCTATTGTAGTACCTACACTGTGTTTTTAAAGCTGAGCAATAAAAGGTAAAATGATCAAAAAATGTCATTTTTTGTGACTTAACAAGACGAATGATGCTTCTTATTGTAATTCATATTTATTATTATAACCGGGGGACCTTATAAATGGTCATTTGAAATGATCTATATCTTGATATTGTGCTTCTGTAACAAAACTTTTTAAAAGTTTGCCGGTCAGAAAGCAAGATTCTTCTAACCCAGACCTGAACCACCATCTGCTCTGAATGGCAGCACTTGGCTGGACCGCTCCAAGGTGAAGGAGGTGAGGTACTTGTGCACCAGATCACACTCATACACACGTCGAATGGGTCAAATGTAGGTAACATGGCTAAATGTCAACAATGTGTAGACGGGTTGTTTTAAAACATTGCCACGTGATTTTTATTTATTTTTAATTTTTTATATGTTGGCACTGTATACATAGACATAGTGTTTTGGGACATGTGGGCCTACTAAGTGTTCTACTATGAGGGTCAGATTTGGCTCATGTGCAGTGTGCCGGTGCCAGCGATGTGTCAGCAAGCATATCTCTGCCAGAGGAGACACACATTCGTATGCCATCTAATCACTGAAGAAAATACAAACACACACACACACACACACACACCAAGCACAGTTTACATTCCAGCCCACATTCTTATTGTATGTCATTAAGACATTTTGCTTGTTTTATTGATTCGATAAGGAAGCCAAGTGCCTAAGTCAAAAAATAGCACAGAAAACAATAACGGGGCGGCACGGTGGTGTAGTGTTTAGCATGTTCTCCAGCGCTGGGGATCCAGGTTCGAATCCCATTCTGTGGAGTTTCCATGGTTTCCCTGTGTCCACGTGGGATTCCTCCCACAGTCCAAAAACATGGATTCAAGGTAAATTGAATGCTCTGAATTGCCCCATATAGTGTGTGTGTCCAGTGATGGATTGGCACCCTGCCCTCGGTGTATCTGCCCATCGCCCGAAACATTCCCCCCGGATGGGCATGGGAAACCCCTGCCACAACACTTGTAAAACAATTAAGTGACAAATTATGTGTAAATTAATATTTACAGCATTTGTGGAGAATTTTTTTTATCACTTTAATAACGAGTGACTTAACCTTAAATCACCTCCCTCTTATATTTCCTATATTTTTAAACCTTAAATTAACCCCCCTAAATGATTAAACAAAAAGTCTAATTAATTTCAGTTACTGTAAAAGATGTAAATGAATGAAAAGCCTATTAATGTAGTTAATATCCATCCATTCATTATCTTCCACTTTATCCTCTATTAGGGTCGGGGTGTGGGGGGGTTCCCCATGCCCATCCAGGGGAGAACATTTCGGGCGCTGGGCAGATACACCTAGGACAGGACGCCAATCTATCGCTGGGCACACACTCACTCACACACACACACACACTCTACATGGGGCAATTTGGAGAACTCAAATTAACCTTGATCCATGTTTTTGGACTGTGGGAGGCAACCGGAGAACCCGGAGGAAACCCACGCGGACGCGGGGAGAACATGCAAACTCCAGCCAGATTGATGCAAACTCCAGCACTTAGAAGAGAACATGCCAAACTACTAAGCCACCGTGCCGCCCATGTATTTAATAGTTAACGTTGAATGACGTTCAAGACGTTAACACCGTTCCTCAAAATTTTACTAACAAATCTTTAAAACCCAGAATATTACCGTTAAAATAAACCTTGATTTTTTTTATTATTAAAAAATTGTTTTAATTAATTAATTAATTTAAAAAAAAAAAGTCTAAACTTTTCCAACCGGGTTTAAAAACCCGATTCCATCCGGTAGGTTGCTCGAGAAAGGGTGTGGTCCTAAACCGCGCTGTAGGGTACTCGGTGTGAAGGGGGTAGGCCGTGCGTTGCGCTCTATTTTGGGCCCCTCGTTCGCAACGTGACGCGTGATTTTGAACGCGGCCGGCCGTGCGTCAGGCTGCGGGACGGGCTCACGCTGCAGGTCGCTCGCTGTGTGCGGGAGTGAACGCCGGTCCGCGTCGGCCTCATGGTTTGCGTTTAACGTTCGTGGCGTTCGAGGCTCGACGAGGCGTTGCGTTTGGGCGGCTCCACTCTCATGAAACGCGCTTTCTGCTGACGATTACATTTGCGTGGCCGAGAACCGGTTAGGGGGCTGTTTGAGAAAATGGCGGACGTCGCTCCAGCCGGCGTGGAAAAGAGCCTCGATGACTTTTTCGCCAAGCGGGACAAAAAGAAGAAGAAAGAGAAGGGCAAGCCGAAGGAAGGCACGGCCAGCGTCCCGGCGGCGCTGAAGAGGACGAAGAAGGAGAAGGAGAAGTCGACGAAGAGCGACAACCAGGACGCGACCATCGAGAAGGTAACGCGAACTCTCCCACAAGTGGATCACACGGCATAGCTGTCACTATGTCAGGGTCGTGTCCCAAACCGCACGCCACTCCACCTAATAGTGTACATCACTCAACGTTCTAGACGTACGTCCACTCCGGGTTACGCAGTGTCCATGGTGGTATTTGGGATACGGTCGTGTTTAGCGGCAGGGTTCAGCGTGGAGCTGCCTTACGGGCAAAGTGACTTCACACAAATCCACAAACCCGAGTATTTTTACACGTGCGTTCGTCCGTTTTTGTCCATTTTCTAACCGAGTTTCGAGTGATTAACGTATTTAGTTGTTGATTTAATGACACTAACTCGAATATTCGAATCAAAAGAACGTCGGGCATTCCGTTCGCCCTAACGTTCTAAGCAGTATGGAGGAACCCAGCGCCCTCTCCGTAGGGTGACTCTGTAGTGTGCTTGCTCCCTAGTACGCAAGTATGCGCCCGGAGAATGACTCTGCAAGCAGTGCGAGGCTGCGTCCCAAACCACACGGTGTCAGACTTCACAGGGGACACGAATTGTCACGGAACCTCGCGCGTTTAACGAGCTTGTTAGGGACAAATGGTGTCGATTGGGACGCGACCTCGTCTTTTTTTTTCGCCCGTCGTGTCGTTCCGGCGTTGCTTCGGTGTGACTCCCGGAGTTTAAAGTTTAAAGTCAAGATATTAAATTGATTTTAAAGAACACACTGACTGTATTTTAATTTGTTAAATAGAACACTTGTTTTAATATTACTTACTTAAGAACTATGAAGTATATTTTTGGGGCCTTGTCATTGTATTCATTCATTCATTCATTATCTCCCGCTTATCCTCTATTAGGGTCGCGGTGGGGTTCCCCATGTCCATCCAGGGGAGAACGTCTCGGGCGCTGGGCAGATAGACCCAGGACAGGGCGCCAATCCATCGCTGGACACACACTCACTCACACAGACACACTCTATATGGGGCAATTTGGAGAACTCAATTAACCCGATCCATGCCTTTGGACTGTGGGAGGAAACCGGAGAACTCGGAGGAAACCCACGCGGACACGGGGAGAACATGGAAACTCCACCCAGATGGGGATTCGAACCTGGATCCTCAGCGCTGAGACGCGAAAGTGCTAACCACTAAGCCACCGTGCCGCCTTGTCATTGTATTATGTCATTTAATTATTTTAATTTTAATCCCAAAATAAATTCGTGTTTAGAGGAGTCCATCCCTGCGCTCATTGGGTTTTAAAAAAGTTTTAAGACACCCAGTTCATTGCACGACATACAAACATATTCTTCACAGTGGGCCATAGCAAGACACACTCAAACGTAGGGAGAACATACCAACTACACAGTAAGGACATGTCCCTCTCTCTAGGAAACGAATGCTGTATGGTGAGACTTTTAACCACTCCATTACCAACCTTCCTCACACTACCTTCTTTCGTAGTTGGCCATGTGCTATGTACAGTAACCATTGCAGTACATGGTTCCTACAAACTCTGAGAACTGACCAGGTGGAGGACTCCGTCAGCATTGCAGTGATAACAATGTGTGCATTAGATGAGATGCATCCTGTATCCTAATTAGATCGTCCTGCCACATGCATCCTGTAGACAGCGACCTGTGAGCATTAATGAGGGCGTAGATAAGGATTATATGGAATGGAAATCACAATCGATTCCTGGTAGTTGCGTAGGCTGGAAAAACCAATTAAATCAAAAGAATTGATTGCACATGAGCCACATGCAACAGGTGCCACTGTCTCACTTTTACACGGGGTGTGGGGATATGAAGTTTTCAGGTGGTTCTTTGAGACGATAGGGACTTTTTTTAGTGTCATGATGTTCGACTGACATTGTTTTTGTCTGATGCTGAATGGATCCCCTCATCCTCTTCTGTATTTGTTCTCCTGCTAGATGTTTCTGTCCTCAGCATCCTTTTGTCCTATAATACCCACCCCCATGTCCAAACCACCACAATGCCATCCGTGTTTACTCATACACTCGTTATTAGCTCCCTCACATTCACACATGATGTGCAGCGATTTAGGGAAATGTCACCTACGACTTAACGCCTGCTGTGTATTCAGACAGTAACATTACAGAATATAAACTAAGTCTGATCAATGATTTCGATCAGGTTCCCCAATTCATTTTTTCTGCTTGTTCCATTGGCAGGAGGATGAGGAATGGAAGGAGTTTGAGCAGAAGGAGGTGGACTACAGTGGCCTGAGGCTCCAAGCCCTGCAGATCAGGTGATAGTTTAATAGAGCAAATGTCATGAACTGCTCATGTGGAAGATGCACTCTGGATTAAGGGCTTGGCTTTCGTCTCTAGTGATCTAAAATTAAATGTTCTGCATCGTTCGGTAAAAATACGACTGTTGTTGGGGAATTAAAGTCTTTATCTATAGGCATCGAGCTTGTGTGTTTAAAAGGTCTGTAAGGTTGCTGTAATGATATAAATATTTTGTGTGACAGTGACGAGAAAGAAGAGGAAGAGTACGAGAAGGAGGAGGTTGGAGAGGATGGCGAGATCATTCTGGTCAGCGGAGATAAAATCTCTGGACCCTGGAACAAGTCCGGACCACCTCCGGCAGCCGCGGTTGTGGGTGAGTGAGGGATCAGCAACCTGGATGTCCTGATGTCCTCTGGTTGAATATTACTGTCCTTTTTTTTATTGTCCCGAACTTAATAAAGGCAACTTAAACATTTTATTTTGAATACCTTATAAAAATGACCTTCGTTTTGTCCAAAATGGTCTACCAAACCTTTTATTCTAGTTTTGAGTTAGTAAGACCTTTGCTCGATGAAGAAGTATGCATTTCAAGTGAGTGAGAATTTAGTTAACACAACCTTTGAAGCACCAGTGGTCCACCCTATTACAAACAGCATTCAACACGAGGCCACACCCCCACCATAAAGGTTCCACTATTATTCATTATCCTCCGCTTTATCCTCTATTAGGGTCGTGGTGGGGTTCCCCATGCCCATCCAGGGGAGAACGTCTCAGGCGCTGGGCAGATAGACCCAGGACAGGACGCCAATCTATCGCTGGACACACACTTACTCACACAAACACACTCTATATGGGGCAATTTGGAGAACTCCATTGACTTGATCCATGTTTTTGGACTGTGGGAGGAAACCGGAGGAAACCCACACGGACACGGGGAGAACATGGAAACTCCACCCAGATTGGGATTCGAACTGGGAATCCCATATTAAAATACTTAATGTTAATTTTTGAGTTGTATCTTGTTAAGACTTGTAAACTTTGTAAAAGAAAAGAAAAAATTAGCTTATATGACTCCGCCCCATTTAAATTATGAGGTAATACCATGTGCTATAAATGCTACTTGATGCCTGCTGTGTATTAGGACACACTACACTTTCTTGCCAACAGCTCTTGTGTACTGTGTGTGTATGTAGTATGTAGTAGCCCATTTTGGACGAGTATGAATCCGTGTGTTTATTACCTCTGCATATTTCTCTCTTTGTTTATCAATTGATTTATTTTTATAACTTGTTCTGTTTTGCAGAGGAAATAGAGGTCCCCGAGGCTAAACCCGCCGGAGTGTATCGTCCTCCGGGGGCCCGGTTAGGCCCAGCTAAAAGGACCCCGGCGCAGGGGCCTCCTGAGATCTTCAGTGACACTCAGTTCCCCTCGCTTAATGCCACAGCCAAACACGTGGAGACTCGCAAGTAAGGTTCCAGACTACTCATCTGTGTGTTCAGCTTCTCCAGCACCAAGAGATGATAATAATAATAATAATAATAATATTAATAAAATTTTATTTCTGCGTACTTAACGACGGGGTCATGTGACACACTGTTTCTGTGTTTTTGCTGCAGGGATCGGGAGATCGAGAAGACGTTCGAGGTGGTGAAGCACAAGAGCCGTGCCAGGGAAGGAGAAGGTCCTGGTGCCGTGCAGCAATTAGAGTTAGACAACCCGTACGCCGTCCTGGGAGACAAATAAACGACATCATGCCCTCAGCCCTCCACCAAAGGTGCAGTCCGAATAAATCGCAGGACAAGATCACCTGTCGCTGTGCTGATGAAGCCCTGATCATGCTGGAGACACCCCACACACATACATATACATAGATACAGACACACACATGTATTGGCCATTTCTTCACATCATCTATTCTCTCATTTAAAAAAAAAAAAATTTAGGCTTCACATAGTTTCTCCCTCTCACGTTTAGACAGCAGTCTGCACTCGGTCGGTTCTTCACCCAGGCTTCACTCCTATCACAACCCCACAGAATTTAGGACGGTAGCCCTCAAGTATTTCACACACACACTCTTGGCTGGCCAAGGTCCTCTTCTCGAACACGCACAGAAGGGCTGTGGCAACGGGGACCGAGCGACTTCAAAAAATATTGCTTTTTATGACGATTTTTTGGGGGGGAGGGGGACTTTTGTGAGCAGTGTTGGTCGGTTAGCTGCGCGACGGAGCGTCGGCCGAAGCCGGAGAGGATGCGAGGACTTTTGTATTCTGCGGCTCGGCGCTCCCCGCCCGACGTCGTGTCGGTGCTCGGCTCGGCTCAGGGGCGAGAGGATCAGACTACCTCAGTTGCAAACCTGTGGTCACCATGTCGACGGGAGTCCCAGAGCCGGACAGGAGCGCGCTCGTTACTCTTTATCCTAAACTTGAAGATCCCGTTCTTTCTCTTCCCCCTCAACCACCCACCCACTTCTGGGGCTGTGCTCGAATCTTGTGCTGACGGGTCGAGAGGCCGACTGTCTTTGACTTCTGAAGTGGCCTTACTGTTAAAAAAAAAATTATAAATTATAAAAATAAAATAAAGGAACAGCAGCAGGGAAGGACGTGAGACGCCTTCATACAAGCGAGAGGTTTACGGTCGTAGAGGGACTCGCGCCGACGCTGCGTTTTTTGGGTTCGGCTGCCGCTGCTGCTCGCCCGTGGGGTACAAACCACCTCCCTGCTGCCCTCTACTGGACTGTAGTGTCTTGAGTTGTAGTTTAAAATCTAGTCTAGTCATTTCTTGACACGCAGTGTAGTTTAAACCTGAATCCTTAAACCTGACCTGAAAGGTTTATTCTCCGTCACGAAAACCATGTTCTGCTTTGATTAGCCGAACCCCCCCCCCCCCTTCTTTTCCACGCTTCTTTTTATTTGATTCGATTGGCAGACGATTATTAAAGCCTAAGCTTCTAAAGTGGGCCTGTACGTTTTGATTTCTGCGTTATTTGTCCGATTGATATCTCGACGTTCTCGGGACGTTCCCCCGACGCTGCTCTGCAGAGGGCGCTCTAACGTATCATGCAAACGATGTAGGCTTTAAGACTTAATGACGGAACGTGGATTCTTTTGTTTTGTGTACCGTTTGAGCTGCTTATCCTGAACACGATTGGTTCTCCTCTGGAAGAGGTCATAGGACACCCCCGGACCGGGCGGTCTTTTGTCTTTGCGGTTTACTTGCTACATGCTTATGCAAACCTGAAGAGAACATGCAAACCTCCTCCCATTTTTAAACATTTTGGTTTGACGATTATTAAAGTCTGAGCTTCTAACGTGGCCTGTATGTTTGATTTCTGCGTCATCGTCCGATTGATAACCCAACGTTCTCTAAAGGTTCTCTGTACAGCTCTGAACGGTTCCACAGCCCCGAACCACAATGTTCTATGGAGGGTGTTCCTCCATACTCTGCCAATGATGTAGGCTTGAGGAGCTAACAAAGAAATGCAGCTTCCATTTTAAGCTGCTTGTCCAGAACGTGACCAGTTCTTCATTTTAGGAGGTCATGGGTCACCCAGGGGTCGGGTAACTGAGAGGAGAGCTATGCAAACCTGGAGAGAACATGCAAACTTCCTTCTATATTAAACATTTTGACTTGATGGTTAATGGATGTTTATTAAAACCTAAGGTTGTGAGTTAGATTTCTGTGTTTTGGTCAGAGTGATAACCGAATGTTCTCTGAACGTTTGTATGGAATGTCGAGACGTTCAGCATTTTTAGTAAAACAACTGGAAACACGTCTCTTAGAAACACTCGGTATTTCAAAAAGCAGACAAATGGGAGACTCTTAATGATCAGTTTTAATTACACTGCAGTGCAACTGCTTCCTCATTAACTACTGACGATGTGTTAAGACCTCGTTTGTTAATCGTTTTGGGTAAAAGCATCTGCTAAGTGATTAATTAATTCATTATCTTCTGCTTTATCCTCTATTAGGGTCGCGGGGGGGGTTCCCCATGCCCATCCAGGGGAGAACGTTTCGGGCGCTGGGCAGATAGACCCAGGACAGGGCGCCAGTCTATCGCTGGACACACACTCACTCACACACACACACTCTAAATGGGGCAATTTGGAGAACTCAATTGACTTGATCCATGTTTTTGGACTGTGGGAGGAAACCGGAGAACCCGGAGGAAACCCACGCAGACACGGGGAGAACATGGAAACTCCACCCAGATGGGGATTCGAACTGGAAAGGGAGAGGAGAACATGCTAAACCACTAAGCCACCGTGCCGCCCGCAAGTGATTAAATATAAATGTAAATCAGAAAGCAGTTACGCAGCAGCCGCGTTTCACCACGCTGCTGTACAGAGGGTGTTCTGTGATGTCATCAAACGACCCGGGTTCCAGAAACGAACACAAATGGTTTTTTCAATGTTATTTTTATATTTTAATCCTGAAGGTTCACACTTTATAAGATTTAAGGACTCGTACATGTAGGGTTGGTTTACTTCAGGGTCTCTGAATTCATTCTACAATTAAAAAACATGTCTGAATTATTCATCCATCCATTATCTTCCCCAAGTCAGGTAGGACTTTTATTATTTTCAAAAATGTATCCTGATTTATGTGCTAACATTAAAGGTCAGGTGTGTGAAAGTGTAGGACTTTTATTATTTAAAAACATCTTAAGTATTGTAACGTGTGCAAACATTAAGGGTCAGATGTGTAAAAGTGTAGGACTTTTATTTTAAAAAATCTTCAGTATTGTGATGTAAATGTTAACACAAAGGGTCAGGCATGTAGAAGTATAGGACTTTTATTATTTAAAAACATCTTAAGTATTGCGGCGTATGTGCTAACATTAAGGGTCAGGTGTGTAGAAGTGTAGGACTTTTATTATTTAAAACCATTTCAAGTATTGTGATGTATGCGCTAACATTAAGGGTCAGACAAGTAGAAGTGTAGGACTTTTATTATTTAAAAAATCTAAGTATTGTGATGTATGCACTAACATTAAGGGTCAGGTGTGTAAAAGTATAGGACTTTTATTTTTTAAAAACATAAGTATTGTGATGTATGCACTAACATTAAGGGTCAGGGTGTGTAAAAGTGTAGGACTTTTATTATTTAAAAAATCTAAGTATTGTGATGTATGCACTAACATTAAGGGTCAGGGTGTGTAAAAGTGTAGGACTTTTATTATTTAAAAAATTTAAGTATTGTGATGTATGCACTAACATTAAGGGTCAGGTGTGTAAAAGTATAGGACTTTTATTTTTTAAAAACATCTTAAGTATTGTGATGTATGTGCTAACATTAAGGGTCAGGGTGTGTAAAAGTGTAGGACTTTTATTATTTAAAAAATTTGAAGTATTGTGATGTATGCACGAACATTCAGGGTCAGGTGTGTAGGACTTTTATTATTTAAAAACATCTCAAGTATTGTGATGTATGGGCTAACATTAAGGGTCAGGTGTGTAAAAGTGTAGGACTTTTATTATTTAAATCTGTTTAAGATAGTGTCAATATGACAGACATGGGAGTTACCACTGAAGACTAATGGCTCCCCCTGCTGTTGGACTGGTGGAACGGCGTGTGAGAAAGAAAACAAACCTGAAATACACTTTGTATTTTTAATCTCGATAATAACGACATCATAATCAATAAGCAGTTAATAGGGATCAGATGCGAACGTTGTGAAAACGTTATCAATGCGACGTTCGTCATTCAGCGCCCCTAACGGGAAGCGTCGACCAGAGGGCCACGAGGGGCAAAGCCATCATTTCTTCAGGTTCAGGATGCCGCTGCCGGGGCCCCGGCGCTTAGCGCTGCAGATGTTGCAGTACTGAGCTGCGGGTATCTACAGACACACAGACACTGACATATTAACACAGTGTGTTTATATCTACAGACACAGACGCATTAACACAGTGTGTTTATATCTACAGACACACAGACACTGACATATTAACACACATCAATACAGTGTGTTTATATCTACAGACACACAGACACTGACATATTAACACAGTGTGTTTATATCTACAGACACACAGACACTGACATATTAACACAGTGTGTTTATATCTACAGACACAGACGCATTAACACAGTGTGTTTATATCTACAGACACACAGACACTGACATATTAACACACATCAATACAGTGTGTTTATATCT
>JAFMOD010000313.1:331937-350868 GCA_019802435.1 Corydoras maculifer | reverse complement strand
ATATATATATATATATATATATATATATATATATATATATAAATTAAAGATGTACTATATATATATATAATGTTTCATATACATATATGGAGATATATAAGATGTACTATATATATACATATACATATATATATAAATATACATATATATATATAGACACAAATATTAACGCTGCTTTTTATGCACTAAGCTAGATGTGTTATATATAGGCATACACTCACCGGCCACTAGATGGAGTTTGTAGTTTAACAGACCTACAGTCTGTCAGTAATTAATGACCATAGAAATAAGGTGTGTATATATATATATATATTGATGGATATATAATAAGATGCACAAATTAATATAAAAACAGATGAATATATAAACAGTATATAGATATTCATATGTATAGGATAGGCCATCATTGTTGCCAAAAAAACAAAAATCAACATACCTGATGGTAATATTGTAACATGACACGCCTCACAGATGTTCTCTTCTGAACGAGAGAAAGAAAATAAATCAGCAACGTGAACGTTTACGATGTTTACATCTGAACATGTGTTAACTCCACGAACTCACCATCCACCCGGACGCCTCGCATTTGTGTTCTGTGCATCTTCTGCAGCAGTGAGAGCGAATCGGCCACCAGGATCTTCTTACAGCCCTCGCGCAGCAAGATCTGAAAGAGTGGTGGCACGTTGGTATGATGGCTCAAAACGCCGGCCACAAATCTCAACCAGCTGGTCTGAGATCAATGCAAACCGATCATTCATTCATCCATTATCCTCTATCAGGGTCGCGGTGGGGTTCCCCATGCCCATCCAGGGGAGAACGTTTCGGGCGCTGGGCAGATAGACCCAAGACAGGACGCCAATCTATCACTAGGCACACACTCACTCACACAGACACACTCTATATGGGGCAATTTGGAGAACTCAATTGACTTGATCCATGTTTTTGGACTGTGGGAGGAAACCGGAGAACCCGGAGGAAACCCACGTGGACACGGGGAGAACATGCAAACTCCACCCAGATGGGGATACGAATCTGGAATCCCTAGCACTGAGAGGAGAACATGCTAAACCACTAAGCCACCATGCCGCTGCAAACCGATCAGTGATGGATATTTCATTCTGATATTGAGTTTCGATTTAAACCGTTCTGATTGGTCAGTGCTTATAATAGATCGCTGAAACAACACATCAACGCCATAATCGTTTATTATGGTCACAATTAAAAATAAGCCACCTGGAGATTGTAATCCTGCAGGATCTTAACGAGGGAGTCTCGCAGATTGGGGATTTCCATGCCTTCCTTGATGCGGTGGATCAATAATATGGGATCCACGTGCGTTCCGATGTTATTCAGTAACCCTGTGATAAAAGCTGGAGAACCATTACGCTGTTAGACAACAGAACAGCATTCTGGGATTAAAATTTATTATAATTTTTTTTAAAGAAGTCAGAGTGACACGGTAAGTAAGACCAGACGTACGCGGTTTATCAATGGAGTATGAGATGAGATCCTCCCAGAGTTCTGAATCGTCCTGCTCTTTGGCGAATTCGATGGCTTTGTCCACGTCCTCCAGCTCCTCCATGATCATCTGCAGGGCTCGTCTGCAGTTCCCCATCCGGCCTGCGGAGGAGGAAAGGGAAAAGCTTTTATCATCTGTTTTTGAATAACAGGAATGTTAGTAAGCTAAATTATTGGTCTCTCTTTTGTGAGACACTGGACCCCTGTAAGTTGGAGGTAGGGGCTTGTTTGTCCAGCACGTCCCACAGATACTGGATGCAAAGCCTAAGATCTGTGGACTTTGGAGGTCCAGTTAACACTATTGGTCCGTGGTCCAGTTCGGATGTCCATTTTTTGGTGAATTCAGCGATATACAGGGGTCAGCATGGGAATCCTGACTGCTCTACAGCTTCAACAAACGGCGTACTGTCTGAGCGCTTCACATTCGTATTAATGTGTGATATACATCATTTTCATAAACTGCAATGTGTAATTTGGCCACTAGACGGCAGTATTTCATTACCATAGAAACCGGAATCAACGTTCGCTTTAAAAACCGGACTAGATTACGTTGCGGAATATTAAATTTTTAACGATTCTGCTTTTAATAAACACATTTCTGAATCAAACTTTGTTTTTTTAATTATAGTGTTTATTTCTAAGTGTTTTGTAAGGCATTAAGACACTCGAGGTTGTGTATTATTGTGAATGAATCACATAAAGAACTGTACTCCGCTTCGTGTCGGAACTAATAACACCTCTATATGATTTATTCAGAATAATGCCACGCCCTCTCATACATTTTTGCTTGAAAAACACCAGCCTTCACTGCATTAATGATTGCTGGCCACTAATTACTGATAATTAATCGTTAGTTGACCACTTTAGACCGTGAGACCTTAGAAGATCTGCCGTTCTGGAGATGTTCTGACCCCACTGTGGTCGCTCTGATTGACGGATTAACGACTCACTGAGCAAAAAGACGGTTTCCTCCACAAAGTGCCTCTGCTGGCAGATCTCCAGCGCCTACGAGAGAAGAGCAACTCGGTTTAAAAGCATCCCTGTCCTCCTGCGTCACATCGGAGAACTACGCCACGGTGGTACCTTCTCCAGCGGGCAGTGGGTGCTGTCTCTGAGGAAGGGCAGCAGGTTGAACCGGTCGAACTCGGCGTACAGGCTGATCTGACGCTCGTGGTACTTTTGGCCCCGGTGGTGGTCTCTCTTAAACAGTTTGTGGAGATACTGGGGGAAGAGAACACATATACGGTCTCTGTGACGAGTATTCTGAGGTTCTACAAACACTGAAGCAGCACGAATGTAAACACCTGAATCGAAACTCAAAGACGGCGGACATTTAGTCCTCTAATTTAAAGCATCCATCCATCCTCTATTAGGGTCGCGGTGGGTTCCCCATGCCCATGCAGGGGAGAACGTCACGGGCGCTGGGCAGATACACCCAGGACAGGGGGGCAATCTATCACTCACTCACACAGACACACTCTATATGGGGCAATTTGGAGAATTCAGTTGACCTTGATCCACGTTTTTTGGACTGTGGGAGGAAACCGGAGAACCCGGAGGAAACCCACGCGGACACGGGGAGAACATGCAAACTCCACACAGATGGGGATTCGAACCGGGAATCCCTAACGCTGAGAGAAGAACATGCTAAACCACTAAGCCACTGTGCCACCCGTCTAATTTACAGTAAAACAAGATAAATGAATGAATGGATGGATGTTTACCACGTGCAGCAACTCAGGCTTGTCCTTCAGCTCGCCCACGACTCTGTCCATCTGTAAAGCAAACGAGGACGAGGACAGAAACACACATCATCAGCATCCCGATCGAGTGTGTCGTTTAAATCGGAAGGCAGGAAGTTGAACTCACAGATATTTTGTCTTCGTTATCCAGCAGCATGTCGACAGCTTTCTGAAAAACAAAACAGAAAGAGTCGGAGCGCCGAGATTAATCTATGTCCCTCCATCCTGTCCACACTCTGAAGTGTATTGATGTTCCGCTGGTTTGCAGTGTGTGATGCGTACGGTTTACAATTTATAAAATAGTTTTACAGGAAACGAGGCCCTATGTTCTATGTTCTCATCCTCAGGGCACACGTTTGAGCGCCGGGATAGGGCCCAGCACCACAGAAACGTACCTCCTTGTCAAAGTCCATGAGAAGGACGATTTTGTCCTCGATGGCGGCGAAGAGGTTGTGTTTATGGATGAGCTGATAGACGTCTTTGTGTCTCAGCCTCAGGTAGATCTCCAGAGCGCGGTCATAACGCTGGTCATATGTATATCTGATGAACACACACACACACACACACACACACACACACACACAGTGTTCCATGTACTTACTGCTGTTTTAGTAACGACTGCTGTTAAGGTGAGAAACAGCTGACAGGTAAGTACCAGGTACTTACAGTTCCGCCAGCGTGGCGAGCAGTGTTTGATTTTTGGGGTCGTTCCTCAGTTGACTGGTCACCGCATGAACTATTGTCATGTTGTTATACAGTTCTCCCGGCCATTCGTGGATCAGTCTGGCGAAAGCCTGTGGACGGAGGACGTTCTCCAGAGTTTATTATACAACACATTAGATGTTACATTAGACCCCAAACTGCCAAACATTAAGGATCCATCATCATCATCATCATTCAAGAAAATTCAAGAACATTTTATTGTCATTTAAATCACATGTTACATGAAACAAAAATGAAATTATGGGTCACGGACCCATAATCATTAAGATTCCACACAGAATCTGGTAATACTTCACTGCAAACCCTGGGTTTGAATCCCCAAACTTCAGATTAATGGCCCATCATTCTAACCAGCCGTAATCTTCATCATCTGTATGTTTGTGTTGTTTTACATCTTTTAATATAGCGACACACACACACACTAATCCCTGGTCCCAAGGTTCAAACACAAAAAAAACCTCAGGATCGTGTGAGGATTGGCTCACACAGAATATAAAAAGAAGGGAAATTTGATACATGCTGTAGAACATGGGCATAAGCCAATCTCTCGCTGGGCACACACTCATGCACACATACACACTCTATATGTGTATGTAACCCGGAGGAAACACACGCGGACACGGGGAGAACATGGAAACTCCACCCAGATGGGGATTCGAACCGGGAATCCCTAGCGCTGAGAGGCGAACGTGCTAACCACTAAGCCACCGTGCCACCTTATATATATATATATATATAAATAATTGGTGGCACAGTGGCTTAGTGGTTAGCATGTTCGCCTCTCAGCACATTATCATATATTTATATATATGATATATTTCACTTATCATATACTTATATATATATGATAAGTGAAATGAGAATGTGATTAGTAAAAGGATTGAAATTAAGAACATAAGTCTATATAAATGTATAAAAATATGAATTTATATAATATATAATAATAATAGCAGACAGACAGACAAAATATAAATTATAATAGACATATATACATATCTATATCTATATATATCTATATATATATATATATATATATATATATATATATATATATATATATATAAATTATTGCAGACAATATATAAATTTTAGCAGACAAGTAGATAAAAATAGATGAACGGGCCTGAGCTGTTTGAAATTGCACATAAACAAAAAAAGAAAGCTGCTTTATTGTTAAAAGATTTGCTGGTTAGCTGAAACAAAGTCAAAGAGTCAACCTGAAATGACTCCCTGAGTCAGATGAATCACATTCCTGTGTTCACATTACCTCACAGTCGGTCAGGAGGAAGTCCTGCAGGATCATCTCGTAAATGGCAGGTTTGAGTCGGAGGTCCCCTCGAGGTAGGTACTGACTGATGGCCTGCAGACACAGAAATGTGAGAATGACGGCGCAAAACACAAGAGCCTCCGAGAGAAGGGCCTTTTATTAAAGCGGCCTCCGAAAGTCAATCACAGGGGTGTCAGCGCGAACTTTAACGAGCCCTAATGCCCCCAGGAGCTGGGATAGGTCAGAGCGCTCTCTCAAACCAAGGTTCAATAGAAGCAGATTGATTCGCTGTGCAAATGCACACTGCCAAGACTCTCACGCACGTCTTAACAAAGCGTTAGAAAACGGCTAGTTCCTGTCCTTAAATCTGATTGGCTGAGTCGTGTGTCCAGCCGTGACATCATTAACAACAACACACACCTTTGAGCACTTCACATTCGTATCAATGCGTGATATACAATACATTATTTTAAATATTAATATGCAGATTAATATAAACAGCGAGTCCGGATTCCTGTTACTTAGCCGGACTAGATTACGTCGCGGAAGAGCAGATTATTAACGATTTTGATTTCGATAAACGCATTTTTGAATCAAACCTTGTTTTTTTTTTGTAATAGTTTGTTTTATTAAAGCAGTAAGACACTCGAGGTTGTGTATTATTGTGAATAAATCACGTAAAGAGGTGGAACTGTTCTACACATCAGGACTAATAACACCTCTTTATGGTGTTTATTCAGAATAATGCCCCGCCCCCACGTACCCATCAATCTATCTATCATCTTCCGCTTTATACTTTACTAGGACACGGGGGGGGGGGGGGGTTCCCCATGCCCATCCAGGGGAGAACGTTTCGGGTGCTGGGCAGATACCCCCAGGACAGGACGCCAATCTATCGCTGGACACACTCACTCACTCATACACACTCTATATGGGGCAATTTGGAGAACTCCATTGACTTGATCCATGTTTTTGGACTGTGGAAGGAAACCGGAGAACCCGGAGGAAACCTACGCGGACACGGGGAGAACATGCAAACTCCACCCGTATTGGGATTCGAACCGGGAATCCCTAGTGCCGAGAGGAGAACATGCTAAACCACTAAGCCACCGTGCCTCGCCCCCCCCCCCCTCCCTCGTTCCATAATGCTTTATTCTAACAGCTGATTGGTTCTTAACTCATTTCTTTAAATCTCTAAATGTAAACTGTAAACGTTCCGTACGACCACTCGAGGAGGAGGAGTCCTCCGGGGAGCCTCGGTCCTCACAAGGTTTCAACACCAACAGGGGGTTTTCCTTGCCACCGCCTCTTGGGCTGGATCTTTGACGGGGTTTAGGGTTTGAACTTTATAATTCCGTGAACGCGATCGTGAGGTCATTAAGCCTGCTCTCCTGACGAGTTAAAAGTGCTGATGGTTTAAGTCTGACTTACCTTTAACTGGTTAATCTCTCTGAAGCGGAACACCTGATCCTCCCAAAGGCTCATGTTCTTCCCCAGCACTTTATGGCACTTTCTGTGAATGGAAGGCAGGGACGATCCGACAGCTGACCTTTAAACGTGTTAAACCCGACCGGTGCGGGACATCCTACCTGGCTGCCTCTTCGTACGCCCCTCTCTCCAGCAGGTGATGGATGTAGGCCATTCCGATTTTCTGCCCGTTAACAGAAGGACGGCGTTACGATTCGTACATAAGAGTCCGCTGCTCAGAACAAAATCAGAACCCGCACACAGTCCCCGCACAGTCCGTACCTGGACATCATGTCTTTTGATGTTCTTGAAGCTGATCTCGGCGGCCATCAGCGCCTCCTGCAACACAGACCACACACGTTGAGTTGGTCCTTTATGGTTCTGATGTTCGTATTGATGATGTCACGGGCTGTAGCGCGATGGCAAAGGTGGGCACGCTGGGCTCAACTACGAAATTACAGTTAGGCACAGAGCCAACGCCACCGAGGGCATTCAGGACTTACTTTAAATACCTTTTCCTCATCCATCCATCCATTATCTTCCACTTTTATAATATCCTCTATTAGGGTCGCGGGGAGGGGGTTCCCCATGTCCATCCAGGGGGGAACGTTTCGGGCGCTGGGCAGATACACCCAGGCAGGACGCCAATCCTTTGCTGGGCACACACTCACTCACACACACACTCTATATGGGGCAATTTGGAGAACTCAATTGACCTTGATCCAGTTTTTTTGGACTGTGGAAGGAAACCGGAGAACCAGGCGGAAACCCACGCGGACACGGGGAGAACATGCAAACTCCACCCAGATTGTGATTCGAAGCGGGAATCCCCAGCGCTGAGAGGAGAACATGCAAAACCACTAGGCCACCGTGCTGCCCACCTTCACTGCTCACATCTGGGGGGGGGGGGGGGGGGGTGAGACCGGAGGAACTTGAGGTGGCGCTATAACGTGACATCCATCACAGAGACATGCTCAGTCCACCCAAAGGAGAGGGTTCAGACTGAGGGTTAGCCCTCTGCTGGCTGCCGACGGAAATGTGACGTGTAGCTTTAGTCAATTTTTTTAGTCATTTTTTTGTGAGGTTTTCTGCCCCGTGTGGTTGGATCTGGTAATACACACATCCGCCGCCACGCCGGGTTTTAGAATGACCTCATATTTCTTCTTGTCCAGCAGCCAGTCGATGTGATCGTCCTGATCTCGCTCCTTGGCCACCACGATGTCTTTAGGGCTGATGATGTAGTACAGCGGTTCTCCATCGGCATGTTCTACACAAAGCGAGAATGCGTTCGTTAATTAAGCTCCATACACAGAAACAGCGCCACCTTTTTACACTCGCAGTCCATTACACCAGCTCCACTTTGTAGTTCTACAGTCCCATTCTGTAGTCCATCTGTTCCTCTACGTACGTGTTATTAGGGTGGTGGATGATGTCAGTACTGCCGTCACATTCACACACTGGTGGTGTTAGTGTGTGTGTGTGTGTGCTGGTCACTGTACACTACGTTACACACATCCACCCTATTGTTCCACCTTGTTGCTGCGCTGTTGAGTTATTCCTCCTCTAATCTCTTATTGGTTGTCCACTGAAAGCTGTTTACAGGACGATGGTAGTTCCACAACACCACCACATTCGTCATGGCAGGGTTTACAAAGATCCACCACCCTAATAAAACCTGTTTTTTGTTTTTTATTTTATTAAAGCTGCAATTGCCACTTTGACCTGATGGTGGCAGCATTAGTGTAAGTACACTTCCCCATGAATGAGCCCACATTAAACCTCACCCAGTCTGTAGTCCAGACACTGGTTTCCTTTGAAGTTGCGGACCGTGAGGGCGTCAGATGAGATCTCCTCACAGCTCTCAGACGACGGCTGGATGATGTCCAAACGTGGGCGTGACAGTAACTCCTCCTCCTGTGACACACACACACACACACACACACACACACACACACACACAGGAGTTTCCTTCACAAAAATGATCCAAATATCAAAACCCAGTATGTAGACGACCTGATTATTCACACTAAAGTCAGCGATATCTACAAACCTACAAAAGGACAAGGTGTGGGAGTTTGCATGTTCTCCCAGTGTCACTATGATGTCCCCAGGAGTCCTGGAGCTCTGCTATAATCCAAGAACATGATTGGGAGGTAAATGGGCAAAACAAAGTCCCTCTAAGTGTAATAGGGTGTGTTTGGGGTGTCGCTCCTCATGCCGGCTCAGGTCTAACGGCAGGTACGAGGTTCTTAGTGCATTTCAATATTCAAGATTCAAGATTCAAGAAATTTTATTATCATTAATATCACATGTGGTACATGAGATTAGAACGAAATTATGGGTCACGGACCCCGATTACCCTGTTCTTTTAAAGTTATAATTTAAATTGTAAAGAAGAAAATGAGATTAAAAAATAATACAGTATATAGATATGTGAAATATAATATACAACTATGAATATAATGAATATATTGAATATATATTATATATATATATATAATATTCATTTATTTATTCATTCATTATCTTCCGCTTTATCCTCTATTAGGGTCCAGGGAAGAACGTTTCGGGCGCTGGGCAGATACACCCAGGACAGGACGCCAATCCATCGCTGGACACACAACCACACACATACACACTCTATATGGGGCAATTTGGAGAACTCAACTGACCTTGATCCATGTTTTTGGATTGTGGGAGGAAACCGGAGAACCCGGAGGAAACCCACACAGACACGGGGTGAATCCCTAGCGCTGAGAGGAGAACATGCCAAACCACTAAGCCACTGTGCCACCTATATATATAATATTTTAACTCTAAATATAATATATAAGTATATGTATATACAGTACATAAAATAAATTTGGATCTGTTTTCAACATTTCTGAACAACATCACTGAGGTGCGATGCGACCGAGTGAGAGTTCCGATTCCTACCATCTGCTCGGAATTCTCTTTAACATAGAACAGCGTGACCAGCTGATCAGCCAACGGAGCCACACCGCTGATGAAGAACTCTGTCTCAAACGCCGACGCTGCAAGAAAACCAAAAACAAACAGTGATGACCACCTGCTCACCCTGAGGGGGCAGGAGAACGTCCCCTCAGATCATCAAATCGCACTCTGTAAAGATATCATGCTACCTGATTCGCCAGGACAAAGACCTGGCATCTAATTGGCATCAAATGTCCCAACCTTAAACTGGGAATTGAACCTGGGACCAATACCCCCCCCCCCCCCCCCAATGGCATGTTGTTTGGTCCTTACAACAAAACATCTGATGCACTCTCTGAATACAAAATATGTATTACATACACCCCGTATGTCCCCATAAGGGCATGACGAATTTAAAATGGACAGTTTATTTTTTCTCCCTATGTCCGCATGGGTCTCCTCCGGGTTCTCTGGTTTCCTCCCACAGTCCAAGAACATGGATCAAGGTCAATTGAATTCTCCAAATTGCCCCCTATAGAGTGTGTCTGTGTGAGTGTCTGAGTGCCCAGTGATGGATTGGCATCCTGTCCTGGGTGTATCTGCCCAGCGCCCAAAACGTTCTCCCTTGGATGGGCATGGGGAACCCCCCCCCCCCCATGACCCTAGTAGAGGATAAAGCGGAATATAATAGATGGATGGATTTAATTATATATGATATAACTCATTATCCATCCATTATCTTTGGGATTCGAACTGGGAATCCCTAGCGCTGAGAGGAGAACATGCCAACCACTAAGTCCCCGTGCTTCCCTATAACTCCTTATGTTCCAATTAATTTTCAAGCAGTTTGGTGGGGTTTTTTATGACCATCCCGAGGAGAACGTTTCAGGCACTGGGACAGGGCACCAATCTATCACTGGGCACAAGCACACACTATATGGGGCAATTTGAAGCAGCCAATTTACCTTTAATCCATGTATTTGGACTGTGGGATGAAACCGGAGAACCCGGAGGAAACCCACGTAGACATGGGGAGAAAATGTAAGCTCCACCCAGATATGAATTCACACTTTATTTTATTTATTTTTATTTATTAATGTATTAATATTTTTGCGTGCGCTGTGAGGGACGAGTCTGAGATTCATACCGATCTCAACGTAGCGACTGGGTAGATCCCTCATCTCGGCAGGGTCTCGCTCTTTGACGACACAAATCTAAAACGAATGAAGAGGACACCTTTACCACTGGCCACTTTATTAGGTACAGCTTATTGTTTTTTTACTCATAGTTCATTTCATCAACCCACACTCTCCAGCAGCACTGCGGTGTCTGACCCACTCACCACACCCGAGTCTTAATCATCAGAATATGGAGACAGACAGATGGATTATTGTAGAACTACAACATGCGTCGATATGATGAGTGATTAGTTAGCATGTGATTAATAGACTGTGGGTGCAGAAACACGGGGACGTACGGTACTGTTTATCGTAGGTATAAGAGGATTCACATGCAGACCGGATATTTTAGGACGAAACGCGGGGTCCCACACCTTGACTGACGTTCCCCAGCCGATGATGAGCGTGGTGTTATCCTTCCAGCACAGACTGCAGTGGTACAGTTCCGGTCTGAGACTGGCGTTGTCCCGTAACACGTTGGTGATGCGCTGCTTACTGGTGAGGTCATAGATCTTCACCCCCTGAGACAGAACAGAATCCAAACTACACGTTTTATTTATATATATATTAATACTAGGCGGCGGGCGGCACGATGGCTTAGTGCTTTAGCATGTTCTCCTCTCAGCACTAGGGATTCCCGGTTCGAATCCCCATCTGGGTGGAGGTTCCATGTTCTCCCCGTGTCTGCGTGGGTTTCCTCCGGGTTCTCCGGTTTCCTCCCACAGTCCAAAAACATGGATCAAGTTAATTGAGTTCTTCAAATTGCCCCATATAGAGTGTGTCTGTGTGAGTGAGTGTGTGCCCAGCGATGGATTGGCGCCCTGTCCTGGGTCTATCTGCCCAGCGCCCGAGACGTTCTCCCCTGGATGGGCATGGGGAACCCCACCGCGACCCTAATAGAGGATAAAGCGGGTGATAATGAATGAATGAATAATACTAGGCGGCTTGGTGGCTTAGTGGTTTAGCATGTTCTCCTCTCAGCACTAGGGATTCCCGGTTCGAATCCATATCTGGGTGAAGTTTCCATGTTCTCCCCATGTCTATGCGGGTTTCCTCCGGGTTCTCCGCTTTCCTCCCACAGTCCAAAAACATGGATCAAGTCAATTGAGTTCTCCAAATTGCCCCATTTAAAGTGTGTTATGTGAGTGTCTGTCCAGTGATAAATTCCCCCCCTGTCCTGGGTGTATCTGCCCTGCGCCCGAAACGTTCTCCCCTAGATGGGCATGGGGAACCCCCCCCCCCCCCCCTGTGACCCTAGTAGAGGATAAAGCAGAAGATAATGGATGAATGAATGAATATATATTAATACTGTTGAAAAGTATAAATAAAAGACAGGTGAAAACACAGGAAGAAAAGAAGGTTTGCTGACACAAGATAAAAGAACAAAGCGTAATTAAAAAAAAAAAAAAAAAAAAAAAACTTCTCCCAAAAAAACAAAGAGAAAATGTGACATTTAAACATAAAGATATTTATTTTCTAGAATTTTCTCATACCACGTTGTTCGCCCAAGCGATGAGGTTGGCCCTCCACTTGACGTTGGTGATCACGCCCTCCCCCTCGTGCAGAACGGACGTCTTCCATCGGTTCAGCCAGTTTCTCTCGTACATCAACAGCTACACGCCAACGACACACACATTACTGACTCCGTTTGATGGAAAACACACAGACGACGCTCATCAAACGATTTTGTGAGGATAGAACCCAAATCCAAACCTCAAAATCCCAGACCTAAATATAACCTTTGTTATGAACTGGGACACAGACATGATGAAAGATGAAAGGGCCTTCCCTAAACTGTTCCCTATAGCTGGAAACATAGTTTAATAGAAAAGGCAGGGTTGGGTAATTGATCTTTCACTAAATAAGACAATTTTGCAGTGTATTTAAAGTATAAATAACGTTATAACGTTACCAGTGTAAACGACAATACAGCGGCTGTTACTGTTGTAGTTTGGTGAGTCCGCCAGCAGAGGGCAGCAAAGGACAACGGAATATAAAAGACAGGCCGTGCGTTTTAAAGGCGGCTGATGGAGGGGTGGGGGGTTGAGGGTGGAGGGGATTTGAGGTTCCTCAACATTAACATGTCACTAATTTAATTATTTACATAAAGACAAAATAATTACACATTCTGCTGTAATGAGTTTAGGATAATTAGCATTACTTTAAAGTCGTTTCCAGCTATTTTAGGAACAAACACTTTAACTAAATTCTAACAGAATATTATATTTTATTTTATTATTACTTTTATTTGCAGCTTTTTTACACAGTATACGTATTTCATTCTTACAGAAGCAGAAACAGATTAAAACTGTGTGTTCAGGTTTTCAGCATCAGCGAGAAATACATCCCATAATTTAATACCAGGGTTTTAATAGCAGGTTTATGTTTCCACAAGCTTTACACATTCGTCATGCAAATGAAGTGAATTCTAACTGACAGAGAACGTAGAATAACAATTATAATAAATCTGATTCAAGGTCGAGATCTTTTGGATTTGTAAGATTTTTGGGCCTCGTTTCGTAAAGTCCAGCGTTGGGTTTCGTTTTCCTTATCCTCTATTAGGGTCACGGTGGGGTTCCCCATGCCCATCCAGAGGAGAACGTTTCAGGCTCACTCAAACACAGACACACTCTATATGGGGCAATTTTGAGAATTCAATTAACTTGATCCATGTTTTTGGACTGTGGGAGGAAACCGGAGAACCCGGAGGAAACCCACGCAGACACAGGGAGAACATGGAAACTCCACCCAGATGGGGATTCGAACCAGGAATCCCTAGCGCTGAGAGGAGAACATGCCAAACCACTAAGCCGCCGTGCCGCCCGCACCCAAACTTAATATATTCATTCATTCATTATCTCCCGCTTTATCCTCTATTAGGGTCACGGTGGGGTTCCCCATGCCCATCCAGGGGAGAACGTCTCGGGCGCTGGGCAGATAGACCCAGGACAGGGCGCCAATCCATCACTGGACACACACTCACTCACACAGACACACTCTATAGGGGGCAATTTTGAGAATTCAATTAACTTGATTCATGTTTTTGGACTGTGGGAGGAAACCGGAGAACCCGGAGGAAACCCACGCAGACACGGGGAGAACATGGAAACTCCACCCAGATGGGGATTCGAACCGGGAATCCCTAGCGCTGAGAGGAGAACATGCCAAACCACTAAGCCACCGTGCCGCCCGCACCCAAACTTAATATATTTAATATTTTAAATCGTGGGAAATCCCTACATTATACACTAATTTACTTTATTTACAGAAAACAACTCAGAACCTGCAGAAGATCTGGTCTTGTCTCGACGTCTCTCTGAGATAGGATGAGGGGTTGGACTTGCCCCTGCAGCCATGAAAAGCTTTATAAGTAGAAGGGAAGGGCAGCACGGTGGCTTAGTGCTTTAGCATGTTCTCCTCTCAGCACTAGGGATTCCCGGTTTGAATCCCCATCTGGGTGGAGTTTCCATGTCCTCCCCGTGTCCGCGTAGGTTTCCTCCGGGTTCTCCGGTTTCCTCCCACAGTCCAAAAACATGGATCAAGGTCAATTGAATTCTCCAATTTGCCCCATATAGAGTGAGTCTGTGTGAGTGAGTGTGTTTCCAGTGATAGATTGCCCCCCTGTCCTGGGTGTATCTGCCCAGCGCCCCTGGACATGGGGAACCCACGCGACCCCCCCCCCCCGCGACCCTAATAGAGAATAAAGCAGAAGATAATGGACGGATGGATGTATAAGGGAATATGGTTCTGTTATATGAGGTTCTGTATCATGACACTCATCACAGACTTTAAAGAGTTTAAGTCTGGAAATAAAAAAATGTTTAACGTTTATTAAACCATTCCGCATTTCGTCTCCGGACAGATGTGGGCGTCTAAAGAAAAGGCTTGATTGCAGAGGCTTTACAGATGAAAAGCTGCTATAAATGATTATTATTATTAATAACAAACGTTCTGTCCCTCGCGCCCCTCGTCCTGACTGAGCGGAACCCTAAACGCCGCGCTGTTCCACACACACGCCGTCATGACCCGACCTGTCCTCTATCCATTACACGAGCAGAGAAATAAAAAGTCTGGTCAATGGGCCTGTGATTTTGCACTTTGTACTTTGTTAAGGGATCAGCGGCGGGAGATGAAGGTCCGGGCGCCGCGGCGACGGAATTGAATTGCCTTTGAAAAGACGCGTCCTCGGTGGAAGCCGTATCGATTTTCATGCGGCATTATGAGGATCTTAAGCCAGAGAAGCAGAAGGTAATCAGGGGAGAGGGGAGCGACCAGACGCCGCTCAGCCAGGTTGGGGACCGAGACACTGGACGAGTCGACCGGCGTCTCATTACACGGCGTTACTCACAGTCCGGCGCTCAGGGTCGGCGGCTTATTTAAAAACCAAGGCTGAAGGGTCGGAGAAGCTGAATGAAAGTGAGAGACGTAATGAAGATCACTTAACGAGCCGTTCAGAGAAAACAGCACAGATCAGCGAGGGCCGCGTCAACGACGACTTACAACACAAAGCGTCCAGGGTTTCAGTTTAGAACGTCTCAGATTTTAAAAATGGTCAGACACTGCGTCACTGTTTGAACAAAGCTGCCATGGTTTCATTTACAACGTTGGTGTGGTTTTTCAGGTGGTGCTGCAGTGTTAACTCTGTAATTTTTAAGGTATTTTAGGTGGTTGCTGTGGTGTTGCTTGGTAAATGAGGTATTTTAGGTGGTTGCTGGGGTGTTACTTGGTGGTTTAAGTACTTTAGGTGGTTGCTAGAGTAGTACTTAATGGTCAAGATATTTTAAGTAGTTGCTGTAGTGTTACTTGGTAAATAAGGTATTTTAGGTGGTTGCTGGGGTGTCGCTTGGTGGTTTAAGTACTTTAGGTGGTTGCTGGCATGTTAAGTAGTTATGGTACTTTAGGTGGTTGATGGGTTGTTACTTGGTGGTTTAAGTACTTTAGGTGGTCGTTAGAGTGGTACTTAATGGTCAAGCTATTTTAAGTGGTTTCTGTAGTGTTACTTGGTAAATAAGGTATTTTAGGTGGTTGCCGTGGTGTCGATTGGTGGTTTAAGTACTTTAGGTGGTTGCTGGGGTGTTAAGTAGTTATGGTACATTAGGTGGTTGATGGGTTGTTACTTGGTGGTTAAGGTTTTTTTGGTAATTGCTGGAAAAAAACAGATTATAATCAGTGTGGTGTCTCATATGTTTGCTGTGGTGTTACGAGGTGCTGCTGCATAGTTTAAAAATACAATTTAAAAAAGTGAATTATATTTTTGTAAATTTCATTAAAGATGAAAGCTGCAGCGCCACCACTCTCATGATGTGAAAGTCGTTTCGGGGATTCTGAGCTTTAAAGCCTAGAAGTGTGTTATTACTGTGTGCGCTGAAAGATGACTGTATATTTGTTTTATTCCATGTTCTACATGTTGGACACTCCGGCACTCTGGGTAATGACTGTTATTTGTTCCACATGGAAAGACAACCCCTCTCTCAACAAACAGCACTTTGAGAAAATGGAGCTTTCTCTTTCTGGCGTCTTTCTCAGGCAGCGGCTCGGTTTGACCCTGCCTCAGAGCCGGGCTCCAGAGTGTGTGTGAGCCTTAAAAGTCCAACCTGTTGGAAGGGCGGCTCATTGGACATAATGCGCGAGATGGAGAGCGGCGGCTGAAACGCCGAGGAGTCTCAGATAAAGGGCTTAAAGTAAGAATCTAATGCATTGTTTTCTCCTGTTTACAAAACGGCTCCCCTCACCTTGTTTCCTCCGGTTACAAACTGCTTGTTGTTTGACTTGCTGAACTGAGGATGCAGCGCCACCACCTGCAGAAAGAAGAAAGAATGATGATCGGCTGAATCTCAGCTAAATATATTGATCTATTTCATTTTCTCTGTGATTTTCAGTCGTTACACTGAAATGTCAAAGTGACTGCTGGGATATGTCTAAGAGGCTGTGCTTGTATACAGTATAAGGTGGTTGCTGGGGCATTTCAGGTGGTTGCTGGGGCATTTCAGGTAGTCGTGTTACTATGGGGCTGGTGTGAGAGTACTAGTGTTTAGTAGAGTGTTTCTTGGTTGTTGCACTTGTATTTAAAGTAGTCGTGGTGTTACAGTGGGTTGTGTGATACTTGCTTGTGTGTTACTAGGTGGTAAGGGTGGTAATTTAGGTGGTTGCTAAGATGTATCTAGGTGATTAAAATTATTTTCGATGGTTGCTATGGTATGACTGGGTGATTAACAAAATATTAGGTGCTCACTACAGTGTTACTGGGTAATTAACAACATTTCAGGTGGTTGCTATGGTGTTACTGGGTAATTAACAACATTTCAGATGGTTGCTATGGTGTTACTGGATGAATTACATTATATCAGATGGTTGCTATGGTGTTACTGGGTGAATAACATTATTTCAGATGGTTGCAATGGTGTTACTGGATAAATTACATTATATCAGATGGTTGCTATGGTGTTACTGGGTGAATAACATTATTTCAGATGGTTGCAATGGTGTTACTGGATGAATTACATTATATCAGATGGTTGCTATGGTGTTACTGGATGAATTACATTATATCAGATGGTTGCTATGGTGTTACTGGGTGGTTAACATTATTGCATGTGGTTATAATAGTGTTACAGGGTGATTATTTTAGAAGAATTAACATTTAAAATAATTTCTATAAAGCTTTTTAAAATTGCTTATTGACCCATGTTTAAACTCATATAAGCATATGATTTTTTACATTCATGGTGGTGTTGTCCTCATACTAAAGCCCTGCGTTTTATAGAACGCAGCAACCAGAAAAAGTTTCAACATCAGTTCTTACATCTGAATTCACATCACAACGGGAACGATGGCAGTGGTTGAGTATAATCCCGGCATAAGGTACAACCTCTTTCATGGGCAATATCTCAGCTAAAGAAGCCCGAGAGAAATCAATTAAGACTGTCAGAGGGCAAAAAAACATCATTTTCAGACAACAAGAAAGCTTGTTTTGACACTCGGGAGGAAAAATGGCCTGTGAGGGGCGACGAGCCGGCGGAGGAAGTGATGAGAAAGAAAGAGGAGCAATAACTTACTTTTATGGGACAGTCAAAGTTCTCATGAAAGCCCTCTCTGGTGTAGAGGCCGAAGACCTGCACCTGACGGGCGGAGGATAAGAGGGTGTGAGCAACAGCCAGGCGATAACGAAAGAAAAAAAAGGAAAGAACACAAATTAAAAGAATCATTGGAAGCCAAAACGTCCGCTTCTGTTTGACCCGGCTCAGACCTGTCCGGCACGCCGCGCTCTGTACGCCGGTCGTTAAGCATCCGCTAGGCTTCCAATTAGTGCTCGGGTCAAATCCCGCTGCCCTGCCAAGCCTTCACACGGCGGTCTTAATCTCGGCTCCCTGAAGGCTACCGGCAGAACCTGAGCACCGCAATTCACCCGTCTGTCTGTCTGTCGGTGCGTCTGACCGGAACCCAATATAAAGACGGAGGGAGACTGTCCTCCATGATCCATGATTAAAAACACGGGGGTTGTGGACGTTCTGTTAATTGAATTTTTCAGGACGAATAATTAAGGAATTAAAGGACGCCGGATTCGCGCGAGCGTTTTCATGTCTGATACCTCGGTTATCAGAACGGAGGATCGGCCGGGTCGGCTTTTACACCTCCACGAAGTGAACAATGGCTCCCCGTGTGGATTTTAATTGGCAACGACATTCTCGCCCCGCTCTGATATCGGCGCCGCGATCGGACGGAGGAAGTCAGCCGCCGTGCCGTCGATTAGCCGAGCGGCGCGTCTTAATGGCCACGTCCAGATCCCCCGATGGATAAGAGGAACACGGAGATTACAGGGGGATGAGGAAAGGGGGCCGACATGCCGCTTTAAGGTGCACTAGACTGTCTATTGAAACCTCTGCTCCAAATTGCCCCATATACAGTGGGTTGCAAAAGTATTCATACCCCTTGAACTTTGCCATATTTTGTCACATTACAACCACAAACATAAATATATTTCACTGGAATTTAATGTGAAAGACCAACACAAAGTGGTATACAATTGTGAAGTGGAATGAAAGTTATACATGAATCAACAATTTTTTTACAAATAAAAAACTGAAAAGTGCGATGTGCAAAAT
>JAFMOD010000313.1:304200-327888 GCA_019802435.1 Corydoras maculifer | reverse complement strand
TGGTTTAGCTTGTTCTCCTCTCAGCACTAGGGATTCCCGGTTTTGAATCCCCATCTGGGTGGAGTTTCCATGTCCTCCCCGTGTCCGCGTGGGTTTCCTCCGGGTTCTCCGGTTTGCTCCCACAGTCCAAAAACATGGATCAAGAATTGAATGCTCCAAATTGCCCCATATAGAGTGTGTGTGTGTGTGTGAGTGAGTGTCTGTCCAGTGATAGATTGGCGTCCTGTCCTGGGTGTATCTGCCCAGCGCCCGAGACGTTCTCCCCTGGCTGGGCATGGGGAACCCCCCCCCACCACGACCCTAATAGAGGATAAAGCAGAAGATAATGGATGGATGGATGTCTTCTGCAGGTTCGCCACAATTTAGCTCCGCCCCTCCGCCTGTCAAAGGTGTAACCTATGGTGCGACGTCCTTATCAAGCTTCACGCTTCGTCTCTGTGAACCGGCGCTGCCTGCTGACCCTATGCCACATCGTTCATACAACAAGGTGTGTTTTTATTTATGGTTAACGTCCCTCCGTGGGAGGACCGTGAGATTGGGCCGCACCCTGGCCCGATCTGGAGTCTCCGGGAGCGTTTCGCAGCATTATTCGTGGATTTGTAAGTACAGAGCATCCCCTCCCACCAAAGGCTTTTTCCTCCTCATCGCCCGCCGGCGCCGCCCGTCCATTTCCCCCGTCATCTTCAGATGTGAAATTTCGAATACCTGGACATTTGTCATGGTCTGCAAAGTCATTATAGTTGTGAGGCGGCGAGGAAAAACAGCCCAACTTTCTACAGTGTGAGCGGCACGGAGGCGGGGGCGGGGGTGGGGTGCCGGGATCGGTGGAGTGATGGCTGCGCCGTTTTAGATCCTATAATTTCTGCCTCTTGTTAGTGTTTGCCGCTGCGCCGGACGAGTATTGTGCCGACGTTTTGTGCCGCTCCTAATTGGTGCCCTGGGGAGAAGGGGGATGAAGGGAGTCTGTCTTTAATTGCCCCGTTCTTGGAATAGGGTGACCGAGCACACACTCCTCCGACGCTCACGCGCTCTCTCTCTCTCTCTCTCTCTCGCTTCCTCGCAGCATCCTCCCTCCATCTCTCTCGACCGCGGATCTTCGGGATCTCCGGGATCTTCGGGATGCCGGCTGCTGATGCGGGACATCGAGCTCACGCACTGATTAATGTCAGTCTACGCCGCCGTCCTCCTTCCAGCCCCGTCGTGACACCACGTCCCCCGGCTGCTGCGCGGTGTTCTTCGCTTGAGTAGAAGGTGGTTTTTTCACAATGAACGTGATGAGGGCGACCGCTTTGGGAACGCGGGAGGTCCGTGATGAGGATTAGAAGAATTATAAGAAACCCTAATATTGGAGTCCCATTATTTATATATATATCATTCATTATCTTCCGCTTTATCCTATATTGGGGTCGCGGGGGGGGTTCCCTATACCCATCCAGGGGAGAATGTTGGGCAGATACACCCAGGACAGTGGGGCAATCTATCGCTGGACACACACTCACTCACTCACACACACACACACTCTATAAGGGGCAATTTGGAGAATTCAATTCACCTTGATCCAAGTTTTTGGACTGTGGGGAAACCGGAGAACCCGGAGGAAACCCTGCAGACACGGGGAGAACATGCAAACTCCAACCAGATTGGGATTCGAACCTGGAATTCATAGCGCTGAGAGGAGAACATGTTAAACACTAAGCCACCGTGCCACCCTATATATATATATAAATAATTAACCCACCTGACTGTGTGGTTGAAAACTTAAAGGTCTCTTATGACTGTTCGCTAAAACCCTTTAAACTTTCCTACTGAAAACTTCAGCATGGCTGTCTCGAGGAGGGGGGCTGTTGCTGGAGCCTATCCCATCATTTATACAGCGAAAAGTCAGAATACACATGACAAGGTTCTTTATGGAGGATGTAAAGCAGCGATAGGTTGGGTTCTGCTCCGGGAGCGTTGTTGAATATTAATACAGACTCATATTTAATATATTATCCGAGCTTTCGAAGTCCTGTCCAATCACAGGCGCGTTGTTTGTCTCCGAGCCGGAGCCGGAGATTGAAGGCAGTCCTGCAGGACAACGCGCTGATAAGATGCCGGATGTCTGACAGTTTGCGGACAGTCGGAGATTTTAGTCGCAGCCGAGCCACTGCTGTTTTTATTTATTCACTTTGATTTCTTGCCTTTAAGCAGCTGCGGTGGAAGTATTCCACGCCCGCTTGTCATCTTAGTCCGTGGATCACGTCCAGCTTTCATCCCGGCTCAGCCTGACGCGAGCGATTCATCCACTGTAATGCATGTGGATTTTCCACAATCTGGACCGCGTCCACAGAAGCACTGTGAGGCATCAACCTGCACCGTGCGACACCACCGTGGATGATTAGAACTGAGATCCTGCGCACAAAGTGGCAACCACGACCCCAAAAGCTTCATTTATTAATTAATCTTTGATTTTATGAGACATTCATTAATCACATCAGCTTCTACTTTGGACACATGGTGTCTGTAATGAAGCTGCATTCCACACATCAACCACTCAAGATGTGCGTCGTTCTGTAATCCTTCTTATGCCCATATATGGCACTTTGGATCTATAGAGGAGGTCCAATAGCAAAAATTCATAGGGTTCCCTTAAAAAAAAAAAAAATGAGTACATGCTGTAACCTTCTTCTTTTGGCTGTTCCTATCAGGGGGCGCCACTGAGGATCATTCTCCATCACACTCTATCCTGACGGTCCTCCACCTGCATGTCCTCCCGCATGGCCACCTCTTTGTCCTTCCTGTCCGCCTCCTGCATGACGACTCCATCCTCAGCATCCTTCTGTGTTCCATTATATATCCATCAAGGTAATAATTAAAAGGCAAAATCGTTGTATAATCTTGCTGTGTTTCCTCAACCGGACCGTTTCACGTTGTGTAGCTTTACAGATCTCACGGATAAGACACCGGAGCAATACAACAAACCTCTGGCCCTGATATTTGAATGAGTTCAACACCAGACGGCCCGGAACAGACACTGAGGAGGTGTTTGCACGGTTTCCGGACCCCTAACTGATACAATAATCCAACAGATAAAGTAATAAACACTGAAGGCTTACCTCGGATTCATCTGTGGTTTCATCACCGAGTTTTTTCTCCTGTAAAATAAAACTCATCTTTAGGTTCTAATACAAGAGAAGTGTGTTTTTATATTTTCAAAGTCAGGTCCGTCCAACCAAGCAAACTCAAACCTATCTTTATAGCCCTGCTTTGTGCACAGGCCTTCCCCAAACTGTTCTCCAAACCCAGCTGGAACCACACAATTGTCCAAACTGCACGGTGAACACATGACCCGATATGTTAAAACACCGACAGAAGCTTTTTCGACATCCTATTTTATATCAGTCCCCCTTTGCGACTCTAACAGCGTTAAATCTTCAGGGAAGGCTTTCCACAGGGTTTCGGGGTGCGTCTGTGGAAGCCTTCATCGACTGATCATCTGTGAGGTCAAACACTGATGTTGGACGGGCAGCTTAAAGTCTTAAATCTGATGGATTTCAAATCAACACACTGAATCCCAATCTGGGTGGAGTTTGCATGTTCTCCCCATGTCCACGTGGGTTTCCTCCGGGTTCTCCAGTTTCCTCCAACAAGCCAGAAACATGGATTTAAAGTTAATTGATGCTCTTCATTACCGCATATAGTGTGTGTTTGTGTGTGTGTGTTTGTGCATTCCCAGTGATAAGTTGGCACCCTGTCCTGTGTGTATCTGCGCAGCGGCTGAAATACCCTCCCCCCCCCGCGCCCTTTTAAAAGGTGGGGGGGTTTCCCCATGCCCATCCAGGGAAGAACGTTTCAGGCGCTGGGCAGATACACCCAGGACAGGGGACACACTGAATCGCTGGACACACACTTACTCACACAAACACACTCTATATGGGGCAATTTGGAGAACGCAATTGACCTTGATCCATGTTTTTGGACTGTGGGAGGAAACCGGAGAATCCGGAGGAAACTCACGCGGACACGGGGAGGACATGCAAACTCCACCCAGATTGGGATTCGAACCAGGAATCCCTAGTGCTGAGAGGAGAACATGCTAATCCACTAAGCCACCGTGCCACCCTAAGATAATATATATTATTTTATATTTATATATAATATACTTATATATATATATATATATATATATATATATATATATATATATATATATATATATATATATATATATATATAGCGGCACGGTGGCTTAGTGGTTAGCACATTCGCCTCTCAGCACTAGGGATTCCCGGTTCAAATCCCCATCTGGGTGGAGTTTCCATGTTCTCCCCGTGTCTGTGTGGGTTTCTTCCGGGTTCTCCGGTTTCCTCCCACAGTCCAAAAACATGGATCAAGTTAATTGAATTCTCAAAAATTGCCCCATTTAGATTGTGTCTGTGTGAGTGAGTGTGTGCCCAGCGATGGATTGGCGCCCTGTCCTGGGTGTATCTGCCCAGCGCCCGAGACGTTCTCCCCTGGATGGGCATGGGGAACCCCACCGCGACCCTAATAGAGGATAAGCGGATAAGATAATGAATGAATGAATATATATATATGTATTCTCCAGTCGCTTAAAAATAAGTCGTGATCACAACTTAAGGTTTATTATCTCGTGATAACGACTTAAAAAATAAAAATTAAAAATAATAATAATAATAATAATAATACCACATGTCCTCTCTGGACTTCCGTACATTACTGCGGCAATAATAATAATAATAGTAACAATAATAATAATAATAATAATTATTATTATTATTATTTAATCACTTTAATGCAGGTTTCTAACTAAACCACACGATTAAAGATGATGAAGGATGTTTTAATTTTTAATAAAGTACATCTCGGTATCTGTTTAATCTGATGACGCTCTGAAGGTCTAAATCTCCATCGACATCGCTGAAACTTTAAAACACTGCAGCCCGATGCCGCAGAGCAACAAACACCATTTAAATCGACTGTATTTATTTTATTTATTAGATGTAAATTAAAATGATGAGTTTATTCTTACATGATCCTCCACCTCCGACATGGCTAACAGCTAACAGAGCGAATATCCGACGGAAAGCGCGTTCGAGTCCCGAACCGAACGTTCAACCCGCGCAGTTCGGATCCGTCTGCGATGTTAAAATAAAGAAATCAAATAAAATCCCGTTTTCATTTAAACCCTGGAAACACATCACACACAGAGTCGCGCGCCGCCACCCTGACAGTCGTCACGAGAACCGTCACGTGACCAAAACAGGACGCGCGCAGGGGCTTATGGGACATGTAGTGTACAGTGGTTCAATGAGGCTACGGGGTTTCCGACCGTGATTTTCTAAACTACACAGTTCTAATATGAGTCAGAAACAGATGATGTAATGTTTTATGTTTGTTCTATTGTATTATTCGAACAGCTACATAATATATCGGGCGGCGGCGGCACGGTGGCTTAGTGGTTTAGCATGTTCTCCTCTCAGCACTACGGATTCCCGGTTCGAATCCCAATCTGGGTGGAGTTTCCATGTTCTCCCCGTGTCCGCATGGGTTTCCCCCGGGTTCTCCGATTTCCTTCCACAATCCAAAAACATGGATCAAGTCAATTAAGTTCTCCAAATTGCCCCATATAGAGTGTGTCTGTGTGAGTGAGTGTGTGTCCAGCGATGGATTGGCGCCCTGTCCTGGGTCTATCTGCCCAGCGCCCGAAACCTCCCTACAATGGGCATGGGGAACCCCACCGCGACCCTAATAAAGGATAAAGTGGAAGATAATGGATGGATATGGTGGCTTAGTGGTTTGGCATGTTCTCCTCTCAGCGCTAGGGATTCCAGGTTCGAATCCCAATCTGGGTGGAGTTTCCATGTTCTCCCCGTGTCCGCGTGGGTTTCCTCCGGGTTCTCCAGTTTCCTCCCACAATCGAAAAACATGGATCAAGTCAATTGAGTTCTCCAAATTGCCCCATATAGTGTGTCTGTGTGAGTGAGTGTGTGTCCAGCGATAGATTGCCCCCCTGTTCTGGGTGTATTACCCCAGCGCCCGAAACGTTCTCCCCTGGATGGGCATGTGGAACCCCCCCCCACCCCCCCTTCCCAGCCGACCCTAGTAGAAGATGAAGCTGAAGATAATTGATGGATGGTTTGCCGGAGGCCAAATGGCTGAGAGGGACTTAAACCAAGACTTAAGAAAAAAAGACTTAAGCCTCCCTGAGTGAGGAGTTCATTAAAAAAAAAACACGTAAGAAGTTACAAAAATGCATAAAATAATAAAAAAGCAACAGTGGAAGTGTCTAATGTGTGAACACGGCATGGAAACACACGGCTGTGTCTAATCCATCAATATCAGGGCAACACACCACCACACCAATGTCAGTGCAGTGCTGAGAATCATCCACCACCCAAACAACACCACTCTTACAATTTGGGAAAAGATATAAAAATTTTTTTTTAAAAAATAAAAATAATAATATATATATATATATATAGCGGCACGGTGGCTTAGTGGTTTAGCACGTGGGGGGGGGGGGGGGGGGGGGGGGGGGGGGGGGGGGGGGGGGGGGGGGGGGGGGGGGGGGGGGGGGGGGGGGGGGGGGGGGGGGGGGGGGGGGGGGGGGGGGTTTCCTCCGGGTTCTCCGGTTTCCTCCCACAGTCCAAAAACATGGATCAAGTTAATTGAATTCTCAAAATTGCCCCGTTTAGAGTGTGTCTGTGTGAGTGAGTGTGTGCCCAGCGATGGATTGGCGCCCTGTCCTGGGTCTATCTGCCCAGCGCCCGAGATGTTCTCCCCTGGATGGGCATGGGGAACCCCACCGCGACCCTAATAGAGGATAAGCGGAAGATAATGAATGAATGAACAAATATATATATATATATATATATATATATATTTTTTTTAATTTAATTTATTTATTTTTTTTATTTTGTAAAACACAAATAATTGTTCTACAACAAGTGCATCTGTAGGACTGAAAATCAGTAACTGTACCATTATAAATGGGCAAATATGTATGAATTTATACCAACCTAACTAACGACCTGCCTGCTATTGCCCGCCACATTTCCGTTCTGTAAGCAGCCTGCATGTCCTCCCTGTACCTGCGTGGTTTTTCTTCAGGGGCTCTAGTTTCCTTACATATCCAAAGCCATGCTGCTAGATCATTTAGAGACATTAAATTGTTCTAGACATTAGAACTGTAGTAATACAGTAGTGTTTGTGCCAAACCTGGATAAACTGTGATGGGTCATTCTGCGCTGCGGTGCCGCCTGAAAGATACAAGCTGAATGAAGAGGAAGAGGAAGACGAGGGTTATATATAAACAGTATGGGAGCTGCTCACATTTATTACCCCTTATCCATTTCCTACTTATCACTTGAACTCGCTGTCATGGTGTCGTTTTGCTGTACACTGACATTTCCATGACCTTGCACTAAGAGTTACTGCACAAGCTCTATAGGTGATTTCATTCTCGGAGCATTCGCAAAAGGAATCGTCGCTCAAAGGTCACGATTCTACCTCATGTAAACGTGCAACAGACTCCACGGCACTGTCCAAACATTCGGCGCACTGTCTGCTCGATCTGAATGGGCCCGAGGAGAAACAGCCATTTTTATCCCCCTGATTCTAAATCTGTTCTTATGCATTCGGACATGTGATTAGATTTACCCGGACATTTTTACGTCCTGATTCGGAACAGACTGCTGCGACCGGCGGCCTGAGGACGGGCTCATTTGCGACAGGCTGTCAATACGTCCGGTGTGATTATGCTGATGTAGTGTGACCGGTTCGGGGCAGGGGTTTCTTATTTCTCCAGATTACTGTCCACAATATCGAGTCTGACCTTTCAGCAGAGCAAATGGAGAGAAATCAAATATGTCGCCTTGTCTTCTTTCCACCACGCCCGTTCAGTCTTACCTCCGCCGATGATAGGAACAGGGCCAGATCTCGAACAAGTGAGGACAAGATGAGACTCTCGGGCTTATCTCATAGAACAGACGCTGAGCCCTGTACAGCACATAATATCAGTGAGGTCCATGTTTTATGAACGATCCCTGAGAGTGATCGGGAGGGAGTGGTGTTGTGTCCAGTCATCCATTATAGCTGTAGATTTCATCTATATGATTTTCTTGAGGTATGGAGAGTGGTAAATACTTAAAAGGCCCTCAGGTGCTCAAACAGAGGTCACTTCATCAATCCATTATCTTCACTTGAACTACTAATAATTGATGAGCAGAAGCATAGTGTTCCCCTGATTACCACTTCATTGGCTTTGGTCAGTCTACCTTTAGGCTGTTGCTAAATTATTTAATCATCTTCATCTCTTTTTTTTTTAACCATTTGCTTCGTTTCACCTCAGACATTTGTGCGGGCCTCCACCGTTTTATCGGCAGACATTATTTTCGTAGGTTCGCTGCACGCCAATGTTATTGGAGCATGTTGGTATCAAACATCACACTTGTGAATGTTAATTCACACCCATTACTGTAATTGAATCTTTAACGGACCAAATGGAGTGATGGCGATGGTCGACGTTCTTAAAATCCACAATTTATTACTTTAAAGCAACATAAAAAAATGACAATCATCCAAAATAATAAATAAATAATCAGCTCTGGACTTCCCTTAAAGGTCAGACCGAAACACACAACAAGCCAGTCCCACCTCTGGGAAGCACGAGATTAAGGTTGACATTCCCTCAAATATATTACATGGACAAAAGTATTGGAACACCTGCACAGTATATCAATAGAACCTTTTTAGTTTGGCCTCCATGCTTCAGATCCGAGACCTTTTGCTCGGCTGGGAAGGCCTTCTATAAGATTTTGGAAGTTGTCCGTTCCAGTTGACTCCAAAGGTGTTGGATGAAGTTGAGAAGTGTTTCACACCAAACATCTTTAAGAACCTTGCTTTGTATATTATTATGCAGTCATGCTGGAACAAACAGAGGCCTTCCCCAAACTGTTTTCACTACATGGGAAGCATACATCCATCCATCCATTAATCCATCCATTCTTCCGCTTTATCCTATATCAGAGTCGCGGGGGGGTTCCCCATGCCCATCCAGAGGAGAACGTTTCAGGCACTGGGCAGATACACCCATGACAGGACGCCAATCTATCGCTCGGCACACACTCACTCACACATACACACTCTATATGGGGCAATTTGGAGAACTCAATTGACCTTGATCCCCGTTTTTGGACTGTGGGAGCAAACCGGAGAACCCAGTGGAAACTCATGTGGACACAGGGAAAACATGGAAACTATACCCAGATTGGGATTCGAAACGGGAATCCTTAGTGCTGAGAGGAGAACATGCCAAACCACTAAGCCACCGTGCCGCACAGATTTCCAAAATGCTTTGATAGGTGCTTGGTTTTATAAAACTGTGACTATGAGACTTTGAAACACATGAATTCACTGATTTAGAGCCGTGTCCCAAAACGTCAGTCCACATTAATTAGTACACATTAAAATGAGAGTTTTTGATTTTTTTTTCTTGGGCAAGAGCTTTTAAAATTAATATGAAATATAAGATTCCATGTTTGGCTTTAATTAAGATTTCAGAATTTTTTTTAAATCACATCCAATTCCTGTATTTATGTGAAGTAGTGTCTTTGGATGTTAAAACATCATTTTGGGTTTGTTATTAGTGATTCTGCATGTGAGTTTTACAATCTTAATGGACTATGGTAACTTTTTACCTACAAAACATCATCATCATTATTATTATTCATTCATTCATTATCTCCTGCTTTATCCTCTATTAGGGTCGCGGTGGGGTTCCCCATGCCCATCCAGGAGAGAATGTTTCGGGCGCTGGGCAGATAGACCCAGGACAGGACGCCAATCCATCGCTGGGCACACACTCACTCACACAGACACACTCTACATGGGGCAATTTGGAGAATTCAATTGACTTGATCCATGTTTTTGGACTGTGGGAGGAAAGCGGAGAACCCGGAGGAAACCCACGAGGACACGGGGAGAACATGGAAACTCCACCCAGATGGGGATTCGAACCGGGAATCCCTAGTGCTGAGGGGCGAACGTGCTAAACCACTAAGCCACCGTGTCGCTTTATCATTATTATTATTATTATTATTATTATTATTATTATTATTATTATTATTATTATTATTATGGGGGCGGCACGGTGGCTTAGTGGTTAGCACATTCGCCTCTCAGCGCTAGGGATTCCCGGTTCGAATCCCCATCTGGGTGGAGTTTCCATGTTCTCTCCGTGTCTGCGTGGGTTTCTCCGGGTTCTCCGGTTTCCTCCCACAGTCCAAAAACATGGATTAAGTCAATTGAATTCTCCAAATTGCCCCATATAGAGTGTTTGTGTGTGAGTGAGTGTGTGCCCAGCGATGGATTGGCGCCCTGTCCTGGGTCTATCTGCCCAGCGCCCGAGATGTTCTCCCCTGGATGGGCTTGGGGAACCCCACCGCGACCCTAATAGAGGATAAAGCGGGAGATAATGAATGAATTATTATTATGAGTGAGTGATTCACTTCAGATCCATCCTCTGCGCTCCCCTCACTATGAGCATTATGTCTGCCCTATAGCTGGATGCTTGTGCCATCACTTTCTATATTAAAGGTCTCTGCACTCCTGAGGAATAGTGTTTCTGCCCTGAGAGACGCGAGCACTTCCTCCGTCGTCTTCCTCAGATGATGACCTTTAAGCTCTATTTGGTGCAGATGTCATTGCAATGCCTGATCTGACTGACACAAGCCCCCCCTCCTCTCTCTCTCTCTCTCTCTCTCTCTCGCTCATCTTGAGAGATCTATCTAATCAGACTTTGTAAATAGGGGGGCGGAGTCAGGAAATTAGGTCAGTTAAAGGGATGCACCTGGAGGTTGCCAGGTTAATTGTCTAATCATTCTTTAGGCTGAGTGTGTGTGTGTGTGTGTGTGTGTGTGTGTGTGTGTGTGTGTGTGTGTGTGTGTGTGACGTCAAAACTGCCATTAGAGACTGATGTTGCATTAGCACTAAGCAAATCCCACCATTACTCACATATTGTATACACCTGTTCCCCGAAGCCTATCCCAGCACTTATAACCCGAAAACTGGGGGAACACCCTGGACTGGTTGTCAGTCCGTCACACAGTCTTCTTGTGGCTTTCGCTTCATCCTCTATTAGGGTCGCGGGGGTTCCCTATGCCCATCCAGGGGAGAACGTTTCGGGCGCTGGGCAGATACACCCAGGACAGGGTGCCAATCCATCACTGTACACACACAAACACACTCTATATGGGGCAATTTGGAGAACTCAATTGACCTTGATCCATGTTTTTGGACTGTAGGAGGAACCTGGAGGAAACCCACGCGGACACGGGGAGAACATGGAAACTCCACCCAGATGGGGATTCGAACTGGGAATCCCTAGTGCTGAGAGGAGAACATGCTAAACACGACGGTAAGCCACCGTGCCGCCCGTGTTGAAACTTAAAATGTTAAAAATAGACAAGAATTATAATATAAGCCGTAAAACAGCACATCATGACACGTAAAAGACTAAAAAGGCTTTTAAAACATGGCGTGTTAAAAGCCAGAGGGTAAAAATGGGTTTTAAGACTAGATTTAAAAGTGGTCAGTGAAGAGTCCTGTCTTGGGACATGGGAGAACATACCAAACCAGCTTTTAATACACGATTCCTACCAACTGGCCAAGGTAAATTCTAACATTCTGGTAATCCTGAGCCGCGGATGTCGCAGCTCATGTGTGTTTTCCTTCATGTTATTGAAACTTGCCCTCTGCATCTCCTCAACATCATCGCTGCAGGAACTCGAAAAGAAGGAGCGAAGAGAGACGGAGAAGTGTAGACCTGTTTCATCTCTCCCTGCCTCTGCTTGCCCTCTGCCAACCGCCTCTCGTCTCCTCTCTCTCTCTGTCTTTTTCTCCTCTTCACTTTCTCTCTTTTCCTCAATGCGCACGGCGATGCCCTCCTCTTTCCTTGCTTACTTCCTTGGACGGATCGATTATGGCATGCTGGGGCAGCCTAATGTTGGCAGGGGGGCAGCAGGGTGCGCCAGCTATTTCACTCAGCCTCATCATCCTCACTCCTTCCTGCTGAGCCCGGAGAAAACAATCAGCACACGGAGCTCAGGAGAGCAGCCCGTTTGGCCCGCGCGGTGCCCGACACGCTGCGTTCTGTGGGTTCTGTGAGCAGAGGGCTGAGCAGTCGCTGAAGACTGCTGATTATTTCAGAATTTCCACAGACAGAACTCACAGGGATCAGCAAATGAAGCTGGATGTCAAATACCAGTTGTTTTAAGAATGTTTACAAATTTAAAATATTAATATAGTATAATTATAATAATAATCCATTATCTTCTGCTTTATCCTGTATTAGGGTCGCGGGGGGGGGTTCCCCATGTCCATCCAGGGGAGAACGTTTCGGGAGCTGGGCAGATACAGACAGGAGAGGGGGGCAATCCATCACTGGACACACACACACACACACTCACTTACTTACACACTCTATATGGGGCAATTTGGAGAACTCAATTTACCTTGGTCTATGTTTTTGTACTGTGGGAGGAAACCGGCGAACTCGGAGGAAACCCACGCGGACACGGGGAGAACATGGAAGCTCCACCCAGATGGGGATTTAAACCTAATGCTGAAAGGAGAACATGCTAAACCCTAAGCCACCGTGTTGCCCCAATTATAAAATATAAATATATAATAATCCTTTTCATTCATTATCTCCCGCTTATCCTCTATTAGGGTCCCGGCGGGGGGTTCCCCATGTCCATCCAGGGGAGAACGTTTCGGGAGCTGGGCAGATACAGACAGGACGCCAATCCATCACTGGACACACATTCACTTACTCACTCACTTACACACTCTATATGGGGCAATTTGGAGAAATCAATTAACCTTGATCCATGTTTTTGTACTGTGGGAGGAAACCGGCGAACCCGGAGGAAACCCACGCTGACACGGGGAGAACATCGAAACTCCATCCAGATGGGGATTGAACCTAATGCTGAAAGGAGAACATGCTAAACCACTAAGCCATCGTGTTGCTCTAATTATAAAATGTAAATATAAAATATAAATATATAATAATAATACAGACCAAATTTGAAATCTGAAACGGAGCGAGACGGCGCGAGGACAGGATGCTAATTTCCCCTTTAAAAGGAGAACTAATTGGCATCGTGGTTCTCACAGTTCCGCCGGCCTGAACCATGCAATTAACTCACCTAAGGGAGAACGAACGTTCTGATTGACTCGCCGTCCCGTCGCCAGTCATTAGGAAGCTGTCACGCACCGCGACCGGCCGCTTGTCCTCGCTGGCAATTAATATATATTACACAGTTAATGAGCGCCGCATGTAAACTCAGCCATGTGGCAAATTCAGAGCAGTTGCTGGATCACAGTCTCTGTGTGGAGGCTGTGGGGGGGACGACTGATTAAGAGAATTATTCAGGTCTTTTAATTACGGGCAATTAGGTCTGAATAATATCTACACTTGTAACAGAGCTACTTAATTATAGATGCATCATTATTATTATTATTATTATTATTATTATTATTATTATTATTATTATCTCATCCCATCTCATTTAATATTTTCAGATTAATGCGCTCGTGGTGGGTTCCCCATGCCCATCCAGGGGAGAAGATTTTTTGGGTACCATGCAGATAAACCCAGGACAGGGTGCACTCTCTCACACAAACATGCACACTATATGGGGCAATTAATATTTAAAGCAGCTAATTCCTAAAATTCTAAATCTTATAAATTTTAAAAGTGTTTTTGGAATCGGTGGCTTAGTGGTCGGCACGTTCTCCTCTCAGCACTAGGGATTCCCGGTTCGAATCCCAACCTGGGTGGAGTTTCCATGTTCTCCCTGTGTCCGCGTGGGTTTCCTCCGGGTTCTCCGGTTTGCTCCCACAGTCCAAAAACATCAATCAAGTCCAAATTGCCCCATATAGAGTGTGTCTGTGTGAGTGAGTGTGTGTCCAGTGATAGATTGGTGTCTGTCCTGGGTGTATCTGCCAAGTGCCCGAAACGTTCCCCCCCCCCCCCCCGTGACCCTTTTAGAGGATAAAGCGGGAGATAATGGATAGATGGATGGATGTTTTTGGACTCTAGGAGAAAACCTGAGAACCTGGAGGAAACCCACATGGATTTGAACCTGGATGCCCAGCGCTGAGAGGAGAACATGCCACCCACTAAGCAACCGTGCCGCCTATATTCATTCATCCATTGTCTTCCGCTTTATCCTCTATTAGGGTCGCGGTGGGGTTCCCCATGCCCATTCAAGGGAGAACATTCCAGGCGCTGGGCAAATAGACCCAGGACAGGGTGCCAACCTATTGCTGGGCACACACTCACTCACACACACACTCTATATGGGGCAATTTGGAAAACACAATTGACTTGATCCATGCTTTTGGACTGTGGGAGGAAACCGGAGAACCCGGAGGAAACCCACGTGGACACGGGGAGAACATGGAAATCAGGTGTAGAGGTTTTTTCTGCTGGAGCCTATCCCAGTACTTAAGATATTCAGATCCTCTTGGATTGATGGCACTGGGTTGAACCGCATGTAGATGTGGGTTTGGTGTCCCACCCCTGTATGCTATCAGCGAAGGAGAACATGCAAAACAAAATGCCCATATTAATTGCTAATGGCAGTGCCCCATCACTTCCACCCTCTATTACACATCTGCATGCTCTTCACCTCCATCAGTTCCACACCTTCCTCCTGTATTTATACTGTTCTATGTTCTCAGTTCTTTAGTTCCTAATGACCAGGACAATTTGGTGTCTCCTAAATACCTATCAGCATGTCTTAGAAGAGGAAGGGACCTGGAGACCCCAGAGAGAACCTACGCAGGCACCGGGAGGACATGCAGACTCCACATAGAATGGACTGGTATTCACTCCACTGGGTTCGAGGTTCTTACCATGAGGTGGGGGGTGCTGTAATCGTCACGTCGGATGATTAGAAGTCGTCTCTATTTCAAGACATCAAGAAATCCATAGTTTACTTTTACAACCAACAAATCAACGTTTTGCTTTAAAGAAACTCTTTAATATTTTCGAACCCCTCTATTTTTAAAGAGGAGGACGTCGGGATGTCATGTTTTGAAGATAAATAATGTGCACGAGTGGTTTTTTTTTTTTTTTTTACGGCATCGCTGCAGGTATTAAAAACTATCCGTCAGTGTCAGACAGGTCTCGGGTCTGCCCGGCCAATCAACACGCAGACCTTGTTGCTGATGGCAACTGACCAAAGAGACACGAGGATGAGGATGAAGACGAGGGAGCGCATCTCTGTGTAGCCAAAAGATTTCTTGATATACCCTCATGGTGAGTGGTTTATAAGTATGACACGTTGCCCTTATTTCCTTTGTGCTGAAGTATAACTGCCCCTCCCCCCCCACCACCACCAACCCCCCCGCACCCACCCACCTCCACCTCCATTACATCCTTAATCCAAGTTTCCTTTAACGCCCTCATTTTCCATCTCCCGCTTCTCTTCACCTGGTCCGACGCGGTCCCTCTGTATCTGTCTCGCTCTGCGTCTCCGGGTTCAGGTTCGAACGCAGGGGTCAGATTCTGCTGCAGAATCGGCCAGAAGGTCGGCGGCGAGATCGATGGACCGGGTGGGAAAAAAAAATAAAATCTTGAAAAAAATAAACAAACGGGAAAAAAAGCCGCACACAAATTCAATCAATTGCTTTTTATATTTATCTGAGGAGGACCTGCGGGGTCTCCCGGTGTCTCGGGCATCAAAGAGCTTTTTCTAACGCCGGGCTTTGAAAGGCAGCAGCCAAAGACACGATCTCGCTGCCTTTTCTCTGATCCCGGCCGTGTGCGCGGCCGGATGGGTTAGTAGCGCTCGGCGTGGAGGGCGGTTAACTGCGTGATAAAAGCACCGGACTGATGGCAGCTCGGTCTTTTCGCCCGGCAGAAATCACGCTGCAGGATGTTTACTACAATTCCATTATTAAATTTAACGTTAATTTGATGCTTTACAGATTATTCATCCATCCATCCATTATCTTCCACTTTTTCCTCTATTAGGGTCGCAGGGGAGGGGGTTCCCCATGCCCATCCAGGGGAGAACGTTTCGGGCGCTGGGCAGATGCACCCAGGACAGGGGGGCAATCTTTCACTGGGCACACACTTACTCACACAAACACACTCTATATGGGGCAATTCAATTGACCTTGATACATGTTCTTGGACTGTGGGAGGAAACCGGAGAACCCGGAGGAAACCCACGCGGACACGGGGAGAACATGGAACCTCCACCCAGATTGGGATTTGATACAGGAATCCCCAGCACTGAGAGGAGAACATGCCAACCTCTAAAACACTGTGCCGCCCTCGTCCTTAAATCATCATCAGGTAACAACACAGCTTCCTGCACTCTGCTGCCAGCAAAGGGGCAACTCCACAGTGCTGCCCCCCCGTGACCACCATAAAGATTTACACTGCATTTGCATTCAGTCAGACGCTTTTACCCAAATGTTAGAGCCACACCATCAGTAGTTTAAGGAAAAACCTACAGCTACACTGTTGAATGATCAAACCTGATCATTATCCAACCCCGCCTTTTATTTTATCTTATTTATTTAATTTATTGTAATTTTTTAATATCAGGTGTTTGTGAGTCAGCACCACGGTCAGGTGGAACCACCAGACGACACTAGAACCTAGTGAACAAGTCAGAGTGTGTTTTGGAAATCTAGAGTGAAGGTCAGAGGGGCCAGATCCGGAGATCGTCCTGTAGATCAGAGTCAGGGTCTTGTACTGAATGCAGCAGCTAGGGGGAGCCATTGAGAGAGGAGAGGAGAGGTGGAGTCACATGGGTTCACTTGGGTGGTTGAACAGAGTTTTGAATCAGCCGTAGAGGCCTGATGGTGCATGCTGGGAGACCTGCAAGCAATGCATTACAGTAATGGAGCCGGGATAGGATGAGGGCTTGGACTAACAGCCGAGTAGCATGTTCGGTTAAAGGTGATGTTCTTCAGAAAGAACCTTCAGTGAGCTGATCAGAGAGTTTAATTCTGAAACCATGGTTACGCACAGGCGGCACGGTGGCTTAGTGTTTAGCACATTCGCCTCTCAGCGCTAGGGATTCCCGGTTCGAATCCCCATCTGGGTGGAGTTTCCATGTTCTCCCCGTGTCTGCGTGGGTTTCCTTCGGGTTCTCCGGTTTCCTCCCACAGTCCAAAAACATGGGTCAAGTTAATTGAATTTTCAAAATTGCCCCATTTAGAGTGTGTCTGTGTGAGTGTGTGCCCAGCGATGGATTGGCGCCCTGTCCTGGGTGTATCTGCCCAGCGCCCGAGATGTTCTCCCCTGGATGGGCATGGGGAACCCCACCGCGACCCTAATAGAGGATAAGCAGGAAAGAATGAATGAATGAATGAATGGTTACGCACATGCGGGGTGTTTAAAGGCCATCAAGCGCAGGACATAGACATGGGGTCACATGCCGAAAGTTGCGAGACAGGAGACTAAACGTGAACTGTGGACATGCCCCTTAAGAGATCCCAATCACTGTCCCGGGACATCTGAGCTCATGCTCCCGGCGCCGGGGACATAGGGTTGGAGCTTCTGCACCTGCCCCTAATTATGGAGGTGCAGCTCATCACTGCCACGATCTCAATGGCATAAGGATTAAAACCCTCGGTCCATGGATATTACCTTAAACATGGATATGAATCTCTCAGGGTCTTACGTTTGGTAGATACCCCCCCCCCCCCCAAAAAAAAGGGGGTTTGATACCGAGCGTGAAGGCTCGCCCCACTGCATTTTATCAATAACAGATTTATTTATGTGGAGATAAAGAAAGGAACACGGCAACTTTCGGTGCCGTCCGCTGGGGCCGCAGATGCCCCGCAGCGAGGGCCATTAGCAATTAGTACGAATACATTAAGAGGAAGGGGCGGAGGCGACCCTCAGCACAGAGAGGCGGGAGGGCGGGTATGTGTTTGGGAAGGACGGGATGGGGTGGGGGATTTCAAGTGCTTTTCCCTGTTTCTCCTCTTCTGAGACTACAGTAAAATACCCCCCCCCACTACTGATCCATGTGCACACACATGAGAGAAAGAGAGAGAGACAATGACTTAGCAAATTAATTACAGTCCGTCTGATCCACTTATTTCGGAACGAGTGCAGATCATTACATTATATAAGGTTATTTAAACCCATTAACATGAACGCAAGGCGGCACGGTGGCTTAGTGGTTTAGCACATTCGCCTCTCAGCGCTAGGGATTCCCGGTTCGAATCCCCATCTGGGTGGAGTTTCCATGTTCTCCCAGTGTCTGCGTGGGTTTCCTTCGGGTTCTCCGGTTTCCTCCCACAGTCCAAAAACATGGATCAAGTTAATTGAGTTCTCCAAATTGCCCCCTATAGAGTGTGTGTGTGAGTGAGTGTGTGCCCAGCGATGGATTGGCGCCCTGTCCTGGGTCTATCTGCCCAGAGCCCGAGACGTTCTCCCCTGGATGGGCATGGGGAACCCCACCACGACCCTAATAGAGGATAAAGCGGAAGATAATGAATGAATGGATAAAATAACACGAGAAGTCAAAGCTTCATCAGGATGGAGACAGCGAGGCTTTGCTTTCTCTCGCTCTGAATCCTCCTCTCGGCTCCGCCAGCCTCTTCAGCTCCTATTTAATTTCTTGTGTTTAGTTTCCAGCCTGTGGTGAAAATTGCTCTCTCTCTCTCCGTCTCTCTCTCTCTCTCTCTCTCTCTCTGGCACTCTCGCTCGCACTCGCTCTCTCTCTCTCCCCTCAGCCCCTCGCAGCTCTCAGCCGGTCAACGGACTGTAGAGAATAAATAATAAAAAACTATTGATTATTTTGATGACTGCACTATTCAATTAGGTATTAATTTTGCCCTCCACTGGACCTACCCAGGCAACCCAAAGGAAGAGTGACTAGAGCGGGCGCAGGGTTGAAGGGAAGGATGGATGGAGGGGTAGACGGAGGGGGAGCCGGGTTGAAATGAATGTGGAATGTATGGCACCGTGGTTAAGTGGTAGGGAGGGAATGCATTTACTTTTTGCGGGCTGTGGGGGGGGGGGGGCATGGTGATGCATGGCTGCCTCTCTTGTGCGTTAATTCCTTGCATTAAAATAAAAAAATAAAAAAATTTAAAAAGTGCGGTAAAGTGACAACAAGCAACAACGTCGACGCACATGCGAGTATCGACCGACCTGCTTCACCGACGGCGGCTTAAATTATTCCCATCGATTGACGTTTTGGTAGATTATCATGTGTCACATCAAAATACGTGGACGGCCGGGAGGGTGGGTTGCATTGGCGCCAGATCCCAGGGTCCCCAATCATGGAATACCCCTGGGGGTAATACGGTGATGGGCCTGGGCAGCTTCCTTATCCTTCCCCCCCCCCCGAGCTTTCTCAGCTTCTCCATTCAGGCTAGATTCAAAGTGATCACCTGTCTCTATTCCAGATTCACCAAGGCAGAAACTTCTCTCTAAATAAGGCAGCGGGAGGGAGCGAGGAGCGAGGAGCGAGGCGAGCTGGCCCTGCCTGGATTTGTTTACCATGTGCCTCGCCGTCAGGGAGGCAGGGAGGAGGTACGTTTGTAGAAGGAGGGGCTGAGCGCCGGAGAAGGAGGAAGATAGTGGAGGTGACATCTCTGCTGAACCTCTAGAGGCGACCCCAGACTTGGAGGCTTGGACCAGCCGATGCTCTCCTGTCAGACCCTCCTCTCTCTCTCTCTCCCGGCCCTGTGTGAAGAGCGTGTGAAGAGGGCTTCCTCGCAGGCACTCGCACAGCTGATCTCCACGCTCTCTCAGGATATCTGCAGCTGAACGTTTCGGGTGTCTTTTCGGCTCCGGCTCCTTTGAATCTGGATACGCAGTTTCGGTGAGTGAACCCCACACCGCCATCATGCTTAGGGTTTTTTTATTATTTTTTTTTTTGGGACTGCAAATCATCATGAAGTGCCTCTGCCCACGCCGCTGTGGGAGTTATTGCACTTGTGATTTAAATTAACGGCAAAATGATCAGGCTACTTTTTTTTTTAATTTTTTTTTATTTTTTTTTTTTATGTGGCCTCATAAAAGTGCTCTTCGGAAAGAGTTATGCTGATTGCATGAGTCGCAGCAATTAAGAGTATATGTAAATCACTGTGGGTACTTGATTCAAGTGGGCTGTTAAATTCACAATGATGCTGCCAGTACACTCTCTCTCATCCTCTCTCTCTCTCATGCACAGTGGAGTGGTGCTGGTTTTATTTTAGAATCTCTTTTATCTGCACGCACAAATGTTATTTAACCAGCGATTCATTTGATTCATCGTGTAAATTAAGCTCCCCGTTCACCTCCAAACACACAGTGTGTTTACAACACGACAGCCAACAACTTCAACATACCGTTTAGTTTCATCCTCAGAACCCGAGAGGCCGTTCACGGGGAACCGGCGTCCGAGTTTTGAACTTCAGTAAAGTTTTGATGAGTTTCTCTGAAAACTTTTATAAAAATAAATGATGCAAATTAAAAATAATTCTCCCCTTGTGAGTGTTTTGTGTGTGTGGGTGTGTGTGTGTGTTTGTGTGTGTGGGTGGGTGTGTGTTTTGTTCAGTAAGACTAATGCCCCATGCTGATTTTTCGGTTGGTTTATTTTCATTTGTCGTATTTTATTAATATTCATGTTTCAGTTTTGCTCTTTTTAAATTATTTGCTTAAATTTAGGTTTGTTATTATTATTATTATTATTATTATTGTTATTATTATTATTTTATTTGTATGTTTTTTCTCCGTGTGTAACATCTACAATTTTGTTCCTCTGGTTCTTCTTCTTTGTTGATTTATCTTTTTTTTTTTTTTGTAACTCATCATTTTTTTTTTTAACTCATTTTTTAAAATCATTAGTTTGATGAGTGAATCAATTTAAATCTATTTCTTATTCTCTTTTTTATATTAGAAACCTTTCTGAGCTCAGTGTTTTTATGTATTTATACTTTTGTAACTTATATTTTTATTATTAGTTTTTTTTTTCTCTCAATTCATCGTTTCGTTTGATTAATTCATTAATTGTACACATTTACCTTGTTTCATAAAACTATTTTTTTTTCTGTCTTGTTTTCAGTTTGTTTTTTGTTCCTTTTGTTTTATTAAATGAATGGTTAACATTTATTTTGTTTTATATTTCTTATCTTTCTTTTTTATTTTTCTTTCTGTCTGACTTTTTGATATTTAAATCAAAAGTATTTTTTTTGTTAAATATTTCTTTATTTTTTCTTTCAGTTTGATGGAGTCTCTCTCTCTCTCTCTCTCTCTCTCTCTACTTTTAAAAAAAAATGTATTGTTGTATTTATTATATGCATTAATTTTTTTTAAAAACCTTTGTTTTCTGTTCTGTTCTTTTCTTTTTTCTTTCTTCTGGTCCATCTCTCTTTTCTTTCTCTCTCTCTCTCGCTCTCTTTCAGTTGTCCATTGTTTTTATTAACACTTTAACATTTCGCGTTTAACTGATTTAATATATTTCTCTCATTTCATTTTCTTGTCTTATTCTCTCTTTCTTTCATTGATTTTGTCTCTTTTCTTTATCGTGCTGATTATGAATTGATTGACTGATTGATTGTGCATATATGTATATGCATATTTATTTTGTCTCATTTTTCATTTTCATCATCATCATCATCATCATCATCATGTCATTTTGTTATTTCTGTTTATATATATATATATATTTTTTTTTTATTTAAAAGAGGTTTTTTTTTTCACATTATTGAGATTTCTGTGCTAAACATCAGGGGTGTAGGTTTCGTTCCTTCATGAAACTTGAACGTTTTATATTCAGCGACCGTTAAACAGGATATCTAAAATTTAACCCCCCCTCCCCAAAAAAAAAAAAACCAAAACAAAAAAAAACATACAACTGTGCTGAAAACCATGACCAACTTGCGTGATGTCATTTCCATCGTTGAGGTTCATTTGTTTTGATCCTTTTGTTTTTGTTGAGTTTAAAGGGAAATAAATCCTTTGGGGTGAACGTCCTGCACGTGTAACGCCCACATTCAGCAAACCTGGAAGTTAAAGCAGCACGTGGCTGAAATCAGGCCTCTGACCCGATAAACTCAGAACTCAAATAGAATCGGTTTTGGAACTCGACGATCCTTTAGAAGAGAGAGAGAGAGAGAGAGAGAGCGGTAGTAAATGAGAGTAAGGGCGCATGCAAGAGAGAGAGAGCGCGAGAGAGTGTGAGGGGGAGAGAGAGAGAGAGAGCGCTGAACGAGCGAGCGAGCAGCTTCAGAGAGTGTGTGCGCCAGAGAAAAAAGGTGGCAAGTGCAGGAGAAGGGGTATAACGGCGAGCATGTGCGAGTGCATGCTTCTGATTGAGAGCAAACCAAGTGCTAACCAGTATTTGCCCTTCCCTCCTCCTTTCTGCTCCAGGCTCCAATGATCACCGGGCAGCTGAGCAAGCCGCTGCTCTCCCTGAGAGGAGAGATGGAAGGTGCCGAGCTGCGCGAGGACGACCGGGCGCCGAGTCCGGACAGCGAGACCAACGACGACCCTCTGCTGCTGCCTTCGGACGCTGAGGACAAGCTGTATGGTGAGTTCATTATCTTCATCACTCGCTTGATGCCCATGTGGCTCTCCCTCTCTCCCTCTCTCTCTCTCTCTCTTGTGGTGCCTGGGGCCACATCACAGAGGGACGGGGAGCCATGTGGAGGCTTCTGAGTGTCTCAAAAAGTGTTTAAACTGACAGACGGTGCCGCAGGTTTAGCCAGGGAGGCAGGGGGGTAATTATTGCATGGACCCTGAATTGACGGGGGGGCGGATCTTGGGAATGTTTGTTAGGGGAGTGGGGCATGAAGGGCACCCTACATTAACCTTTTACAGTCCCGAAACGGTTGCTGTTGACCTTCCTCCTGCTTTAAAGCCTAATTACACCGGGGTGATCAGGTGATTTGTTATATCCGACTCTCGGAGTCGGCGACGCTGCCGTATGAAGCAGAAATATGCAGACGGCACTCGTTTCTCAGTAAGTATACCAATCCGAAGTTTATCCACTTCGGAAGCTGGGGCGTCCCCCGTGTGACGTGCACTTCACCTTGTTTTGGGGACACGCATAACACGTGCACGCCCAATTTGGGTTTTAGTGAATACAGCGGGGACGGGGACGTGCTTTTCGGCTCAGTATCCGTTCCATGTCAAACCCTGACCTGAGGGGGGGGGGCATTGGTATTCACCTGAATCCGTTCCTCATGATCAGATCGGTTCCGTGAAGTGTTAAAAACTAAACCGACACGCAGAGACGACTCTGAATCATTTATCAACTCCGAATCTTTACTTAACCTCTTAGAACTAAGTTGTGATGTCAGCGGTCAGTCTTTCATCATTAATATTATTATTGTTATTATTATAATGACCATAAAGTCTCACACACATCAGCCGTGCTCGGCGGGGCCCCTCCATGCTTTTATAGTTTTGGGGTGTGCAGCCTTCATTCAGAATGCAGGAGGAAATGACAGAATCTGGGGCAAACTGGCACCAGGAGACACCCAGGCACTCATCTGTCACGCAGAGTGACATTTCTTCACATTTACGATCTCCTTGGCTGAGAGTGGAGATAAAAATGAGGGAAAGGTGGCACGCCTGAGGGGAGAGAAATGCGATTGTTGTGTGGAGAGATGGATACAGTACCCTCTCTTACACCCAACCCTTCCTCTCTC
>JAFMOD010000313.1:270931-296345 GCA_019802435.1 Corydoras maculifer | reverse complement strand
TTTTTTTTTTTTTTTTTTTTTTTTTGTAATCCCTAATTTTATTCAACCAGAATGCCTCGAATGTAATCCGTTATTCTCAAGCCGTAAATAAAAACGAACCTTTTTAAATAACTGTATCTGTAGTCGGTATAATCAATAAGTAAAATCAAGCACTTCGTTTTTACACAGAAATGTAACGTACTGATTTATCAATATACTGTTTAACAAGAAAACTCAAAGAAAGTTCTAGAAAATCCATCCAGCCATTATCTGCCATTTAATCCTCTACTAGGGTCGCGGGGGAGGGGGGGGGGTCCTCATGCCCATCCAGGGGTATGTTTTGGGCACTGTGCAGATACACCCAGGACAGGATGCCAGTCTATCTCTAAAAAATTAGAATTCTGAAAAGAGTTCTAAAAAATGAGAATCTGGAAGTTTTCCAAACTGATGCTTTAATTACATTGAGAGCATGACCGATGCTGGCTTTTGCACCTATCACTCATATAAGTCAGAGTCCTTTTGTCCAGTGTATCCTTAAATTTTTATTTATTTTTTAATTACACTTATGTAGTCCCATCTGAGATTAAAAAATATAATGTATTTATTCATTTACCTTTATTTATTTTTCTCGGTGAAGTTCTGCAAAAAAAACACGGCAGATGATCCCACACGAATAAATACAGCTCGTGTTTATTCATAGGGTTCTGTAAAAGACCGTAGAATGGTAAAAGCTGAGCTCGGTCTGGTTCGAGGATTAATCGTCGTGCGTATTTGTTGGCGACGGCTCTACCGTGCGCTGATTGCTCTATGAAGCCTTCCATTACACGATGCTCTTTGTTATGTAAGTCACTTTATTAGCTTTTCAGCTACATTAACACGCTGAAATCAATAGGCAAACAATTTACACAATGTCTGCTTATCGACTTCTGGGGCTGAGTGTTCAATGCACGCTCTCGATCATCAGGACCGGGCCGACTGTTAATGTTTAGTGTTCGGAAAACCCAGTCGGCATCGCGCCGGATGCACTGACTCAAAGCCTGACCTCAGGACGTGTTTGTGTAGCGGGCGGCTTCGTAACGTGATCACTGCGCATCGGAGTCTTTTCGGATTAATAGCTGAAATAGATGTTGTAATAACGCGAATGGCGGCCGGGCTTCCGGCTCGTTGGACGGCACGTTACAGGTGGACGCGTCTCTGCCGCTTTGTAAAATGGAAGACATTCGCTGAAAAGCCTGGAATGAGATGATAAATTGATAAGATGGCACAAAGCGGAGCACTTGTAAGAAAGCTATTTAAGATCCCTCCAGCGCTCGCTGCGCTTTGGCCTGTTGATTTCTGAATAGCCCGATTGAGCCGCCCCCCCGCTCATACCAACCGACTTATGATATAATGGATTTCCACTAAAATAGCTAAAGTGTTAAAACTCCTCCTTTTTATAGAGGGCGAAATCGATTCATAAATGCACTCGGGGGCCAGAAGCTGACCCGGCGCTTCACAAAGCTTTCAATAACAGCCATTTGATTCAGAAATGTCGGAGGAGGTGGCGTGCGGAATCGGGATAGCGGTGCATCTGGCTGTTTTGTAGCTGTTCTTTGGGGGGGGGGGGTGTCGCTGCGCAGAGGAGCCACAGAGTACAGACCGAGTCAATTAAAGCTCGCACTTTACCGTCTGTACAAAAAAAAAATGGAGAAAAAAAAAGGAAATACAATAAATGTGCGCTCGCTTCGTCCTCGCATCCTCGGTGCTAAAATTAGCCGTGCAACAAAATAAAAGTCACTGTTTGATTATTTAAATCGATTTATTTCTGAAGAACCGAGCCACTATCTTCAGTCCGTCCGGGTTCCGAATGCCAAATCGTGTTCGTGAGCTCCGGGTCGCCCTTCCGTCGTAGGACAGTCGGTTCTCCTGCGTACACACACACACACACACACACACATTTACACACAGATTTACAGGAATTGAAGGAATTCTACGCCGACATCGAAAGACCATACAAAACATCCTCACAAACGAGAACCCTGTATACACACACGTGTATATATATGTATGTATGTGAGTGTGTGTGTGTGTGTACCTGTATATATACACACATTTGTGTGAAGATGTTTTGTATATATAAATATGTACATGCAAACGCAGGCAAAAACACGTATATGTATGTAATATGTATAATTTAAGAAATGAAAAACATATATATATATAATCAGTGTATGTTCATATTGTATATATTTATATACTGTACACACATTTATATACATACATCCTTATATATAAGGATGTTTTATATATATAAACATGTATATGCATAAATAGTCAAAAATGTGTACCCACAATTTGAGAAATGAATATATATATTAAATATATATATATATATACAAAACATGTGCAAACACATATGTATAATGTGTGGTAGCAGCTTCTCCCTATCAGCTTTTGACGTGATTGTATTTTAAGTGTTTTGAAGATAATCCACTTAGAGGACAGCTCGCTTTAATAAATAGCTTAAAAGGCGAGTGGGATCTGATAATGGCAAACAACGTCTGCCGAAACCCCCATTTGTTTCTCACATCAGCTTTTTAACTTTGATGCAAGGGGACAAAAGCCATACTTCACTCCCCGGAGAGAGCCGTGTGCATTTCCTTATTATCGATTGTTCATGTCAAGGAAATCAAAGCTGGTAAATTCACCTTTATTTGCACGTCTGCGTTCCCCCAGTGAAACTGCACCGGCTTCGGAACCCAGTTTCACACCTTGTGGATTTCTGTTCCACTGCATGGATTATCAAACGCCTCAACGAATTATAGGTATTGTTATATTTAACGGGAATGATGAGCGCGGTGGTCGTGGGTTTGGTTCTAGAGTAGGACACACGGTTTTTTTTTTTTTTAAATATGTTTTCCTCTCACCCCATCAGCATTCCCAGAGGCTTCAGCATCCTGTGGTGGAATGCCCCCACTCTCTACCTCTAAGAAAATAGAGACTGGTGTCGTGTCAGCAAATTATATTACATCACATCTTATTGCAGAAGCATTCAACCCGAACAATCTACAAGCATCCCAACGTGAGGGCTGAGGGCAAACACAGGATTCTGTTTACTGAACAATAAAAAATGTATGAATGTGACAGTATTATTATTATTATTATTATTATTATTATTATTATTATTATTATTATTATTAGGGCAGCACATTGGCTTAGTGGTTGGCATGTTCTCCTCTCAGTGCTAGGGATTCCCAGGTCAAATCCCAATCTGGGTGGAGTTTCCATGTTCTCCCCGTGTCTGCGTGGGTTTCCTCCGGGTTCTCCGGTTTCCTCCCACAGTCCAAAAACATGGAATAAGGTCAATTGAGTTCTCCAAATTGCCCCATATAGAGTGTGTTTATGAGTGAATGTGTGCCCAGCGATAGATTGGCGCCCTGTCCTGGGTGTATCTGCCCAGAACCCGAAACATTCTCCCCTGGATGGGCATGGGGACCCCCCCCCCCTCACCTCGTGACCCTAATAGAGGATAAAGCGGAAGATTGATGGATTATTATTATTATTATTATTATTTAAAGCACATTTCTACACTTTGCCCTCTGTTTTTCTAGGAGCCAGAGTGGGTTCAGTCCAATCTGATGCCAGCAGTAGCCCCTCTGAGCAGGGTCACATGTGCCAGCCCCATCCAGGGTACCCTGTAGGACCACAGGTAAGAAAAACTCTCTTTATACAACAGTTCTTTCAACCAGTGGGATGAGGGTTAAGACGTTGGGCTATCAATCTAAAGGTTGTGGGTTTAAATCCCAGGTCCACTGAAGTTACCAATGCGAGCCTTGAGCAAGTTCCTTAACCCTCATTGTTCCAGGGATGTTGTGATGAACCCTGTGCTCACCTTGTAAGTCACTTTGGACAAAACATCTACTAAAAATGACCAAATGCAAATAACCTGGTATAGACATCATAGTATATGCCCATATATGGTACTCAGGGTCAATGCAGGATTTTGTTGTATATAAAGCTGCATAACATTTAACACTTTGGTCCTGATACCGTACAGACATGAGGGCAGTGCCATAAGGGCAGTGCCACCATCACGTGAGCCATAAGCGGTCCATATATCAGACAACATATGATGTTCAGATGTTCCACAACACATCTGGTCCACATCTGGACGTCTACAACACCGTGGCTCTGGATCTGGTGCATACGTGGCCCACATCTCGCAATCAACAGCGGTCTGGCAAAGTGGGCCAGTTGAAAACGGGGAGGTGGGCCGAATCCGAGCCAAAATAATAATAGTCTATAAACACTATAAGGGCACGGTGGCTTAGTGCTTTAGCACGTTCGCCTCTCAGCGCTGGGGATTCCCGGTTCGAATCCCAACCTGGGTGGAGTTTCCATGTTCTCCCCGTGTCCGTGTGGGTTTCCTCCGGGTTCTAAGGTTTCCTCCCACAGTCCAGTTCTCCAAATTGCCCCATATAGAGTGTGTCTGTGTGCGTGAGGGTGTGTGCCCAGTAATAGATTGGCGCCCTGTCCTGGGTGTATCTGCCCAGCGCCCGAAACGTTCTCCCCTGGATGGGCATGGGGAACCCCTCCCCCCCTCGCGACCCTAATATAGGATAAAGCGGAAGATAATGGATGGATGAAAACACTACAGGATTAACAAACAGTCTGACTCGAAGCCTGGTCTCCGACTCTCCATCCAGAGCCTTGTCCAAAAATATGAGTCCTGTCAAGGTCAGGGTACCAAAACAAACACTCCTCAGCCACAGTGGTCTCAGCTCTTGCCACAGCCAATTCCCCAGTTTTGGGATCAATATGTTTTGATGGATTCTCACTCCTCTGTCGGATGTTGTGCACTCTGCCATTACAGAGCTGGATCCGTAAGAGGGCAGTTAGCTCTACATGAGTCCGTCTCTCTCTCTCCCTCTCTCTCTCTCTCTCTCTCACTTCAATGTGCTGACAGAGGTCTGCCATCACTGTGATTGTGGGTAATCTCTCAGCAGCCGTCTCTGCCAAGCTGCTCTGGGTCCCTGGGTCCTTCCTAATGGAGGACGTGTTTATGAAAAATGAAGGCGTTCGTTGCCAAATGACCGAAGCAGACTTCATTCTCGACTCAAACTTTATTCCTAATGAGTTTCAGTTGTTCGTTTTGCAAATGTTTCAGAGATGTCAGTTGTGCACGACAAACATGTGATAACGATTGATCATGGTTCCAGCAACTGATGACTGCAGGTCTCAAAACTAATTATATAGTCGTGCGGTCACCCTGTGAACCTGTTTACGCCCAAATATGGCACTCTGGGTATAAGGCAGGGCGGCACGGTGGCTTAGTGGTTTAGCATTTTCGTCTCTCAGTGCTAGGGATTCCCGGTTCGAATCCCCATCTGGGTGGAGTTTCCGTGTTGTCCACGTGGGTTTCCTCCGGGTTCTCCGGTTTCCTCCCACAGTCCAAAAACATGGATCAAGTCAATTGAGTTCTCCAAATTGCCCCATATACAGTGTGTCTGTGTGAGTGAGTTTGTGCCCAGCGATAGATTGCCCCCCTGTCCTGGGTGTATCTGCCCAGCGCCCAAGACGTTCTCCCCTGGATGGGCATGGGCAAGCCCACCGGGACCCTAATAGAGGATAAAGTGGAGGATAATGGATGGATGGGTATAAGGCAGATGTTTAATAGCAAGGGTTTTCTAAACACAGTATGGCCGCATTTTATAAGTCGCCACCTTGTTCGTGTTGCTTTCTGGCTTTTGGTTTTGGTCTAATATCAATTACCCCCGAACAAAATTACGGAAACCACTGCTGAATGCGTGTAACATTAGATACCTCTGACGGTGGAACACGAGAAACCATCCTCCTATTGTGAAAATTCAGACGCATAGACTCGGGAATCTTTTCGGAACGCCTGTCATTGAAAACTTGCTGTATCAGCATTAAATTATACCGACGATTACCTCAAACCTGATCTGTAAAGCATCCTTAGGACTGAAAAAAACGCTTTCTTTAATCTGATAAGTCAATTTCAAAACATCGTTTCTAAGCGTTTATACGGATTCTTAGTGGTGGAAGTCGCAAAAGCCGACGTCTATCATGGTACACAGTAAAATTGTCCGGTTCTGAGACAAAATAAAGATTTGAAATAAAGAACAGTAACAGAATATTATGCAGATCGGGCTCGTGAAGTTGGTGCTCGAACCCTCACCCTGCGAAAAAAACGAAATCTTAACAAGTCACAAAAAATTTAAAAGTGTTTTTTAATTTCTAATTATTATAAATAATCTAGTTTAATAAAACTTTTTCTCATTTTAAGATTTTCTTGTTTCATGTTGTTTCATTTTATTTTTTAATTTTTTTATTATAGATTTTTTGCCGTGCAGAATACTGATCGTAACCACTAGACCAATTGTTTCGAAAAATATAATTATTTATTTAGTTGTTTTCTAATCTGCTCATCCTAAATAAGTCATGGGGTGAGCTCTTACCTATCCCGGTGGATATCCATGGTCTTAATATAATTACGTCTGATTGTTTCAACAGTAGGTTTTTAAGTCGTAATCGGGACGCGGTGGCTCATAGGTTATGGTACTATGAAGGTACCAGGAGAAATTAGATTCGAACCTAAGCTTAGTTATGTTGCTACGGTAAAATAGAGCCCCGAATCTGCATGGAAAAGAGTCCAACACATCCCTCCCAATTCAAATGTCAGTAGCTTTACGATAAGGTTTAGGGCTGAATTAAATGTGGACACGGGGAGAACATGCAAACTCACAAAAATGTAAACCTGACGGTGTGCTTGAAGACATTCCGTATCCCTGATAATGTTCCCCTGATAACCCGCCTCGTTCTGTACGCCGCTTTCCTGGCAACGCGGCGGCGGCAGCGAGTCGGCGGTCCCGGCCTCCCGCGTGCGGCGCGGCGGGTTATTGTTGTGACACCGCTGTCACCTTAATGTGTGTTTGCCCCCGGGGCTTTTCCAGCGATCGCAGTGCGAGCAGGTACGAGGCAGAGCCGAGGTGAAGCTCTCAGCTGAAGCTGCAGCTCAGATTGAATTCTGGGGGAAAAAAAAAAAAATCGTGTTACGCTTTGGTTGCTGCTGCACATTACGAGCTCTGCAGGCGTGAACGCGTAACACCGGTTCCTCGAGGCGTCCCTGTCGTTAGGATGGCGAAAAAGAAGTGGTCGGTGCGTGTGTGATGGAGGTGGAAGGAGAAAGCTGGGTGGAGGAGGTGATTAATTATGTGAATTAGTCTAATGAAACGAATTATCATTCGGTTTCAGTCTCTCCTGGTGGCGCAGCAGCTGGCCTCGGCCGTCAACGGCGTGATGTCGGGCGGAGCGCCGGGTATGAACCAGCCCATTCTGATCCCCTTTAACGCGGGTGGGCATCTCGGAGGGCAGCAGGGCCTGGTCCTCTCGCTACCGACCGCCGCCAACATCCAGGGCCTGGTGGCCGCCGCGGCCGCCGGAGGCATCATGACTCTCCCGCTACAGAACCTGCAAGGTAAGCATTTATTCTATCCATCATCTACGAATAAAGTCGTATGTATACGCCAAAACACACACAAAGGTAGTGCAACACACCATAGCCTAGCCAAGGGGCAATCCACTTCCAGGATGACCGCCCCCTAGTGCCCGAAGCAAGATCTGTATGATGGAGAGAGCGTATACAAACCTCCAAATCAGTAAAATCAGGAGGGATATCACCTGGACCCCCACATGTGCCGACCGAAATCACCTGAAACGCCTCGGACATAAGCATGCTGGGTGTTTTTCGTACCCTTTCCCCTAAAGAAGACCCTAAAGTTTCCTGCAGAGAGTGCGGGTCGGCGTTCTGCAGCTCCGTGTAAAAGCACTTTAGTCTTAGTTTTTTTTGTTTTTTTGTTTTTGATAAAGGAGCTTCTGCAAACCTCCCGTCTCCTCGTCCTCACTCCCCTTCCCCTCGTTCTGGACCTCTACGCCTCGCCCCCCCCCCCCTCGTCAAACTTTAATGTGCCGGTGTTCTCTTTTTGATCATAGTTGTAAATGGTTTTCATTTTAATGTTTAAAACATTGTCTCTTTTATACCATTAGACCGGCGGGGGGGGTGGGGGGGGGCGGAGGAGGGAAAGCCTCGGGTATAAATCTTGGATGAGGTGCCTTCACTAATACCGGACTAAAAAATGCCAAGTTATACATCTGAGTGCATGTAAAGTAGCACATCTTTTTTGCTTGCCCCCCACTTTTTTTTTCCTTTGGTCGAAAACGAAGAAGCCGGAGATTAAAATAATGCACCGGCCGAAGAAAAAGTAGCCTAAAAAGGAGTCACGGATGGATGGCTAGAACATCCGGATGGAGGAGAAGATGCTCTAATGGACACAAACATGCATAAATAACAACACGGTGGAGGAGGGCCTTTTAATAAACTCCTCAATGCACCTCGAGTTCTCTCCGTCGGGACAGTGCACCCAGGAGACACGGAAAACGGTCTTAAAGAACCGGGGGTCACCCACGAGTCCTAAAGTTATACACATGTGACTCTGAAAGTTCCACGGTTCCGCGGTGTATATTGCGAAAGCCATGTCAACATCGACTGTGGCGCGATTGTTGGTACCAGACGGACTGATGTCAATATGGGCTGATTAGTCAACCAGAATAATTCCACTACAGGAGACACAGTAGTCGTCAGTCGCTGTGTTTCTTGTGCTTGAAAACATAAAGAGAAAACACGGTAGACGGTGACGAGAAAGTGTTATTTGTATTTGCAGGATTTTTTTTTTTACATTAATAGCTTTTTTAACATTCTTTCATTCATTCATTATCTTCGGCTTCATCCTCGCGGTCGCGCTGGGCAGAGACACCCAGAACAGGGCGTCGATCTATTGCTGGGCCCATTTACTCACACACACACACACACACACACACATTATATGGGGCAATTTAGAGCATTTAGTTGACCTTGAATCCATGTTTTTGGACTGTGGGAGGAAACCGCAGAACCCTGTGGAAACCAGCAGGAGCTTCACTGACAAACAGCACTATTGTTACTGTAATGCACTGCCCTGCCTGTTAGGTTGAGTGCAGGGCAGTGCACTCAACCCAATACACACACACACACACACACACACACACACACACACACACATATATATATATATATATATATATATATATATATATATATATATATATATATATTCATTCATTATCTCCCGGTTTATCCTCTATTAGGGTCGTGGTGGGGTTCCCCATGCCCATCCAAGGGGAGAACGTCTCGGGCGCTGGGCAGATAGACCCAGGACAGGGCGCCAATCCATCGCTGGGCACACACTCTATATGGGGCAATTTTGAGAATTCCATTAACTTGATTCATGTTTTTGAACTGTGGGAGGAAACCGGAGAAACCGAAGGAAACCCACACAGACACGGGGAGAACATGGAAACTTCACCCAGATGGGGATTCGAACCGGGAATCCCTAGTGCTGAGAGGAGAACATGCTAACCACTAAGCCACCGTGCCGCCCATATATATATACGTTCATGGGCGTCACAGTGGTTTAGTGGTTGGCATGTTCTCCTCTCAGCACTAGGGATCTTGATCAAACTCGATGTAGGCGGAGTTTCTATGTCCTCCCCGTTTCCATGTTAGTTTCCTCCAGGTTCTCCGGTTTTGTATGTATTTAAGGTAAATGCTTTCAATTGCCCCTATATAGTGTTTGTGTGTGTGTGTGTGTGTGTGTGTGTGTGTGTATGTAATTGTGTGTGTGTGCTCAATGATAGATTGCCCAGCCAGCACCTGAAACGTTCTCCTCGGTTTGGGCATGAGGACCCCTCCTGTGACCTTAGTATGAATGATTCGTCCGTCCAGCCTCATCTTTCGGATTCAGAGTTGCTGTCACACGACTCTGAATCTCTTTCATTGATTCCTGGCAAAAGTGTTGAAACCAATCATACACACACTCACAGCGACGTTCCAGCTGCCCATGAATCCGCAGTCATCAGCATGTTGCGTGGCACCATCAGACACGAAGGTTCCGGGTTCGATTCCCAGACACCGGGTCTGTGCCGAGTCGATGAAGTGAATCGTTCACTCTGTAATGAATCAGTTTCTGGATGTTTTGTGCTGCAATGAGCCGGTGACCTCTCCAGGTTGTTTTTCCACCAGTACTGGGATAGGCTTGAGTCCCCCCCCCCCCATTGTTCTTACATGTTCCACGTAAAAGCACGTTTATTGTTAAGTAGGTCGTCCCGTCCTCGGTTTTGGAGCGTGTCAGCGTTTTCGACGTTCCTGAGAAGGCTTTTCTCCAAACTTCTTCCACCATGTCTCCATCCCAATTCATCCCTGAGGTGTTGGATGGACTGGAGGTCTTCACCCAAACTGCTCCCACAGAGTTGCCAGCATCCGGTTGCCCGAAAACGCCCGACGAGGTGCTTGATTCCGACGAAACGCCACGAAACCTGGCACACTTTACTCCGGTATGACTTTCACTTAAAACTTTAGGAGATGTTTCCAACAGTTACCTCGGAAATGTTTTCCCCGTCCACGTCGTCGCCGTCCCATTTACACCCGGCGGGTACCGAGCGCGCCGGCGAGGGAGCCATCTGCCATCGACTCCTATTAGGAATTTACGGCTGAAGACTCTGTAGCATAAATAGAATAAACAGCGAGTTATTAGAGGAACGGGACGCGGGCGGTGACACGTACGGCGCGCCGCCCCCTCTTTGAGTATCAACTTTAATTATATTGACTGAAACATCTGCCTTTCATCCTTTAACGCGCGCATTTTTCGGCAGCCGAGCCGAACCAATTAAAGCAAACTTCTCCCGAAGACAAAGCCCTGGCGCCCGAGTTCAACGAGCCTGAGACTGCGCTCGCTCCTCAGATCATAAATAACCCGCCTTTCATGACCCATGTAAGTGTTTTTGGAAGCACTAATGTAGTACGCCAGTCTTTTCCCCACAGACGAGCACGACAAATGAAACATCGACCTCCACCCCCACCCACCCCATCCTGTCAGTGTCTCCCGGAGTTAATGCAGAACAAATGTAGAGTCGGACTCTTTCATATTCGTATCGTAAGCTGCCCGGTCACGGAGGCGTCAGCGCCGGCGGCGGCGGCGCAGCGAGCGGGGAGGGAACCGGGGGGTTGACTGGAGGATCCGAGTGCGCCATGTTCTCTCTATAGGAAACATAAAACGCCACTCAGGGGGTGAGGTGGGGGGGGTAATTGCCCGCATCTCCCGGCTCATGTAGGCTAATGAGGAGCCGTGTTGACTCTAATCACTACAATAAGAGAGCAGCGTCTCACTCCCCCTGGAATCTGGCTGCTGTCATAGCGCGCGATGGCTTCAGATGGAGGCGCAGCGCTGGCAGCGAGATCAGGAGAACCAGGCGCTTCAAACTCACTTGCTTTGGTTTGTTTTTTTTGTTTTTTTTTAAAGCAATGCGAACCTTGAGGGGGTTGTTAAGTTAATAGTGAGGAGACGATGGCAGGGTTGATAATTAAGAGTGTGAGGGAGTGTGTCAGCATTCTTATAGAAGAAGTAACTGAGTAACACAGAAAGTGGGCTTCTGAGTTATTTAGGCCTGGATTTTTATTTTTCGGCTCGGTCCGGGTTTGTCCGTCACATATGGTCTCCAGCTCCGGTTGCCAACCACCCTTCAGCCTTGCACCAGGGTCAGCTTTAGGACAGAAACCGGTTGCCTTTTTGTAAGTTTACCAGAGTTATCCGGTACGAGAGAGCCTTCCATTATCCATCCATCCATTATCTTCTGCTTTATCCTCTATTAGGGTCGCGGGAGGGGGGTTCCCCATGCCCATCCAGGGGAGAACGTCTTAGGCGCTGGGCAGATACACCCAGGACAGGACGCCAATCCATCGCTGGGCACACACTCACTCACACACACACACTCTATATGGGGCAATTTGGAGAATTCAACTCACCTTGATCCATGTTTTTGGACTGTGGGAGGAAACCCACGTGGACACGGGGAGAACATGGAAACTCCTAGGGTCGCAGGGGGGCCCCCCCCCCCCCCCCCCCCCCCCCCCCCCCCCCCCCCCCCCCCCCCCCCCCCCCCCCCCCCCCCCCCCCCCCCCCCCCCCCCCCCCCCCCCCCCCCCCCGGTTCCCCATGCCCATCCAGGGAGAACATCTCGGGCGCTGGGCAGATACACCCAGGACAGGACGCCAATCCATCGCTGGGCACACACTCACTCACACACACACACTCTATATGGGGCAATTTGGAGAATTCAACTCACCTTGATCCATGTTTTTGGACTGTGGGAGGAAACCAGAGAACCCGGAGGAAACCCGCGTGGACACGGGGAGAACATGGGAACTTCACCCAGATGGGGATTCGAACCGGTATTCCCTAGCGCTGAGAGGAGAACATGCTAAACCACTAAGCTACAGTGCCGCCCGCCTGCCATTATTCTGATTCGATCATGTGGAGAACAGTTCCACCTCTTCTGCGTGATTTATTCACAATAAAACTCAACCTCGAGAGTCTTAGAGCTTTTATAAAACACTTACAAACACACTATGATAAAAAAAAACAAGGTTTGATTCAGAAATGCGTGTATTAAAAGCAGAATCGTTAATAATGTGTTCCTCCGCGACGTAATCTAGTCCGCGGCCAGATTACAGAACACAGTTTGTAAACAACAGCGTAACGGGTTTCTCGCCGTTTATATTGATCTGTATTTTATTTGATTTAAAGTAATATTGTAGATCACGCATCGATACCAATGTGAAGCGCTCAGAGGAGTGTGTTATTGTTAATGATGTCACGGCTGGACAGACGGCTCAGCCAATCAGATTTAAAGAGCCGACTAAACGCAGCGAAAATTCTGAAGCATTGTTTTGAAAGGATCAGCACCACAGTCCGCCTGGTGCCAACAACCCGCCATGTGTCCCTTCAGTAGAGAACCTGGTTAGCTGTCTATAGAAGACATGTTCTTTAGTTGGACTAGTAGACGACTTGTTTGCCGTGCGAGCGCAAATCCCCGATCCGATCCGACCTGACCCGATCCTGCCTCCCACCCATCAAACACATCCAGCCGTTTGATTGGTGCGTAGCGTAAACCTACAGATGGGGTCCTTTGATGATGGCGTGACATATGAATCGAAATGACCCGTATTTTTATTCCTATCCCTTTCTCTTTTTTTGCCTTTAAACAACCCCCCCCCCCCCCGGTCCCTCTGCCTCGCTCGGCTTGGCGGTGTTTAATTTAGAGTGCTTCCCACAGCCGGGCCTGGGCGATGTCCTTTAATGATTTAACTTTGCGGCGGTTGTCGGATGACTCGCAGGGGAGCGAGTCGCATTAAATAAATAAGAGTGATAAAATTGCCGGCGCCCTCATACATTTCAAAGCTAATGCGGCCGGCGATGCGCTCGCAGCACCTGCACACAGCCTCGCCGGCGTAATTTGATTGATTTGTTGTGACAGGAGCCAAATAATTGAGAGTGAGAGGTGGCGTCGGCGACGGGGAGGGTGGCACGCCGCCCGCTCTCCGAGGCAATCCCGCCCGAAATTAAGCTTTTCATCTGCCGCGCGCGCGCACCTCTGATATCGCCGCGCCTCCGTCTCCATCCTGTTGTCTCGCCGTGGCTCCCCCCACCACCCCTCCCCAAATATCGTCTGACTTGAATGAGAAGCCGGCGACGACGTTGCCGGGTGACTGCGTGTGACGGCGGGCTCGGCGCGAGGGGCCCAGAAAGCGTGATGCGCAGGCGACGCAGGGGGAATGCGCACAGACACGCGAACTCGCCTGGTGTCACGAAGGCTACACGTCAAGGCGACGAACCCACGCGCGGGTCTACGGCGTCGCAGGCCGCCCCGGCGCTTTGGGTCGGATCGTAAGCGGGATTGAAAGATCGAGGGGGGAACCACTACGGGCGCCGAACGTCCTACCGGCGCATCGCAGGTCCCGCCTTCGCGCCGCGCCGTGGATGTGGTCCTGACGAGGCCCTGCGCAGCCGCCCGGTCTGCCACATGCTATTCGTCTGAAATCTGACTGGTGGCATTGTCACTTGGGTGGAAGCGACGTTGCCGCCGACCGGCCGTCGCCGCCGCCGCGAGAGAAGGTGCAGAGAGAGACGGAGGGCAGATTAAAATAGACAATAATAATGATAATCGGATATGGCTTTGTCCGTTTCGATCGAGTCGGTCCCTTTGTCTCGGAGCTTGTGGGGGGAAATGCAAAGAGACACACACACACACACACACAGGTCCCAGCACACACACACACACACACACACACACATGGCTCAGGGTCAAGACAACCCGCCCGTATAGTGCGCATCTGGGCTTTCGGTCAGAGACTCGCGCCTCTTCCAGCGTCCTCGTCCGCGTCCGCAGTATATTTTATGGTAATTGTGTCCGTGGCTTGATAATCGCAGAGCCCCAATAAAGCGTTTTAAAGAGGCGCCGCCGCCGCCGGCTTTCAGCTCTGGTGGGGAACCGGTGCAGAAAGGCCTGAAATGACTTAAGCTCCTCAACAGTGGCATTAAATTAAACACATCGCACGTCCCACACATCGTTCAGCCCGCCGTGTTCCCGTCGTCCTGCTGCTCACTCAGTTATTTAATAAGGAGAGAGGGGGCACCGGAGTCGGGGGGGCGCCACGTAGAGCGCACCGGGGGCACGGGCAGCTTCGGTGGGGTGCAGTTTTTACGTCTTTGTGGGTGATTGAGAAGAAGGCTTGAAACCCATCTGTCCATCCATTATCACGCGGGGGGGTTCCCCATGCCCATCCAGGGAAGAAGGTTTCGGGCGCTGGGTAGATACACCCAGGACAGGACGCCAATCTATCGCTGGGCACACACACATACACACACTCACACAGACACACTCTATATGGGGCAATTTGGAGAACTCAGTTGACCTTGATCCATGTTTTTAGACTGTGGGAGGAAACCCACGTGGACATGGGGAGGACATGGAAACTCCGGGAATCCCCAGCGCTGAGAGGAGAACATGCTAAACCACTAAGCCACCGTGCCGCCCTAGGCTTGGCATGGATTTGGGATGTTGCGTTGTGCTGAGGACGTCTGTGTGCACATGATATAACCGATGGCTGGGTGTATTGAGGCTTTTAGAGACAAAGATGACACTAAAATGTCCCTTTGGTGGAAATGTGAGGGCCGAGGCGCGAGGTTGTGCATTCGAGGAGCATAAACGTTTCCTTTGACGGCTGAAAACGTCGCGCAAATCTGTTCTCTAACTTTAACTGTGAGCATCATTAAAGGTTAAATATATAAAGATGCATGTTAAGGACCGGAGTTTGGCATGTCCGGCGTCGTCTTCTTGCTCGGGATGCTTCATGGGTAGCGAAGAGAGTGGAGGCAGGCCAAGGGTGTCCTTGGGGATTCCCCAAGGAGTGGCAGAACATTGTCAGGGTTGCCGCCTGCCAGAATTCCCCTTCAACTGCCGTTCCTGCGTGTTAGTCCATTGTTCGGAGGCACAGCATCCCCGGAGGGGTGGAGAACACGCCCGGGGTGCCCGTTGGGTCTTCGTTTTTTAGGTTTCGGCAACAAACAGTTATTTTTCTGAAAAATTCAATTAATGAAATTAGTAAAGTGGGTCGCTGCTGTCGCCGAGGCACTCGGTCTCGAATGTCAGCGCCAATCGAAGACGAGCAAGCGGCACATCAATGCCCACTTACCCCCCAAATCAAGTAGAGGACCGATGTTTGGTGTCTGGGACGGTGGGGACATTCCTGCAGCACATCCGGCGTCTTCGTATTGCTCGGGAGGCTTTATAGGTCGAGAAACCAGGAGAGTGGAGGCAAGCCAAGGGTGTTCTGGCGGAACATTGTCGGGGTTGCCGCCTGTCAGAATTCCTGTGTGCTAGTCCATTGCTGGAGGAACGGCTTCCCTAGAGGAGTGGAGGACATGCCCGAGGTGCCTGTTGGTGGCACCAAACTCTGAAAAAAATCACCTGAATCGCATTCTGCATTAATGATTACGTTCAGGAGCTAATAAGTTCAACTTAATTAAAAACAAACTTAATAAATTTAATAAAGTGGGTCGCTGCTGTAGCGAGGCACTCGGTCTCGAATGTCAGCGCCAATCAATGGCGAGCAAGCAGCTCATCAATGCCCACTTACCCCCAAATCAATAACCACCCCCTCCCCCCAAATCCAACCATATCATTAGAACCGTACAATCGAATCAATACCCAAAGGATCGGGCCATCGATACGAATCAAAGCGCTCCGCAGCTGACGTACGCGCGGCGGTACCTCCTCCGCTCGGATACGATCCGTCGATAGACCGCAAAGCGGCGCGACACGTCACGGCCGCTGAAGTGGATCGCTTCCGACCCGCCTCCGTTCGTCGTTTCATATCCGCGATGGGGGCTGGGAGATGGACGCCGAAAAAAAAAAAAAAAGTAAATCTGAAAGGGTCCTAAAATCGACCCTTGGGGGTCAGGTGAAGGTCTGCGTCTCGGATGACGCGCCCCTCCGCTCGCCGAAACCCAAGATCCGGCCTGTGGCGCAGATGGAGGCGAAACCAAGTCCCCTCTGGAAGGCGGAGGGTGGCGGGTAAAAGCCGTCTGCGGTTTCTAATTGCCGGCTCGAGTCCTAATTACCTTAATTAATAGCCGCGCTCCGGCTCGGCAGCAGGGCCCGGGCGTCGGGGGTTACTGTGTTAAGTGTTAAAGAGATCTGAAAGAGGCCCCCGGTGGAAGGACCGGAGGATGTAATGGTCCCGGGGGGGTCCTTGCTGAAGGCGCATGGCTGCGGGATCATGTAGCGCGTGAGTGGCCCGCAGATATCCATTACATTCGAACTCCTACACCTCGCCCCGACTGCGGGGAAAACCGAGAGCAGCGGCGAGGCAGAGAGCTTAAGTGTGTCTCTCTGCCCTCGAACACGCAACGTCTCACCTTCCTATCTCTCTCTCTCTCGCTCGCTCGCTCTCTCTCTCTCCTACATGCTCAGAGTTGGGGTTACTTTTTAAAATACTACATCCTCACAAATCCTTTAAACCCCCTTTAGTATAAATATATATATATATATCCATTCATCATCTTCCGGTTTATCCTCTATTAGGGTCGCGGGGGGGGGGGGGGGTTTGGGCGCAGGGCAGATACACCCAGGACAGGACGCCAATCTATCACTGGACACACACTCACTCACACAGACACACTCTATATGGGGCAAACTCAGTTGACCTTGATCCATGTTTTTGGACCGTGGGAGGAAACCGGAGAACCCGGAGGAGACCCACGCGGACACGGGGAGAACATGGAAACTCCACCCAGATTGGGATTCGAACCGGGAATCCCTAGCACTGAGAGGAGAACATGCTTAAGACTAGGCCACCGTGCCGTCCTAGGCTTGACATCGATTTGGTATTGAGTAAGAACACAAAACAAAGGGATGTCTCCAACAGGGGGCGCCATGGTGGATTAGAGTGGTATCATTTTGTGACGTGCCATCTTTTGCTGAGGGGAGAACATGCTACCATGCACCCTATATATATATATATATATATATATATATATATATATATATATATATATATATATATATATATATATATATAGGGTTGCGGGGGGGGGTTCCCTGTGCCCATCCAGGGGAGAACGTTTTGGGCGCTGGGCAGATAAACCCAGGACAGGACGCCAATCTATCGCTGGGCATTTATAATATATATATATATTATAAGAAAGACCAAAGGGAGGACCAAAAGCTCCGTCCTTAACACAATAAAACAACCATTGTGCAAATTTAATAATAACCAGGTCCATATTTAACGATTGGAAGCCTATATAAGTCCACTGATGACATCTCACTAAACTATCCGTCCTAAAAGAAACCCGGTTTAATTCAGTAATCATTAGAACCACAATAGTTCTCCATCCCGTTTTCCCTCATTCATCCCCCCGCCCCCAACCCCCCCCCCCCCCGTCCTCACGTCTTCTTTAAACGCGGCCCGATTCTGAATCCCGTCCTCAAGCCGAGTTCACGTGGCTGCGATTTCTCTTTGGAACGGAACCTGCACCATGAGCCGCCGCACGTGCAATTTCCTCTAAACTCTCACATTCCGTCATGAAAGCGCACTCACCCTCCCAAATCCACTCACTGCACCGCCCTCATTTCCGCCCGCCCGCCCGCCGCAGACCGTCCGTACGCTCGCGACGCTGATGTATCGCCCCGCCGAGGGATCCCATTAAGCTCGGCCGGACCTGTTGAACACGCCGACTGCATAAGCGGCTGGCGGCGTCGTTCATCACGCGCCGCCCGTGCGTTCCGAGGGAGAAATCACTTAAGCGGCAAAAAAAAACGGACCGCCGAGTTTCCTTTTCCGGGCCGAATCCGCAGCCGTCCCTCGGATTCGGACCGGGGACGTCATTAAAGTCCTGTTGTTCAGAAGTCGGGACGAGGAGCCTCGGCGCAGTGAATATGCATCTGATCCGCATGCTTCTTGATCATGTCTGCTTTATATCAGCAGTTTGCGCGCCGCCGCAGCCGCAGCCGCCGCAGCCGGACCGGTTTTAAAGAGCATTGAAAATCACAGGCGGTGACACGCCGGCGCGCATCGACAGGCCGACGCGCCGCTGCGCTCGTGGGCACGATGCCTCTCTCCTCGCCTCGTTCCTTTCTTTCTTTCTCTCGCTCGCCCCTCTGTTTTGCGAATGCGCACCCACTCGCACCGGCGCGGCAAAGGGAATCATTAAAGAGAAGAGAGAGCGCTGAGAAAACAACGCCGCCGCTTTGGCTTCTTTGGGTTTTTTTTGGGTTTTTTTTGGCAGACCTCGTTTTTTCGTTGCACACACAAACAACCCCACCCAACAGAGACAGTCCTGTCTTCGTGTCCCCCGCTTGCGCAGAACCCCTGCTGTAAGGAACCAAACCCGAGGTGTTGATGGCTACTTGTTTCGGACCTTTAGAGCACTCATGACTCTCTGTCGGTAATGCGGAGGACAAAACGCAGAGGTTGGACGTTGGTGGCGACGTAGCTTCAGACCACCCCCCCAAAACACACACACACACACACACACACACACACACACACACACACCCCTAAGGCTTTTACTGTCTGTCAACCAGCACTCTGTCTCCCTGACGCATCAGTGCCTGCCTCTATTGATTTTTCCGCCCACTGAAACTGCCGGGCGAGCATAAATTTTGCATGAGGCTCTTTACCCGCCGCCACGCGCTCAACGGAGGGAGGACGGGGCGCGCCGGAGACCTCGACAGTGGTGGGCATGGAGGAGCCGGGCCGGGGGCACTGGGATGTGCGAGGAGTTGACCTCGGGTTGAATTGATGGAGCTGAAGGAGTGCTGGAATTACAGGGGGTCCCGGGAGGACCCAACCGGGGAGGACCGAACCGGGGCCCCTCGGTTAGCTCGAAATCCTTATAGAGTCATCCCACTTAGATCTGCCCCACATCCACCAGGTGCACCTGCCCCGACCGCTTCGGGGTTGCAGAATGTAGGATGCAGCGGCATTATTGGATGTTTGTAGGATTCGGGACATGAGGGTCGTCCTGAGGCGGAGAACGTTTGGATCCCGTGTTCTAGGTTGGTGTATCCCACTTTGTGGGTCGTGCTGTCGCCTCCAACCCTAAAGGTCCCAGCGTAGAGATTTGGTGTGAAGTGGGTGTGTCTGTACGTCTGCTCTGCGATGGGCTGGACACCGGGATGAGTCCCCACTTTGGGTCCAGTAAGCACTGGGATAGGCTTTAACATCAGACATGTTAAGCATGCCCATCTAGGGTAGATCGTTTCGGGCGCTGGGCAGATACACCCAGGACAGGACGCCAATCTATCACTGGACACACACTCACTCACACAGACAATCACAAACACACTATATGGGGCAATTTAGAGCATTCAATTCCCCTTGAAACTAAATTTTTTTGACTGTGGGAGGAAACCCATATGGACCAATATACGGACCAATAAATATTACTATCTTCTGCATAATCCTCTATTAGGGTTGCGGTGGGGTGGGGGGGGTATGTCCCCATGCTCATCCAGAGTAGAACGTTTCGAGCGCAATCTAGGGGGCAATCTATCACTCACTCACACAGACACACGCACACTGTATGGGGCGATTCAGAGCAATTCATTCACCTTGAATCCATGTTTTTGGACTGTGGAGACGGGGAGGACATGCAAACTCCACCCAGACCGGGATCTGGTTGAAACAGGATGAGTGTGAACATGCGTCCAGATGTCTGACCTGCCAGGTGTATTTGATATAAAGGCGATTGGAGATATAAGGCAGGAGAACCTGCTAAATCTCACGTAACTCAGTGCGTGTGTAATGTCCCTCTTGTCCTCCATCGTGTTCTCCAGCGGAACAGTCGGGATCTCAGGTGGAGCTCCGTAATGAGAAAAGTAGCCACTCCATTTCTTTCCGAACGCAGGACCGAAATAGCCGAGCACCTAATCGCCGTGTTCAGCGTGACCTTTGTGTTCACCACTGACAATCAGTCATACTCTACACACACTCCACACACACACACACACACACACACACACACACACACACACACACACCCACTGACAGCTCTCACACACAAGACGAGTGATTTCTCAACGGAGATGATGGCAACGCACACACTGTACACGATGGACAGATACGGGTGGGGTGTGTGTGTGTGTGTGTGTGTGTGTGTGTGTGTGTGTAGAGGTCAGCTGAACAATACACCGCGAAAGCAATGAAGTCAACAGAGGACAAGGGGTCACACCGAAACACGTGAGATGACCTTTGGCATGTTCTCCTCTCTGAGTGCCGGCAGGAGGGAGGGCCTCACCTACAGAAAAGAACATGGGCACACACTCACTCACACAGACAAACACTACTTGGGGCAATTTGGAGCATTTGATTTGCCTTGAATCCATGTTTTTGGACGGTGGGAGGAAACCGGAGAAGCCGGAGCAAACCCATGCGGACACCCAGTTCCCCATGCCCATCCAGGGGAGCACGTCTCGGGCGCTGGGCAGATAGACCCAGGACAGGGGGGCAATCCATCGCTGGGAACACACTCACTCACACAGACACACTCTATATGGGGCAATTTGGAGAACTCAATTGTCTTGATCCATGTTTTTGGACTGTGGGAGGAAACCGGAGAACCCGGAGGGAACCCACATGGTCACGGTGAGGACATGGAAACTCCACCCAGATGGGGATTCGAACCTGGAATCCCTAGCGCTGAGAGGAGAACATGCTAAACCACTAAGCCATCGTGCCGCCCGCCGCCTTTTTTATTAAATTAATTTATTTTATTAATAGCAGAAATGGAATGTTAATTATTTTAAGTATGTGTATATATATATATATATACTTTACACACACACACACACACACACACACACACACACACACACACACACACACACACACACAGGCCTCAGCAGCCTCCCAAACTGGTGCATGGGCGTGTCAATCACATATCATATCTACTGGTCGCCCCCTATTGGACCCTGTTGTCATTTGTGAAGACTTGGTGCAGCTGTGTTTGGTCATGTGACCTGTCCTTAAACGTTTAAAAGCCCTTCCTTCCCTGCGTTTATTGTCGGAACGTTGTTTTGGGTTACGTTCATGTCCTGTCTTGTGCTATGGCTGTTTTTTACCCGGTGTCTTCCGCATTAAACTCCACTCTGAAACCATGCACACTTTTGGACTGTAGCGGTCACATCGACGGAACGTAACCAGACGACACGTCACGGTACGTCTTTAAATCTTCATATCCGAGTTCTCTGGGGCGAGTAACGGAAACGAAGTCGTCTTCACCTCTCTTTATTCAGGGAAGGTTTTCTGGGACAATTAGCGCCCTCATCTCTCACTGATTAGAGCAAAGTCGCCTCGGTCTCCCGAGGGACGCGCAAGGTGGTCGACTCTCCTTAACAAGATGACAGCGTTTATAAAGCACCTCTGCCGAACGCACGCCGGTACCTGCGGTGGCGCCACATAATAGGGCCACATGGGGGTTTCGGCGCCGCTATCCCTGCCTGCCTGCCTCTGTTTGTTGTGTTCTTCTCTTCACCTTGATTTTTGTTGTTCCATCACCTCCTCTGGTCCCGTGACTTCAGGCGGAGGAGCCGCCTCCCTCAGCCTTTGTTCTTCTTTCCGGTTTGGATAATTTTCTGACAGCGATCGTTTTTTCTTTTTTTTTTTTCCTTCTTCCCCAAACCCATTGCTCTCACCTTATCATCCCCTCGTTTTCATTCTCAGAGCTGCATCATGCACCGCGCTCCCAACGTAGAAGGGACCCACATTCGCTAAGCCCTGTCAAGGCCTGCAAGACAACTTGCCCCAACATTTCAAGTGCGAATTGGACTCTTGGCTTTTTTTTATTTTTTTTTTTACTTTATTATTTTTTTTCCAGGGTGCAGATGACATATATAATTCATGCCGATGTGCGAGAGTGGTGTCAAAGTGTCAGCAGATAGAAGAAATATAAAAGTGGGCTGTTTATTGGTTGAGAGATACTTTTCTCTCTCTTTTTTTCTTCCCCCTCTTGCGCTTCTCTGATTTTCTCTCTTCTTGATGTGCAGAAGAGGATCAAATGCATGTCTGTCCGGCAGTGAGGCAGGAGGAGCCGTGCTAATCAAAGCCCGGCCAGCACCAATGTATTTTCCCAGTTATCTTTCTGGAAAAGGAATGCTGGCCTTTAATTATTAAAGCCCATCAATTAATTATGGAGACTCGCTCATCTGAGCTGCTGCTGACAAATTCTTCTATAATGGAGTGATGCAGGCTCGGTGTCACGTCGCGCAGTGATCCATTGTACTGAACATCGTGTGGTCTCATTCGTTGAGATGTTTTTTTACGACGCAGCAGTGAAATGCTCCAGCACAGCGACGTAAATCGTTTCATTTTGGTGTTTGGATGAAGGGATAGGACCGCTTTTCCCATTAACCTTATTGAGTCTCACCAAATGACCCTACAGCGTGGCATGGTGGAGCCACCACCAAGGTGTTCTGGGTGCTTTTTGTGTGGAATTTGCATGTTCTCCTCATATCTGGGTCAAGTTGTAATGCGAAACTAGGGAGGTGCATTTCCAGCTTAGGAGACACAGTGCATACGTATATCCAAGCAATTCAGCAAAAAAACGAGGTACAAAGTGGGCGTGGCCGGGTAATAGGGTCTCTCGATCACGCTGCGAATTCACAGGGCCGGTCGGGATGCGAGCATCTCCAACTCCACCAAATTTGGTCTTCGTAGATCTAAAGACAGCAGAGTTACGAGAGTGCAAATACTAACGCAATGCAAAGTGAATGAGAAATTTGGAATCTGGATGTTGATTGGACTGACGCTCTGCGGGACGTCTTCAATAGACTTTGTAATAGTTTTCCAATTGTTAAATACTGGTCACATGATTACCACATAATCTTTACATGGCTGTCCTACACTGTTGATGCTGCCCGGCCGCTCAAGGAGGAGTCCTCCACTGAGCCTCGGTCCTCAGGTTTCCATCCATCCATTATCCTCTGCTTTATCCTCTACTTGGGTCGTGGGAGGGGGGTTCCCCCTGCCCATCCATGGGAGAACGTTTCGGGCGCTGGGCAGATACACCCAGGTCAGAACGCCAATCTATCGCAGGGCACACACTCACTCACACACACCCAATCTATATGGGGCAATTTGGAGAATTCAATTGACCTTAATCCATGTTTTTTGGACAGTGGGAGCCATGGAAACGCCACCCAGATTGGGATTCGAACCGGGAATCCCTAGAGCTGAGAGTATTAATCAATAAACCTCACTGAGCCTCGGTCCTCACAAGGTTTCTTCCTTAAAATAACATCATAACAGGGGGTTTTGTCTTGCCGCTGTCGCTTCGTTCTTGCTCTTTGGGGGTTCGAAGGCTTATAACTCTGTAAAGCTGCTTTGTGATGATGTACTATTATAAAAAACACTATATAAATAAATTCCTTGAACTTGAACTTTATTGCCATATATGGTAATCACACTAATAATTTAATTTGTGAATATAAAGATGGGGCGGCACAGCGGTTTAGTGGTTTGGCATGTTCGCCTCTCAGCACTAGGGATTCCCGGTTCAAATCCCAATCTGGGTGGAGTTTCCATGTTCTCCCCGTGTCCGCGTGGGTTTCCTCCGGGTTCTCCGGTTTCCTCCCACAGTCCAAAAACATGGATTAAGGTCAATAGAATTCTCTAAATTGCCCCATATAGAGTGTGTCTGTGTGAGGGTGTGGCCAGCGATAGATTGGCGCCCTGTCCTGGGTGTATCTGCCCAGCGCCTGAAACGTTCTCCCCTGGATGGGCATGGGGAACCGCCCCCCACCCCACCGCCCTAATAGAGGATAAAGCAGAAGATAATGGATGGATGGATATGAAGATGGCAACTCATCCAGGATTGAGTGGGACTTTCCTACAAGCTCTAAACCTTCTCCAACCAACAGAAGTCATTGTTGTGGCAGCACCAGCCACACAGGTGTGGGTTCAGGCGGAACCTGCTCACCAGCCTCCAGTCCACCACCACGTCAACGGCGGCCCTCCTGCAGAAACCATCCCCACCGCGATCGCCTGCGATGCACGCATTGTTCCGCCTTTAACCGAAGCAATTGAAAGAAGTTCATCATGCGAAAAGTATTTCCACATTAAGCTGTGGAATGTATAAACGCCGACCGACCTGTGTAGGACCGAGCGGCAGGAACCCGCGGCGTGGCAGGAATGTGATAATTACCGTCACGTCGCGATGTATAGGCTCAGCGCTGATGTTCCCCGCAGATGTTTTCAAACTGAGAAAAGGGAATATTTGACTTGATGGAATACGTTATGCCATTCAGAGTCTGAATGAGAGGCGTAATGAGTCCGCAAAGACAGAACGGCCAGGGGACGCCGTACAGACATTCGGGTTCGATGAAAGGACCTGGATGTTTGTCGCTGGATGAAAAGTGAATGCTGGAATAAAAAAAAAGAAGTCAGATATTCGAAATCCCGACGGACTTAAGCATCTGTCATGTCTACATGGGTCGTGGATAGAATTGCAGAATCCTTGCAGTATCATTAGGTTCTTCTGGCACTGAGGTTTGACTCGGGCGTCTATAAAATAGCAATATTATGGTTTTTAATTCCATCCATCCATCCATCCATTATCTTCCTCTTTATCCTCTATTAGGGTTGCCGTGTGTGTGTGTGTGTGGGGGGGGGGGGTTCCCCGTTCCCATCCAGGGGAGAACATCTTGGGCACTGGGGAGATACACCCAGGACAGGACGCCAATCCATCGCTGGACACACACTCACTCACACACACACTCTATATGGGGCAATTTGGAGAATTCAACTCACCTTGATCCATGTTTTTGGACTGTGGGCGGAAACCGGAGAACCCGGAGGAAACCAACGTGGACACGGGGAGAACATGGAAACTCCACCCAGATGGGGATTCGAACCGGGAATCCCTAGTGCTGAGAGGAGAACGTGCTAAACCACTAAGCCACTGTGCCGCCCCTGCTTTTTAATTACTTATGATTTTTTTTTT
>JAFMOD010000313.1:184582-210086 GCA_019802435.1 Corydoras maculifer | reverse complement strand
GGTTTCCTCCCACAGTCCAAAAACATGGATCAAGTTAATTGAATTCTCAAAATTGCCCCCTATAGAGTGTGTCTGTGTGAGTGAGTGTGTGCCCAGCGATGGATTGGCGCCCTGTCCTGGGTGTATCTGCCCAGCGCCCGAGACGTTCTCCCCTGGATGGGCATGGGGAACCCCACCGCGACCCTAATAGAGAATAAGCGGAAGATAATGAATGAATGAATGAAAATGAATATATAATAATAATAATAATATATATATACGAAGACACACCTTTTAACCATCCATCCATTATCTTCCACTTTATCCTCAATTAGGGTCGTGGGGGGGGTTCCCCATGCCCATCCAGGGGAGAAAGTTTTGAATGCTGGGCAGATACAACCAGTACAGGACGCCAGTCTATCACTGGACACACATTCACTCACACACACACACTCTATATGGGGCAATTTGGAGAATTCAGTTGATTTGATCCATGTTTTTGGACTGTGGGAGGAAACCGGAGAACCCGGAGGAAACCCACGCGGACACGGGGAGGACATGGAAACTCCACCCAGATGATGATTCGAACCTGGAATCCCCAGTGCTGAGAGGAGAACATGCCGAACCACTAAGCCACTGTTTCCCCCCTTGTTAAATTTACTTATTCATTCATTCATTTTCTAGGGTCGTGCAGGGGGTTACCCTTGCAGGAGGTTGCAGGGGGATCGCATGCCCTATTTAATAGGGTGCCAATTTAACACTGGATACCCACTTACTCACACATACATGCAGGGCAATTTAGAGCAGCCAATTCACCTTGAATACATATTTTTGGCCTGTGGGAGGAAACCGGAGAACCCGGGGGAAGCCCACATGGACATGGGGAGAACAGGCAAACTTCAACCAGATTGGTATTCCAACCTGGATCCCCAGCACTGAGAGGAGAACATGCCATCCAGCAGTGTTCATTTAGGGGTTCCCAAGTGTGTGTGTGTGTGTGTGTGTGTGTGTGTGTGCAGCACAACATGTTGTAAGGTAATTGCATCTGCAGGACGGGGAGACCCCCCCCCCCACCCCCCGTTTCATTGGAATATGAGTGTTAGGACGTCCACTCCGTCCAATGAGGATGAATAATTGAGCAGAACAGTTCCGGAGACACCGGGCATCGGCGCCCCACACAATGAAATATGCTAAGTGGCAGCAGCGAGCGCCGAGGAGGGGATAAAGAGCTGCGCGAGCGAGAGAGAGAGAGAGAGAGAGAGAGAAACGGCGATAAAGAGAGACGGCACGAGGGAGATAAATTATGTGTCGCTTAATGCGAAGCAACACAAGCAAATGAGCCGTGGAGAGGATGAATTACAGATAACCGGCCGGCTTTTTTCTCATGTCACTCTGTCGCTATTATGTCACTTAGAGAGAGAGAGAGAGAGAGAGAGAGAGAGAGAGAGAGAGAGAGAGAGAGAGAGAGTCGGGAAAAGGAGGGGGAGTGGATAAGTATAGCAGCGAGGGAAGCATGGCTCTGTTTATAGCTCATTTGCCGGCGAGGTGTTACCCAGTAAATGATTCATCTGAGATTATGTTTGTGTACACACACACACACACACACACACACACACACACACACACTCCAGCGTCACCGGCCGTGTATTTCGGGGAACTGTGAGCTTCCCACTTAGAGAAAACGCTTTATGGAAGCCCATAAAGGCACAATCTCTTCCGACACCTTTGGGATGAACTAGAACGCCAATCATGGGCCAGGCTCTGCCGCCCCCAACATCAGTGTCTGAGGCGCTCTGGGTGCACAGCCATGACTTCCACCAGATCCACTCCACCTCTCGGAACGTGTCCCAGTTGGAGGGTCCCTGGTCCCCTCTGTGTGGCGTCTGCATGTCCTCCCTGTGCCCAAGAGGGTTTCCCCCAGCCAGGGTCTCCCACGTCTAACGACATGCTGATTGGCTAAAGTCATTCATTCATTCATTCATTCATTATCTTCTGCTTTGTCCTCTACCAGGGTCACGGGGGGCACACTGACTCACACAAACACACTCTATATGGGGCAATTGGGAGCATTCAATTCACCTTGAATCCATGTTTTTGGACTGCGGGAGGAAACGTGCAAAGTTGAATATGTGGATGTTCTCCACTGTGGCGCCCCCTATGGGAACAAGGTGAAAGGAAAAAAAAAAAGAGGTGCGATGTGTAGGTGTCCCAATACCTTTGTGCATATATGGTGTATGTTGCCATGGCAACCACCTGCACATGCCTTTATATACAATTTTAACGCAACACAGAGTTATTATATTAATAAATTAATATTAGGTGGCACTGTGGCTTAGTAGTTTGGCATGTTCTCCTCTCAGCGCTAGGGATTCCCGGTTCGAATCCCAATCTGGGCGGAGTTTCCATGTCCTCCGTGTCCATGTGGGTTTCCTCCGGGTTCTCCGGTTTCCTTCCACAGTCCAAAAACATGGATCCAAGGTCAATTGAGTTCTCCAAATTGCCCTATATGGAGTGTGTGTGAGTGTGTGCCCAGCGATAGATTGCCCCCCTGTCCTGGGTGTATCTGCCCAGCGCTCGAAACGTTCTCCCCTGGATGGGCATGGGACCCCCCCCCCCCCCACGACCCTAATAGAGGATAAAGCAGAAGATAATGGGTGGATGGATAAATAATATTATATTAATTATTATTAACGATATAATTTTGTATATATATTATTAATTATATTAATAAAATAATATAATTATATATATATATATTAAATAATACAATTTTAGTTTATTTATCACAGAAAAGAAAGAGAAGCGAAGGAGATGAATGGAAAACAACAGGGCGGTTATTGTATGAGTGTCCTTGAGGGAATTAAAGTGTCAGTGTGTGTGTGGGGGTGTGTGTGTGTGTGTGTGTGTGTATTTAAGAGGCCACATCAGTAACTCCGGCGCTCTGTAAATTACAGACTCCCTCAGTGGACCCCGTCTGGGGCAGATGCACACATGTGCCCCCTCATTTCATCAGCTCTATTAACGGACGCGAGCCGGTGGTGTGCACCACCTCACACAACGTCCTCACATCCTGACCTTTACAACGTGTGGATCGTGTGTGTGTGGGGGGGGGGGGGCAATGGGCGCCCTGGTTCCGTCTGCTGGGCAGATCTTTGCACACGGCCGTGTTTAACTGCTTGTTAGTGGGTTCATTCTTATTTAACTTCGACCTTTAATATGAAAAACCCTGCAGTTCCATACAACAGTGTCGACCCCCTCTAGTGGAACACGATGGAACTGCAGGTGTGAGGCGTTCGAAGGAGAGAAACCAACCTCAAAAGGGCAGGAATCGGAATGGCGACTCATGAACAGAATATGGAGAGACTCTTGAATGCTCTGTTGAAGGTTCTAGATGACGAGGGCGATGGAACCTGATGGTTTTATGTCTTTTATTCCTCCTCCTATGGTTCCAGATCATCGGCACGATCCCACTGATGCCCAATTCTGGAGGAGCCTCCAGCCAATCAGGGGGCGGGACTTCTTCTTCTCTTCAGGTTCAGCCAATCACACCCCAGCTGCTGACCAACGCGCAGGGCCAGATCATCGCCACGGTGATCGGCAACCAGATCCTGCCCGTCATCAACACCCAGGGAATCACACTGTCGCCAATCAAACCCGGACAGCAGGTGAGGACTGTAAATACTCAACATCATCATTCGACCCTTGATGTATTGCTTACTTTTATTAGAATATTTGAAAACCACAAATATAAATAAATACTATATAACAACAATTATACAACATTAAAATAGGCTTATTATGGTACATTAGAAATACCCAATTGTCCCAGCTGGGGGGGTGGGGGGGGTATGTCATTCCCAAACCCATAGAGGGAGCATCTGGTGTAAAACTGTATCAGATGTAATCCTCTATGAGGGTCGAGTGGGAGGTTCCCCATGCCCATCCAGGGGAGAACGTTTCGGGCGCTGGGCAGATACACCCAGGACGGGGGCAATCTATCACTGGACACACACACACACTATACGGGGCAATTTAGAACATTCAATTTACCTTGGGTCCATGTTTTTGGATTGTGGGAGGAAACCAGAAAACCTGGAGGAAATCCATGTAGACCATATATATATATATATATATATATATATATATAGGCGGCATGGTGGCTTTGTGGTTAGCATGTTCTCCTCTCAGCACTACGGATTCCCGGTTCACTGGGTGGAGTTTCCATGTTCTCCCCGTGTCCGTGTGGGTTTCCTCCGGGTTCTCCGGTTTCCTCCCACAGTCCAAAACATGGATCAAGTCAATTGAGTTCTCCAAATTGCCCCATATAGAGTGTGTTTGTGTGAGTGAGTGTGTGTCCAGTGATAGATTGGCGTCCTGTCCTGAGTGTATCTGTAACATTCTCCCCTGGATGGGCATGGGGAACCCCCCCCTCCTGCGACCCTAATAGAGAATAAAGCGGAAGATAATGGATGGATATATATAAATATAAATCAGCAGTTAAGAGGTGCGTCCTGAACGTTTTTGCGTTGTTCTGTAGACTGTTGCTGATACGTTAGATGAAGAAGCTTTATGTCGATGTTGTGATGTCACTGTTTGAGTCGAGGGACACTGTGCTGTGTCATAGTGCTGCTTTCTGTAATTAATACCGTTTGAAAACGCCGTGCTGCATGTTTTAATGCCCTCATCGTTCTCACATGATTCCTCAAAGCAGAGTTCTTATAACTCTCTCATCAGAGTTCTAAATAAACCGGAACACGGCGATGATCCTGCCGTCTTCCTCTCTCGTTCCCCGACTCTGCCGTCTCTCCTCAGTCTTTAACTAGCGCTGTCAGTAGTGTTGCTCTGAAGCCAAGCGCCGAGCCGGGGAGATCTAACATGTGTGTACTCGGCTCGATCTCATGTCAGTATGAAAATATGACAGCGAGCCGAAAACATTCCTTTTCATCTTGTGCTGAGTATCAGATCGGAAACGCGAAGCTAAAACAACTTCCTTTCTGAATTCAGTCCGTAAATTCCGTTCCACTGGCCCTTATAGACCCGTCTGCATGTCCACCGCTGCAGGACAGCTGAGAAGCATGTCCACACCTTCATCTTCAGCCTGACATGACCATTTTCATTCATTTATTCATTCATTATCTCCCGCTTATCCTCTATTAGGGTCGCGGTGGGGTTCCCCATGCCCATCCAGGGGAGAACGTCTCGGGCGCTGAGCAGATAGACCCAGGACAGGGCGCCAATTCATCGCTGGGCACACAATTACTCACACAGACACACTCTATATGGGGCAATTTTGAGAATTCTTGATCCATGTTTTTGCACTGTGGGAGGAAACCAGAGAACCCGGAGGAAACCCACGCAGACACGGGGAGAACATGGAAACTCCACCCAGATGGGGATTCGAACCGGGAATCCCTAGTGCTGAGAGGCGAACGTGCTAAACACTAAGCCACCGTGCCGCAGATGACCATTTTATAAATTAAATTACATTATTATTGCATAGCAACTGCATAGCAACCACATAGCAACCTTACATGAAGGTGATTGATGTGAGATGGTGTCCCATGGTGGTTTTATTTGTATGCTTCTGTTCTTTTAACAATAACATGAGTCCCTATAGTCCAGGGGTTCTCAGCTGGTCCTATCCTGGGACCCACATGTTCTCACGGTCGTTGAGTCGCGACCCACTTTGATAGAATACAAAGCAAATCGATTTATTTTCGATTTTTTTAAGGCCTCAAAAAGACATCTAAATAATAGGTAGGCATGCAATAAAAAAAAAAACTGATAAACTTGTCCTGAATAAATAAATATCCACATTTGGGATACTCCGGGCCGTTTTTGTGTTTCGCCATCATCACAAATTTAAAGAGTAGGGCAACCAGGCAAACGAATGGTGGTTACCATGGCAACGAGAATGCAGAGTGCTTCCAATGCGTGCCTCTTTTTTTTGTTTCATGATAAAAGACGAGCAGAAAATCAGATGAGCATTAATTATTTTCATTTATTTATTTTTTATTATTTCCTTTGTTCCGTCCAGAACGTGTCCACGACCCAAAAAGACCCACCAGCTGAGAATGACTGCTAATAATAGACTACTGTGTATAGTGCTGTAGAATTCCCCTTATGAATAAAAACTCTGTGTGTGTGTGTGTGTGTGTGTGTGTGTGTGTGTGCCATGCCTGTCATAATAAGCTGGCAGAAAGACCTCATTAGGTGGAACCCCCTGCAGAGGCGAGGCTCTCACCCTCACATACACACAGCCACGTGGTTCTCTGTCTCCCGCAGACTTATGGGGTTTGGACCCCACTCCCTGTCCCACCCTACAATTTATGGTCATTCAGTGGGAACGCGGTACGAGGCGCAGGTTAACCCCGTTCCCGCGGGAGGTGTCGTATGTCATCTTCATAGGCCGTTTGATCAGCGGCGCGAACACGTTAATGCATTTGTAATAATGTTTATGGTTCGCCGTGCGCTTTCACTCGCCAACCATTTCTTCGCCCCGATAATTTACGGCTGTCAGAGGCCCGGGATTCGGGATAATACCGCCGCAGCTGTTGACAGTTCTGACAGTCTGTGCGGCAGTCGCTCTGACATCACTCAGCGTCCAAACAAACACCCGTACGAATGCTTACCGTCCCTCCGGAGAGTATAATTAATGGCCCGATGGAACAGCACAAAGGCGCCGGGCGTCTTCCAGCGACGCGCCTTGATCTCGTAAAAGCGACTCAATTGTGCATAAAACATGAAAATATCAGCTTTTGCGCTCGTGACACGCAGCCTCCGTAATAACAGCCCCAACGCGCCGCCGCATCTCTGATTATTGCTTTCACTGCGGGTTTGGGCCGAGGGCCGAGGGCCGAGGGCCGAACTCGCGGGCTTTGTGGGCGCGGTTCTGATGGGCATCTGACAGAAAGATAGAAAATAAATCTCCAATCGGCGTCTTAAGCAGTCCTCAGGTTTTATTAGGAGACACGGCAGCACAGTTCATAAATAATAAATAATAAAAACACAAACGGTGTGTGTCTGAGCTGAACACATGGACAGTGTAGCCTCCTCTGTGTGTGTGTGTGTGTGTGTGTGTGTGTTCCAAAAGTAAAGTTGGTTGGAGAACCTGAACTTGGCACAGTCGGCGTGATCGGGTGCTGTCAAGTAGGGATGGGACGATTTACCGTTACAATGAATCGTGTTTAAAAAGACTACGATGAATAAATCGTCATGACGACCTTCATGAGAAACATCTGTATTAAGCCGGTGACTGGAGCTTTAGATCAAGTGACGCAACCCGCACGACACAAGAGTTCCACTCGCAGTGGGGAACGTTTTGGGCGCTGGGGGAATACACCCAGGACAGGGGGGCAATCTATCACACACTCAATCACACAAACACACTCTATATGGGGCAATTTGGAGAATTCAATTGACCTTGGTCCATGTTTTTGGACTGTGGTAGGAAACCGGAGAACCCGGAGGAAACCCACATGGAAACTCCACCCAGATGGGGATTTGAACTGGGAATCCCTGAGAGGAGAACGTGCCAACCACTAAGCCACAGTGCCCCAACATATATATATATATATATATATAATTTTATTTTATTTATTTATTAATTTTTTTGGTAAGTATTGGACATGTTGGGTCGTATTGTGGCCGAGCATGTTCACCCCCTCATGGTGGGTGTTCAGACTTTTGCAGAAGGACAGTGCACCATGCCCGTTTTTTAGGAACATGAGGGGACCGTCGCAGTCCTTAGATCTTCCTCCTGTAGAAGGTCTTTGGAGGAAATGTTCAGAGCGTCATCAGTTTTGGTTTACAGATGTGGGTCGCTTTCGGCTGCACCCCCGTGTTCCTCTTGGGAACACCGACATATGACACACTGACACGTGGCCTGTGGGCCGGATGAAAACGTGGCCTGTGGGCCGGATGGAAACGTGGCCTGTGGGCCGGATGAAAACGTGGCCTGTGGGCCGGATGGAAACGTGGCCTGTGGGCCGGATGGAAACGTGTCCTGTGGGCCGGATGAAAACGTGGCCTGTGGGCCGGATGAAAACGTGGCCTGTGGGCCGGATATAAACGTGGCCTGTGGGCCACGTCTGGGTTCTAAGTGTTCATACCTCACACCTGACAGTTCCCACAGCCCCAGCTACTGCAGCGCTCAAGTGCCACCCTCAGGTATACCTAAATAACCCTAACAGCTCTCTTCACCGACCGGACGACAGGACCGTAAGTGTGCATACAGCAGAACCCCATCTCTAACCCCCGTGTTTGCTCGTCCGCAGCTTCCCCAGGGCGCGCAGGCCCAGTCGGCGTCCCCCGTGTCCCAGCCGGGGCTCCTCCGCATGCCCCACAACCAGAGTCCTCTCCGGCAAGCCTCGTCGGCCTCCTCGACCTCCTCGTCCTCGTCCTCGGCTCTCAGCGTGGGACAGCTCGTCAGCAGTGAGTCACCGTTTCTTCACTCCAGTTCAGATGGGCGCAGTTTAGAGACGCCCAAAGCCTGTTGGCACTTGCACCCACAACCTCTTACCACACACACACACATTAAATGATAGGTTGGTGAGGTGGTGGTTATCAGATGCCTGGCTCGGCTTGTCTTTGATGGTTTGAAAGGACATAATAGTATAAATATAGTCGAGTGTGTGCTGTAGGAATCATAGTCCTCACACACTGGATCCGTCAATAAAGCTCCGTTCAATCGAGAACACAATAAAAAAGAGTGCTTTCCTCGGGGGGTGAGATCTCTCACGCTTCTTTCATCCCGTGTCAAGGTCTGCTATTTGCATGGGCTGAAACAGCACGCATTATTCCGGCGTCCCTTTGTCGGCGGCGGAACAATGTCCAGGTCCATTTTGGGGCCCGTTTTTGCTTTTGTGTGTTTATTAAAAAAGTAAATAAATAAAAAAAAAAAAAACCCCACATATAAATCACTCCCCGCCGGCGCCGTGACAGCCTTTAAAAACTGCTTTACTTAGATAAATTCTCGTTTGTCACGGGCAATTGCTCTAAAGCTATTTCAAAGCCTCATGCTACGGAGTTTGGAATTCAATAAAAGGAAGTCGCCATTGATCGACTTGTTGCGAAGGCGGCCGGCGGTCCGTTTCGCATTTCTTTCTTGCCCGTCCGCGTCGGTGTCACGAACGTATGTGATGCCTCCGCCGCTCGCTATTCATTTCGGCGATCTGCCGTCCTCTGTGCCGCGTTGGCCCGCCGCGTCCTTGGCGCTGAGAGAACACGGAATAAAGGAGGGAACGGCGGGCGGGCGGGCGGGCGGGGTATTTTATTTCATTCCCTGCATTGTGTCTCATTACAGCAGGACGAGTTTGTTAACGAGCTGTATTTACATGGCGGCGTGATTCAGGCTCGCCATGCGGGGTTACGTTTCTGAAACGCTCTTCGAGGTTTGACGACATTCATTTCGACCTTCACGCCGCATTTTATATCATATTCATTCATTCATTCATTATCTCCCGCTTATCCTCTATTAGGGTCGCGGTGGGGTTCCCCATGCCCATCCAGGGGAGAACGTCTCGGGCTCTGGGCAGATAGACCCAGGACAGGGCGCCAATCCATCGCTGGACACACACTCACTCACACACACACACTCTATATGGGGCAATTTGGAGAACTCAATTAACTTGATCCATGTTTTTGGACTGTGGGAGGAAACCGGAGAACCCGGAGGAAACCCACGCAGACACGGGGAGAACATGGAAACTCCACCCAGATGGGGATTCGAACCGGGAATCCCTAGCGCTGAGAGGAGAACATGCTAAAGCACTAAGCCACGTGCCGCCTATTTTATATCATATTTATGTATTTAAATATTTATATTTATATTTATATTCATGGGAAGGTTAAAGTTCATCATGTCTCACCGATGGACGCCGTAGAGTGACGTCAAGGGAAGCCAATAAAAAGGACGGCGGCACAGTGGCTTAGTGGTTTAGCATGTTCTCCTCTCAGCGCTAGGGATTCCCGGTTCGAATCCCAATCTGGGTGGAGTTTTCATGTCCTCCCTGTGTCCCCGTGGGTTTCCTCCGGGTTCTCCGGGTTCCTCCCACAGTCCAAAGACATGGATTCAAGGTCAATTGAATTCTCCAAATTCTGACCTGTGTGTATCTGCCCAGCGCGCACACACACACACGCACCCATAAGGAGAACATGCAAACTCACACAATGGACCTCACCCACTCCGCCCAGGAATCGACCTGCAGACATTATTGTGGTGCGATCAGAGTTTTAATGCACTGACATTGGTATGTTCTCCACTAAATATCCAAGGCTTGATTTCCTTCGGTGTTCAAATTGGTATGTTCTCCACAATGATCTGTCTGGCGGAAAAAAAAAAAGTTTCCCTTTACACAAATTCAGACTGGAAGGGCAGCGCACATCCAGCATGCAAGGTTTAGATCCTAGCTTTGATTGTAATGTGTTGACATTGGTATGTTCTCCACTTTGTGGTTTGTCTGGTATTTTGTCCTCGATATTTGGCCGGTATTGTTTAACAGACATGGGGAGAACATGCAAACTCACACAGTCATCCTTGCCCGCGCCACCTGAGACTTGATTTCATTGGAATCGGGGTTGAAGTTGGTATGTTCTCCACATGTTTTGGCATTTTGGCCTCTCACACACACACCCATAAGGAGAACATGCAAACTCACACAATGCACCTCGCCCACTCCGCCCATGCCAGGAATCGACCTGCAGTCATTATTGTGGTGCGATCAGAGTGCTGACGCCCCACCACCGCGTCCCTCGTGATTTCAGGTTCGGTCCGTTCGGTGTGCCGTCTCCTCTATCCTCTATTAGGGTCGCGGTGGGGTTCCCCATGCCCATCCAGGGGAGAACGTCTCGGGCGCTGGACAGATAGACCCAGGACAGGGCGCCAATCCATCGCTGGGCACACACTCACTCACACAGACACACTCTATATGGGGCAATTTTGAGAATTCAATTAACTTGATCCATGTTTTTGGACTGTGGGAGGAAACCCGGAGGAAACCCACGCAGACACGGGGAGGACATGGAAACTCCACCCAGATGGGGATTCGAACCGGGAATCCCTAGCGCTGAGAGGCGAATGTGCTAACCACTAAGCCACCGTGCCGCCCGTGCCGTCTCCTGAAAACAGAAAACCTCTCGTATTCGAATCTTCGTCTCCAAACGTTGGCGTCTTCACTCCGGAGCTGTGAGGGCCGCTAAACATCTGAAGGTCACTTTTCCTTATGAGCCGTGACAAGGGCTTGTTTCACTAAGTGTTCTACTTTTTAGAACCCCGAAGGATCTTTTAATAATTCATTAATAATGACCAACTTGAATTATTCACCATGCCTGCAATTTTTTTTCCTTCATAAGCAGGACGCGGGGTGAGAGGACAGAATGTACGACAGGAATCACATTTATTACGAATATGATTCTGGTTTAAAACGTCCCGTCTGCGTCCCGGTGTGGGACGGTACGATGGGACGGCGATGCTGCGGTACCCGAACTCCCAGCATCATACAGAACGTCACATCCCAGAATTCATTTATTCATTCATTATCTTCCGCTTCATCCTCTATTAGGGTCGTGGGGGGGGGGGTTCCCCATGCCCATCCAGGGGAGAACATTTCGGGCGCTGGGCAGATACACCCAGGACAGGACGCCAATCTATCACTGGGCACACACACACACATTATATGGGGCAATTTGGAGAACTCAATTGACTTGATCCATGATTTTGGACTGTGGAAGGAAACCGGAGAACCCGGAGGAAACCCACGCGGACACGGGGAGAACATGGAAACTCCACCCAGATGGGGATTCGAACCGGGAATCCCTAGCGCTGAGAGGAGAACATGCCAAACCACTAAGCCACCGTGCTGCCCACATTTCAGAATTAAATAATAATAATATTAAAGATCAATCACGACCCCCGGCAGAGCAGTGGGAATTGGGGTGGATGGGGGGGGTGAAGGTGTGTGTAGCAGCACTTCACATCCACCTGCCCTATATGGGCATAATGACGCCATATATGGGCATAAGTGATCTTATTTGGCTGGACAATAAAAACGTACCCAACTAACCAGAGCCTTTTTTTTATTACTAAGCTTGACTTATTGAAGTCAGGCTCACTTTAGCCCTAACACAGCCCCGGATCACTCATGTGCGTGCTTTCCCTCCAGACCCCCAGACGGCGCCGAGCGAGGTGGACGGCGTGAACCTGGAGGAGATCCGAGAATTCGCCAAAGCGTTCAAAATCCGCCGCCTGTCTCTGGGTCTGACGCAAACTCAGGTGGGCCAGGCCCTCAGCGCGACCGAGGGGCCCGCGTACAGCCAGTCAGCCATCTGCAGGTAAGGGCCTCCACGTTCTACACCCGGTTCCACCGTAACCGACCCCAAAAACCACTCAGAACTCAGAACCACCGAGCGGCCATCCCACTCTCTCCACTTTCTTTTCAAAGGGAAGCGCTGAATCCTGCAGCCACGGCTCAGTGCGCCCCCTGCAGGGTGTCCCGGGCAGCACGGCGGGGTCCAACTACTTATGCAAAATACATCAGTTTTACGGGAAGCACTTAGAGCAGTTAATAATTCCTAAGTCATGTTCTCATCAGGAACATGTGACAGAGGATGTTCTCCAATGGGACGTGTTCCTTTTGCATGAACGACGTTTTAATATTAATTATTGAAATGGAATTTGTTTCGCATTAAGCTGCTTCATACCATTTAAGCCATTAAGTTCCGTAACGCTCCGGAACTCGTTAATCAGGCTGGAGAACATACCCATGACTGTGAAAGTCAATTTACGGCTGAACGAAACACACGAGTTCACTAATTAAGAGATGTGTCTCAAAACTTTTGTCCATAATGAGCACAGAAATATATAGATAAATAAAATAAAATAATAAAGCAACACGGTACGAGAGGGCGTGGCATCATTCTGAATAAATCACAGGAAAAAGGTGTGATTAGACCCGACGCAAAGTTTTCCTGTAATGTATTCACAATAACGCACCATCTTGAGTGTCTCATTGCGTTAATAAGACAAATAATAAAAGTTACAATAATGGTTACAAACACGCTATAATACAAACAACTAAGTTTGATTCAGAAATGCATTTATTGAAAAGAAAATCGTAAATATTCTGCTTTTACGCGACGTAATCTAGTCCGGCTTTTAAAGTAAACGCTGATCGCTGAGTAACTGAATTCCGCTTTCTCTAACAAACAAATTACAGAACGCAGTTTATCAAAAACAGCGTAACAGGTTTGGTGTAGATCGCTGTTTATGATCACGCATCGATAAGAATGTGTGTGTTATGGTGGATGATGTCACTACTGGGCAAACGATGTCACTGCTCAGCCAATCAGATTTGCGTAGCGTAATATATATTATTTATAACAACACATTAACCACCGTTTAGTTTAAAACTAAACGAAGCGGGTTGGCGCAGTTAATACATCCGCCTCGCAGTGAGAAGGTTCTGGCGAACAGGTTCTCCTCCCAGTGGGGTGAACACGGGGACTCTCGGCGTGTGACCCGCATGTCCTCCCCGTGCCTGTCGGGTTTTTCCCAAGATTTTAAGGGGCGATATTCTTGGAGGTCTAGTCTCAGGGTCCCAAACCTGGATAAATAGGTGGGTTGTGTCAGGAAGCACCTGTGGACTTCCCCGCAGTGGCGCCCCCTAATGGAAACGGTCGACTGAGGAGGAGTGCAGCGTGTGAGTTTGCAGAAAAGCCGCTAACTCTGTTGTGACAGATCCGAAAGTTCTTCTGCGAGCGGTTCGGTTCCGTCATTGAACTCGTTCCAGCCGGGCTGATGAGCGCCTTCTGTTTACGCGTCACGACAGCGGCGTGCAATTTTAAAAATTTCATCCCGTCACCATCAAACGCCCGATAAAACGTGAACTGGCACAGGGGGGCGGGGGGGGGGTGCGTGAGGGGAATACCTTATGAAGCTTCAAACTTATGTTTAACGTCTTTAAAAACAAAAAAGAGCGAGAGAGAGAGAGAGAGAGAGAGGGAGGCGTGAGGGGTGGGGGGTGGGGCATGAAATATTTATCTTCCCGAATCCATAATTCAGATATTTAGAACATACATTAAAAGCCATTAGCTTGCAAAATAAATGGAGGATGTGATGTTTGCACGCCCTTTGCGTCCTTTCATCTGGAGACGGGCGTCCACATGTTCGTCTGTATGACATTGGACATGACAGTCGGCTCCGTGTTGCCGGGTTCGGAGGCAGACTTCACATGCTTTCCTTTGGTTAACATCAAGAGAGACGAGGAGGACGAGGAGGACGAGGAAGAGCACTCTTTTTTTTTTTTTTTTTCCCTCGTTCTCGGTGCCGGCTCTTGGGGCCCTCGCCGTCTTTGCTCAATCCAACTCACTCTGACAGATGCCTCCGTCCTGTCTGATCTCATCGCTTACTTTGAGAATCAGATGCTTTAATGCCTCGCCCGTCGATCACATCCGGGACGTCGTCGTCCTCCTCCGGGGGGCGTGATTAAACACCTTAAATTCGCGCACGTCTCCAAATCTCTCATTAACGCCGTTGGTTCTAACGTTGGATCTGCGTTCGAACCCGATGCCCCCGTCGCCCCGGCGTTCACTGCACTCGCCACGCCCCGATGCACGCGTTACCGCTCCTGCATAATGCGAATCGTTTTGCCACATGATTGTACGCCATTAATCCAGAACGCCACGCCGGCCGACATCCATGATTCATGTCCCGGGGCGGGAGGCCGCCGTCGGGAGTCTGCGCGACAAATTAAGCGGAAGCCGGAGTCAACCGCTCGTATGATCAACCTTCCCGTAAAGGACGAGAAAAGATCGGCGGCATTTTATTAACTACGGCGGAGGACGGAGTTCTTCATGGGCGCGGGGCGTAATCCGTTTTCTGAGACGACGTTCTCACACGGGACTCGTTTACTATAAACGTTCTAATTTATTAAAAATATATAAGATATGGACAAAATAATTGAAACACGCCTCTGAATTACTGAACGCAGGTGGATTGCTCAGTGCAGTGGACTCATTTTGGGTGACTGTATGCGTTTATGTTGTGGGAAACACTTTGGGGAAGGCCATAATTGTTTCCGCATGACTATGCCCCACGTCCATGAAGATAGGGTTCAGCCTTCCCGTAATGGACAAAATTGGCAGTGTTTTATTAACTACGATGAAGGACGGAATGAGCTTGAGATTTAAAAAACGATCACAGTTTTCTGAGACGACGTTCTCACGCGGGACTCGTTTACTATTAATGTTCTAATTAAATAAAAAATATAATATATATGAAATATATTAAAAACGGCGGCACGGTGGCTTAGTGGTTAGCACGTTCGCCTTTCAGTGCTAGGGATTCCCGGTTCGAATCCCCATCTGGGTGGAGTTTCCATGTCCTCCCCGTGTCTGCGTGGGTTTCCTCCGGGTTCTCCGGTTTCCTCCCACAGTCCAAAAACATGGATAAAGTCAATTGAATTCTTAAAAATTGCCCCATATAGAGTGTGTCTGTGTGAGTAAGTGTGTGCCCAGCGATGGATTGGCGCCCTGTCCTGGGTCTATCTGCCCAGCGCCCAAGACCCCTGGATGGGCATGGGGAACCCCACCGCGACCCTAATAGAGGATGAAGCGGGAGATAATGAATGAATAATATATTAAAAACTTGGAACACGCCTCTGATTTACAGAACGCAGGTGGATTGCTCAGTGCAGTCGACTCATTTTGCGTTTATGTTGTGGGAAACCGTTTGGGGAAGGCCGTAATTGTTTCAGCATGACTATGCCCCAAGTCCATGAAGATAGTGTTGGGTGACCCTATGAATGCCCATGGGACTTTATTAAAGCCCCATTCTAAGTTTGGGGTTCGCAAACTTTTGCATGCGATTATGTATATTTATTTAGCATCAGTCTCACCCCCCCTCCCCCCCCACACACACACACCTATTCGCACAGCGGCCGTCACTCACGCCGGCGTTAAAATAAAAGATGTGTCTTGGTGCATCCCGGGCCGTGGCCCTTTGCCCCGCTTCAGGCGCCTCCCGCTCCGCCAGTTAGGATTCCGTCAAAGGCGTCCTCGCAGGAGCCGGGGACCGAGAGAGCGCCGCCCCCCCCCCCCTCCACTGCTGGGCTTTTATCAGCCGGTCTGACCGGGGTAAGCTGCTTATGAAGGAGGTGCTGAATCGGCGCTCCATTAGAAAGAGTCCTCGAGGGTTTTAGCGGCACGTATTCGTGGGGTGCATGGGACCGCCTTAAGAGTGTATGGACCGGAGTTGGGACGCATCACACACACCGAGCCTTAATGGCATCTGGAAGAGATTTCTCCAAAACACTGGGATAGGACTCGTAAAGTCAGACACCGATACTGTACAAGAGGTGTGCATACGAGTTCAGGCCAAAGATGTAAAATAGTGTTGGGTTAGGGTTCTTTAGGGGGTCTTTAGGGGGTTTCCTTTATGCACAATCATGCTGGAACAGAATGGGGCCTTCCCTAAACTGTTATGGGCGAATGTGAGAGACGCACCCTGGCAGTCCATCACTGGGCCTTAATATTTATTAAATACTTAAAAATGAATATTCATCTACTAATGATTGAATATGGTGGGCGGCACGGTGACTTAGTGGTTTTGCATGTTCTCCTCTCAGCACTAGGGATTCCCGCTTCGAATCCCCATCTGGGTGGAGTTTCCATGTTCTCCCTGTGTCCGCGTGGGTTTCCTCCGGGTTCTCCGGTTTCCTCCCACAGTCCAAAAACATGGATCGAGTCAATTGAGTTCTCCAAATTGCCCCATATAGAGTATGTGTGTGTGAGTGAGTATGTGCCCAGCGATGGATTGGCGTCCTGTCCTGGGTCTATCTGCCCAGCGCCCGAAACGTTCTCCCCTGGATGGGCATGGGGACCCCCCCCCCCCCGCGACCCTAATAGAGGATAAAGCAGAAGATGATGGATGGATAATAATTGAATATGTAAACTGAACTCGGTGGTCACTGAGGAGTGGTTGTTTTTTTTATTTTTTATTTAAACGTGTAAGTGCATGTCTTGATTCCTTCTTTAATCGTAATGTGTTATGATGTCATCACTGTGCGTGACACCCAGTCCGCGGTTTCATTCTCGCAGTTTAGCTGCTTCGTCGTTTTCGGAGCGTCTGATATTTGATGTCCCGACCTGCGGGAGGTTCTCCTCCGTCCATCGCTGCGGAGTGAGAGCAGAGAGTTTCGGGTGTAGATCCAGATGTGCGGGGATGGGTTTAAATGGCCGTGCCATTGGACGGCAAACGTGAAAACTCTCTGCCTCACTGGCGGCGTGAACCAGGAGACCCTTCTGGAAACTGGGCCGGGCAGCGAGCCCCGTTGGCCCGGTCGGGGCAGTGGAAGTAAGCTTGTTCTCTCTGAATTCTCCCCCAGACACACCATCCTGAGAAGCCACTTTTTCCTACCGCAGGAAGCCCAAGAGAGCACTATAGCTAGCAGTCTGACAGGCAAACTGAACCCTGGCCTTTTATATCCTGCCAGGTTTGAGAAGTTGGACATCACGCCAAAAAGCGCCCAGAAGATTAAGCCCGTGCTGGAGCGCTGGATGGCCGAGGCGGAAGCCCGCCATCGCTCGGGCATGCAGAACCTGACCGAGTTTATCGGCAGTGAGCCGTCGAAAAAGCGAAAGCGCCGGACCTCTTTCACGCCGCAGGCCCTGGAGATCCTCAACAGCCACTTCGAGAAAAACACCCACCCCTCGGGCCAGGAGATGACCGAGATAGCCGAGAAACTGAACTATGACCGCGAGGTGGTCCGCGTTTGGTTCTGCAACAAGAGGCAGGCGCTGAAGAACACGATAAAGAGGCTGAAGCAGCCGGAGCTCGGCGCCGTCACGCCAATGGACCCTTTGGCCGATGCCTTGGAGGAGCATCCTTAGCGGCGGGCGGGGGGGGAGGTCGGGCCAAGGAACCGAGGAACGCGCGTACCGAGGATGGACCACCATTTTCCAAATGACCGTGTCATCCAGAACCGACATTTTGATCTTTGTTGTCGTGACCTTGAAGTCAGAGAAACGCATCGGGACTGCGAATTTGGGCTCCTCCGGCAAGAATTTAGACTAACGTTCACAACTAAATCAAAGGACGGCTATTCAACCACTGCAACCAAAGTCTGTCACGTCCGACTCCTCAGTTTTTTTTTATTGTAAATGTGACCTGAATTTTTACATTTCTACTTAAACAAAATGGGGGCGGGATCTATGTATGTGGCTGGGCGGGGGGGGGTAATGTTCTACCTTTGTCTCACTCGCTCACTCGGGTTTGTATGTACATATATATACATATATATATATTTAAAATCATCGGGTCTCTAACCACAAACTGTTCGGAAACGCGCCGAGATGATGGCGATCTTCGTCTGGCCACGCCCCCCCACCCCCACTCCCATTTGTATGATCATCCTCGCCAGAACCCATTTCGTCACAGAGTCGGAGCGCGTTGTTGCAGCTGTGATCATCGTATTGCCAAAGCCTTCTAGCCAAAGAACATCGTTGTTCCGCCCGCGGACTCAGCGGGCCACGTGTATCTGTGATTAAATGGTCCCATCGTCTTCGTTCCCCACCGTGACTACCCGTGATCCACCCCCCCCGAACCCATGAATGATCCCATCCGTCCATCCATTCCCATTGCATTGCCTTTAAAATCACAGGTTTGCCCTCCGTCACATTTCACCCCACCCCCTGAGGGGCATACAGCAGACCATGCCAATGGGCGTACTGCAGGTGGAACCGATCCGGTCCACATCTGCTATTACGGTACACACGAATCCTACGCTGGTGCCCATGTGGCCCCCGTCATGCGACCGGGTTCGAATGCCCTCAAGTCATGTAGCAAGTGGGCCGGATGAGGATGGGGCATGCGGGGCAGATCTTTTGGGACAGGACCACAATAGAACAGGGATTATTGGGGGGGGGGTTGAGCACTGTAGTGACTCCGGCGTGATGGTGGTGGGGCTGAGGGGGCTGAAAGCGTGTGGGAAATTTACCAACAGGGCTCTGGGTTCCTGGAGGGTGTTGGGTACCAGATTAATGGGAACCAGAACCATTCGGCTCCGTTGATCAGCCTCATGTGTTCCAATGGAAACTGTGGAACCCTGGCCCTGAAGTATTGGGGCAAACTGACTAATCATTAGATTTAGGAGGGTTTTTTTTCAGTATTGGAAAAGTTTGGGCTCCGGTTCACCAGTTAAAATCCGTGAAGTCATGGCTGGGTGAGTTTGGCCTAGAAGAACCCGACCGAACCCTCAACTCACCCCAAAATGTTGTGGAAAACCCTTCCAGACCCTTGGTGCGGGTGTGATGTGCAGGTGTCCCAACACTTGCGTCCAATTTACCATAATGGTTCTGAAATCCAAGGTTTTATTCGCCAATCTGACGGAATTTCAACGTTTATTAAGATTCAGGAGTTCTGGGGTTCAAGCACTTCTTCTGCTTCTGTTTCCTGCTTTTAGATGTTTGGCATAAATGATTTGTTGAACTGTATTGATCATGTTAACGTTAATCTATTCCATACCGCGGCGCGTTCTCAGTCGGACCCTCGAGGAACATCCCGAACGACGTGTCAAGAACTTCCAGCATTTGTTTGGTTTTTCATAAAGAGGAACCTTTGTGAGGACCGAGGTTTGGTGAGGGACGGGTGAGGGCAGTTCTCGATTTTTACAATCATAAATGTATAGCAGAAATAATTTCATTGGTTTCCATAAATACCTTACAAGTCACATATTTCTGCCTCGGAGTCAACGAATCAACCGGTTCCTTTTAGCGTGATGCGACTCCCTAATGAATCGTTCCAATAGAAACAGATTCTCGTCATCGGATCCACTTTAAAGTGTTCAGGAAGCGAAAGCCGTCGAGCGGTGTCGTTTATACCGCTTGAATAATTAAAACGAATATCCTGAGACCAATCCGGCGCGGACGTCCCATCAGGTCATATTGCTGAGCAATCACTTTTGATCCCGGGCGATTCTTTTAAACGATACTCTAAAAGCGTTAAGGTTATACGGTTAAAAATAAAAGATTGAATTATCTGAAAGTCGGGGGAAATGACTTGCAGCAATTATGATTGATCCGAAATATATGGCTGTTTTTGATTAAAGCTTGTCCCGTCGCCAGGCTCGTCCCTCGGTTACTGACCTCGTCCCCCCCCGGAGTTGATTCTTCACGTTCGTCACGTTCCGAATTCATTTCCGGCTCTGTTAGGAACTTCATCGACGATATCGCAATTGATTCTCCATGAAGGGAGAAGGCGTCACCTCCGAACCTCAGAGCATGAATTGTGAGAGGGTTCGGCGCCGCTGAGCGCCTCGCAGAGATTTAAACGAAGAAGCTCGAACCGAAACAAGGTAGACGCGGGAAGGAGGAACCAAACGGATCGACGCCGCGCCCAAGAAACGAGCTCTGCCGCCGTTCGGCGTTAATGCTGGGACCAAAGCGCAACTGTAATATGCACATTGTAGATAGAGGAATGGAAACTGACAATCTTCGCGTGTTGAGCGTGGGAGGGGCTTAAAGAGTCTATCAAAAAAGATTACCTCATGACTGTCCCGGCGCCCGGGGGGTGGCGTCGTCGGGCGTCGCCGGGCTCGAAAAGAGAAAAGGGTGTGGCTTTGTATAAATGCGTGTAAGTACTTTTCACCAAAGGTCTCCGTCTCGTCCCGTGGTTTCCAGACTTGCGTGTACAGAACGGCATCGTCGTACCTTGTTTTTGTTCGTACGTTCACCCCGCGTGATTGATACCGACCCGTTTCTGACCTTTAACGAATTGTCTTGAACAGATCTCACTCACACACACACACACACACACACACGTGGAGAGGGACAGGTTGAACGTTTGCTGTGACGGTGAACGCGCCCGAAAAACCAAAGCCGAAAAAACCTCCAAGGGTCGCTTGAAATTTTATAGACTGAAAACTGTACGTACCATACAGAGCAATATACGTTCGGTCAGTTCAGCCGCACTTTGTGTGCTTCAGCTTCGGATCTGTTTTCTTTGATTTGTATCATTAATTATTACTAATAAACTAATGTTTCAAACCGATTGGCTCCCGACGTCTCGTCCATTGGATCGGCTCGGCTGACCGTATCGATGGACGCCTTTGGGTTCTCTGCGCACTTTGGTGGGTCCACGCTTCTCCAATTCTCAGGTCCACACGTCCACTGTTCACAGACATGTCACCCACATCTTTATCCTCTATTAGGGTCGTGGTGGGGGGGTAGAACCGGGACAGGACGCCAATCTATCGCTGGACACACACTCACTCACAGACACACTCTATATGGGGCAATTTGGAGAACTCAAGTGACTTGATCCATGTTTTTGGACTGTGGGAGGAAACTCCACCCAGATTGGGATTTGAAATGGGAATCCCTAGCGCTGAGAGGAGAACATGCTAAACCACTAAACCACCGTGCCAGGTTTAAGTTCACCTTGAAGAAATTCATTTATAGAGCGTTTTTTTTACAATAGCACGTCGTCACGAAACAGCTTTACAGTTTTATACGCCTTTAAACCCACAATGAGCAAGACAGAGCGACAGTTCCAGGTTCGAATCCCAATCTGAGTGGAGTTTCCATGTTCTCCCCGTGTCCGCGTGGGTTTCCTCCGGGTTCTCCGCTCTCCTCCCACAGTCCAAAAACATGGATCAAGTCAATTGAGTTCTCCAATTTGCCCCATATAGAGTGTGTTTGTGTGAGTGAGTGTGTGTCCAGTGATAGATTGGCGCCCTGTCCTGGGTGTATCTGCCCAGCACCCGAAACGTTCTCCCCTGGATGGGCATCGGGAACCTCCCCCCCGCCTTTGGTGAGCGGCAGGTTGGTGAGTGGGTGGGTTTGGTGAGCGGTGGGTTTGGTGAGCGGTGTGTTGGTGAGTGGGTGGGTTTGGTGAGTGGGTGGGTTTGGTGAGGGGCGGGTTGGTGAGCGGTGGGTTTGGTGGGTGGGTGGAGCCTCTTTGGTCTTTCTAAAGAAGAGAAGAAGAAAGTCCCGTATTGAAGACGGCAGATCAGATCAGTGTGGATCCCTGTCTCTCTCTCTGTCTCTCTCTCTCTCTCTCTCTCTCTCTCTCACTCTCTTGCTCGCTCGCTCGCTCTTTGTGCTTTTCATCGCCGAGGCGTGAATTTAAATTTCCGTCAGTCACAGAGCAAACAAAGCGCCAATGAATTAGGACCCACTTTATCAGCGCCGGCGGATGAAAGACTCTAATGCCGTGAGTTTGCTAATAAATTGACAGCAGCGATTGAGGTCGAGTCACTTAAAGTCCCATTGGCTCCCCGTCTTCCCTCCAGTCCTGCACTGACGCAGAGTGACAGAACGCCGGGAAACAGCGCAATTACAACCACCAACCAACAGAGGGCTCAAAACATCCACCACCTCCACGCTCACGAAGGAACGCCGGGGGACGCGAACATCGTCTCAACCCATCCATCCATCCATTATCTTCTGCTTCATCCTCCATNCTTTGGTCTTTCTAAAGAAGAGAAGAAGAAAGTCCCGTATTGAAGACGGCAGATCAGATCAGTGTGGATCCCTGTCTCTCTCTCTCTCTCTCTCTCTCTCTCTCTCTCTCTGTCTCTCTCTCTCTCTCTCTCTCACTCTCTTGCTCGCTCGCTCGCTCTTTGTGCTTTTCATCGCCGAGGCGTGAATTTAAATTTCCGTCAGTCACAGAGCAAACAAAGCGCCAATGAATTAGGACCCACTTTATCAGCGCCGGCGGATGAAAGACTCTAATGCCGTGAGTTCGCTAATAAATTGACAGCAGCCATTGAGGTCGAGTCACTTAAAGTCCCATTGGCTCCCCGTCTTCCCTCCAGTCCTGCACTGACGCAGAGTGACAGAACGCCGGGAAACAGCGCAATTACAACCACCAACCAACAGAGGGCTCAAAACATCCACCACCTCCACGCTCACGAAGGAACGCCGGGGACGCGAACATCGTCTCAACCCATCCATCCATCCATTATCTTCTGCTTCATCCTCCATTAGGGTCGCAGGGGGGGGGGGGTTCCCCATGCCCATCCAGGGGAGAACGTCTCGGGCGCTGGGCAGATACACCCAGGACAGGGCGCCAATCTATCACTGGACACACACTCACTCACAGACACACTCTACATGGGGCAATTTGGAGAATTCAATTAACTTGATCCATGTTTTTGGACTGTGGGAGGAAAGCGGAGAACCCGGAGGAAACCCACGCAGACACGGGGAGAACATGCAAACTCCACCCAGATGGGGATTCGAACCGGGAATCCCTAGCGCTGAGAGGAGAACATGCCAAACCACTAAGCCACCGTGCCGCCAGCTTCTCAACCCGATCTTAATAATCTATCTTGTATGCATTTTTTTCAATGATTATTAATTAATTATTTTATTAATTAATTTTAGGGCGGCACGGTGGCTTAGTGGTTTAGCATGTTCTCCTCTCAGCGCTAGGGATTCCCGATTCGAATCCCAATCTGAGTGGAGTTTCCATGTTCTCCCCGTGTCCGCGTGGGTTTCCTCCGGGTTCTCCGGTTTCCTCCCACAGTCCAAAAACATGGATCAAGTCAATTGAATTCTCAAAATTGCCCCATATAGAGTGTGTGTGTGAGTGAGTGTGTGCCCAGCGATGGATTGGCGCCCTGTCCTGGGTCTATCTGCCCAGCGCCCGAGACGTTCTCCCCTGGATGGGCATGGGGAACCCCACCGCGACCCTAATAGAGGATAAAGCGAGAGATAATGAATGAATGAATGGATTTTATTTTATTTTATTTCAGCGTCCTGTCGACTCTCACTCTTAACTTTAGAGTTATGGACTTTTTTGAGCAAACCTCTGTCCTGGTCTTTCAGACGTCTCATTACTGTCTTCTGATGGAAGCGTGGTGATATCGAGGCCGTCGTTTACGACAAAGGTTTTAATTAGGTTGCCGTGGCGTCCTGAGTTCTCTGAACGGTCCACGGTGTGATGGTAAGTGTGGACGCCAAAGACCGACAATCATTATGTTTATTTCAAAAAACATAATGAAGCATGGTGAACATACCAGGCTCAGACACTAGGGGGAGCCTTGATGCGAATGAAGCACCATCTGCAGGGACTGTGGCCCAAACAGCAGCAACAGAACCCTAAAGCACGACCTCTGACCCCGTCAGAGCAGAACCGGCTCGGCGGGACTTTGAATGAAGGTAAGAGTAAAGCACGGTCACCGTGGAGACGCCCGGACGTCGTCCAACATCAAAGCAAAGGACAAACTCTGGAGTGTTTGAAGTCTTTCTGCTAGAGGGCTAGCCTTCAATCACCTGACCCAACCGTTCCGTTCTGCGTTCGTTAGGTTTGTTATCAGTTCTAATTACATTTCATCATCATTATAATTAATTATTTGCTGTGTTGGACCGCAGGACGGGGTCGTACTGGACATCAAGACACAAAACTCTAAGCCACATTAATTAAATTAAAATTAAAAAACTACTAAGTGGTTAAGTATGTTCTCCTCTCAGCGCTGAGTTTTCAGCTTCGAATCCCCATCTGGGTGGAGTTTCCATGTCCCCCCGTGTCCGCGTGGGTTTCCTCCGGGTTCTCCGGTTTCCTCCCACAGTCATGGATTCAAGGTGAACTCATTCATTCATTCATTACCCCCGCCCCTTCTGCGACCTTAATAGAGGATAAAGCGGAAGGTAATGGATGGATTACTCTGTATTAATCTCTTGTTGTTCCCTGTGATGTAATCCGGTGAGACCCACATCTGGATCTCAATGATGGATTTGACTTCGCTTAACCATGAGCGGCACCAACCTTAACAGAACCCCAAACTCATTCCAATAAAAGTCGTCGCCGCCGCCTGAAAGTAAACGGGGAGGAGGGGGGGGACATCAGGTCCTGTCAGCAGCTCAAATGGATTATGTTTCTATATCAGACTGCAGCAGAAGAAAATGAGAGCTTTTATATACACTTGTGTGTGTGTGTGTGTGTGTGTGTGTGTGTGTGTGTGTGTGTGTGTGTGTGTGTTCGGGGGGTGTTGTGCGAGGACATAGTGAGCGAGACGGAGGGGGACCACGCAAAGCAGATTGTTTTAAATTGCCCCCCTTTGTTTTTCCATCCGGAGAGAACCCGCTCTCAGGGCTTTATCTGCGGCGTTGCTCGATGTTCTCCGAAAATGAACTGTCGCCGCATCACTCAACCACGCGCCCCCTACAACCCGCCTCACCCTCATTTCACACCTACAGCTCCGCCCGTGTCTCTCACCGATACGTTCAGCAAGGCAACGTCCTCCGTCCCCGCCCGTCCCGGATGCAGACACATACGGACCCGTATAGCCGCTCTACCGCTCTTTGCTGTTTACACACCTTGCTGCCTCCAGAGGGGCAATTATCGATGCCCATGGGCTGTCCGAGGTGTCTCTGCATACACTCCACCCTCCCTGTCTCTCGTCCCCGTCATTAGAGGAGAAAATAACGGCCGGTGTTGATGGAGCCGAGACTGGGACAGCAGAGGCCATCGGCCTCCGCTCCATTTAACTTCGGCGGCGAGACGTCAAGGGCGCGTTTGTGCAAA
>JAFMOD010000313.1:154834-173523 GCA_019802435.1 Corydoras maculifer | reverse complement strand
CCGGAGAACTCGGAGGAAACCCACGCGGACACGGGGAGGACATGGAAACTCCACCCAGATAGGGATTCGAACCGGCAATCCCTATCGCTGAGAGGAGAACATGCCAAACCACTAAGCCACCGTGCCGTCCTGACGTTGACATCATACGACAAAATAAATATCATTATCATTATCTTCCGCTTATCCTCTATTAGGGTCGTGGTGGGGTTCCCCATGCCCATCCAGGGGAGAACGTCTCGGGCGCTGGGCAGATAGACCCAGGACAGGGCGCCAATCCATCGCTGGGCACACACTCACTCACACACACACACACACACACACTCTTTATGGGGCAATTTGAAAAACTCAATTGACTTAATCCATGTTTTTGGACTGTGGGAGGAAACCGGAGAACCCGGAGGAAACCCACGCGGACACGGGGAGAACATGGAAACTCCACCCAGATGGGGATTCGAACCGGGAATCCCTAGCGCTGAGAGGCGAACGTGCCAAACCACTAAGCCACCGTGCCGCCGCCCAGTAAATTAATTATATAAATTAATTAAATAAAGTATTTTAAAGCAGTACAATGGGTCAATGGTTCTCAATGTAAGATCCAGGATCGACTCCATTGGATTCTGGATTGGATTCTGTGTGGAGTTTGCATGTTCTCCCCATGTGTGGGGTTCTCCCCATGTCCAGGTTCTCCAGTTTCCTATCACAGCCCAAAAACATGGATTTAAGGTGAATTGGCTGCGCTGGATTGCCCCTATCTAAATTGCCGCTATATATATAGTGTGTGTATGTGTGTGTGTGTGTGTGTGTGTGTGTGTGTGTGTGTGTGTGTTTGTGTGCAAACTGGCTGAATAAACTGGTTTCTCGCCGGGATAGTCTCTAAAACATCCTAATTGGATGAATCGGATTAGGAGAGAAACCTGTGAATATATTATCCCCGATAATGTACGTGCCAAAACACTTTGGCATGTTCTCCTGCCGTGGCTTTAACGTGCACCGACCGACCAGCAGGGAGCGGTATAGGACGCGTGTGTGGCGCGCGGAGCCTATGACGTGTGGCTGGTGACGTCGCTCGGCGAGCACGTGGTCGCAGAGAGATGGCGGGCGGCTGCGGCGGCGTGTCCGTGCGGGAGGATGCGCGGTGAGCAGACGCGTCTGCGCAGGTGAGGCTCGACTGAAGCGCGGCTGCAGACGCCATGTCCTGGGTTAAAGCGGTGCCGCGCACTGACGACGTCTTCGACGAGGACCCGGATGAGCTCAGCCTGCAGGACCGAGAATGGAGGAGCAACATGGAGAAGCGAGTGAAGGTAAGAGACGCCGCGCCGCCGTCCGTCTGTCTGCAGGCTCTGACCGTCTGAACAACACCACCAGCCATCACCATTACCACCATTACCCATTATCACCAACACCACCATCACACATCACACATCACCATCACACATCATCATCACCACCACCCATCATCACCACCATCACACGTCACCACCACACATCACCATCACCACCACCCATTATCACACATCACACATAATCATCACCACCCATCACCATCACCACCATCACACGTCACCACCACACATCACCACCACCACCCATCATCACACATCACCACCACCATCACCACCCATCACCATCACACATAATCATCACCATCACACATCATTACCACCACCATCACACATCACCACCACCCATCACCATCACACATAATCATCACCACCCATCACCATCACCACCATCACACGTCACCACCACACATCACCACCACCACCCATCATCACACATCACCACCCATCACCATCACACATAATCATCACCACCACCCATCACCATCACACATCATTACCACCACCATCACACAGCACCACCATCACACATCATCACTAATCACCACCCATCATCACCACCCATCACCATCACCACCACCCATCACAACCCATACCCATCACCACCACCCATCACCATCACATATCACCATCACCCATCACCACCACCACCCAACAACCATCACCACCACCAGCACAACCACCACCCATCATCACCGCCACCCATCACCCATCCATCACCCTCACCACCACCATCCATCACCATCATCATCACCATCACCAGGTTCAGTAAATATGTTAGATACATCCAATGTCCTGGGTTCGAGACATCTTTAGGTAAAAGGCATCCCTTTTCTCGTGGTCCTGATGCTGCGTGATCACCGCGTTCATTCACTCATTCACACAAACCCGTTCTGATCACCTCAATGATGGAGCATCATCCCTTTACATCACTGCCTGCATCATTATAAACTCCAAATGATTTATTATTATTATCATTAATGGAATTGAGTCGTACAGTCTGACGCTCAGGGCTCCAGGTGTGCTGTTCTTTACACCATGTTCAGCCCAAAACATTCTGCTTGGTCTAGTGGTGGGTGTTGTTTTTTTTAAAAAATATTTCTCCAATGTTTAAATCATTCTGTAACTTGCTGTTTCTGAGCTTCCGCTTGTTAATATTTGTGGTCTGCGCAACATGAACGGTTTATTATTTATTTTTTTAACATTTTTTTCCTTCTCACTGCCTCATCACTGCCTCTCCAACCGTCTTAAGATTTCCTCAACATAGGCACTAATATAATATAATTTACCAGATATTCATTTCCCTTACTGATAAACGTGTCGTGTTCGAATCTGAACCTGGGTGGAGTTTCCATGTCCTCCCCGTGTCCGTGTGGGTTTCCCCCGGGTTCTCCGGTTTCCTCCCACAGTCCAAAAACATGGATCAAGGTCAATTGAGTTCTCCAAATTGCCCCATATAGAGTGTGTGTGAGTGAGTGTGTGTTCAGTGATAGATTGGCATCCTGTCCTGGGTGCCCTGCCCAGCGCCCGAGACGTTCTCCCCTAATTGGACATGTGGAACCCCCCTGAGACCCTAGTGGAGGATAAAGCTGAAGATAATGGATGGATGGATAAACGTGTATCGGTGCTCAACATGCTGGATGTGGTCTGCGTGCCAAAAATTGTGCTTTCTTTCATGTGAGTGTAATGGATAACTTGCAGCAGTGATTTATAAAACTCACGCCACCCATTACACAGCTCTTGTGCCCTCCTTCCCTTCCTCTTTCTTTGCATTTTAAATAACCAGCAGGGTTCTCTGTGGCCGTAGCGGAACCTGACGACATCGGTCCATGTCCCTGAGGAATAAAAGTAAAAATCAACAATCTTCCACCTCTTTCTTTTTCTGTAATTAAGGAGAAGCAGGTGCTTTGGTTGCTCTATAATAAGATAAGATAAACCTTTATTTGTCCCACAACGGGCAAATTTACGTTCTCAGCAGCAGATACAGAAGAAGGCTGAAAAAGGTATCCAGTCATTAGAAGAGACTTAAACAAAAAAACTAGGAAATTATTTTACATTTACGTTTAGTCATTCAGCCGAGGCTTTTATCCAAAGCGACTTACAAATGAGAACATTACAGTCAGAAGTTATGGAGAAAACCAACTATACTGTAAATTCGTCAAACCTGATTGTTATTCGATGCTGCGCATTATTTTTTTCCCCTTTTCCTCTACAAAAGGTATTTGTTAAAGAGATGCGTCTTCAGTAGTTTCTTAAAACTGTTTAGTGACTCCGCCTTATGGACAGAGTTGGGAAGAACGTTCCACCATGTTGCAGTGGAGAACGCCATGGAGTGAGAATCAGCTCCTCCGTGAGGTGGAACCACCAGGGGGCGATCATCACTGGAGTGAAGTGAACGAGTCGGAGTGTGTTTTGAAAAGATAGAGTGAAGGTCAGAGGGGGCAGATCCAGAAATGGTTCTGTAGGCTGGAGTCAGTGACCTGTACTGAAATTTTAAATAGAATTAGAAATCTATATATACACGATAAAAATCAGCTATTTGCAGTCCTACAGTAGAGGAATAAAAATGAATCAAATATTGCACATATGGTATCTGATTAAGCAGCAAACTGTTATTACATAAATTAATAACCGTATTGATCGTAATCTATAGTTTTGCATAAAGGCCTTTTAGTTAAGATGCTGCACACGGAATGGACAATGCTGCAATGTGATTTTCTACCAGGACGGGTTCAGGGATGGGATTGACGCGGGCAAAGAGGCTTCACTGCAGCGGGGCTTTAACTTGGGGTACACCGAAGGGGTCCTCAGGACGAGGGCCGTCGGGCAACTCAAAGGAATCACCAGGTGAGGTTATTAATAACGCTGTGTTCACGTCTTTTTAATTGTCTCATTTTACTTCTAACGATATTTTAGTTCAAAAATCTCCAAAAAAAACACCACCATCTGACTGAGTGTCTTCTTTCCAGTGCTTTGCAATACTGGTCTCAGGCTCGGCCGTCCGCGAGCTCCGCCCCCCTGGCACAGCTACTCCGGAAAATAGAAAGGCACGAGGAGAACCTGTTCGAGGTCATGCGAAGATCTCAGGAGCAGCCGTCCTCCAGTGTAGGGGAGGTGATGGAGGACATGGAGGACCTGGCCGTGGAGCAGAGCGACGGTGCAGACTGCTGCAGCAGCTCGGGGCGTCCGGGGGGGGACTGCTGTGGAAAGGACCGGGACCTCGGAGCTCGTACTCATCGAGATGTGCTGGCAAAGGACGAAAGTTTCGAGGCTTTACTTCGGACATGCGTGGAGCTCGTGACCGAAATGGGACTTCCTGAAGACCTGAAGCTCCAAATCCAGAAGCTCGGGGATGAAGGAGATGAGCGTGGGACCGTAATATTCTGGAAAAGATCTGAAGAGGACGATGGAGAATGGAATGAACCTCCGGGTGATATTTAGTCCGTCGCAAAACATTCCGTATTATTCCAAATGATGTTACTTTAAGATGAAACAGCATGGTGGCGCTGTGGGAGGTCTTCTGCATCACAGCGGGATGCTCCTGGATTCCTGGATGGGCTTTCTGGGCTTGTCACTTGTGTTGTCTGCACCCCAAGCTCCGGTGGCCTCCATCAGTCCACTGGCCAGGTGGACAGTTAATTCCTGGGACAGGGTAATTCCCTAAATTTTGACCTAACTGTTTAAGCATGTGCTCTCCTGATTTTACGTCCATTGATTCATTAACAAAAATGTCCAACCATCTGCAGCATCTCATCATCATCATCATCATCTCTGTGAAGCCATACCTTCTCTCATGAGGCTTGTCCAGTTTCCGTGTGTTTTATGGACGTACATTTCTAACGCAGAATAAACTCACATGTTTTCTATTTACATCGACTGCGCACGTCTGTTTGAGGGGTGGCCGTGTCCCGAAACGTAATGCACATCTTTGAAAACCCTCACCGATGACCGTGAACTTTGGAGACGAGGATAGGCGAGATTGCGGTGATTTGGAGAGGAGGAGAGGTGTATGGATGGATGTGGGCGTTCAGATGGTTGGTGTGATGGAGGATGATACCCAGGACGCAGCATCCCTGTGTGGGTCTATCAGTTCTTCCACATTTATGAATGCACTGGGGCACCGTCATGCTGGAACAGAAAAGGGCCTTCCCTAAACTGTTTTCCAAAAGTAAATCAAGCACGATCCTTGATTTTATATATACACCTGGATTCAGTAATTAATGTTTGGGGGGGAGGGGGGGGTTCTCCATGCCCATGCAGGGAAGAAGGTTTCGGGCGCTGGGCAGATACACCCAGGATAGGGTGCCAATCCATTCCTGGGCACACACACACTCACACACACACTCTATATGGGGCAATTTGGAGAATTCATTTGACCTTGATCCCTGTTTTTGGACTGTGATAGGAAACCCACACGGGAGGACATGCAAACTCCACCCAGATTGGGATTCGAACTGGGAATCCCTAGTGCTGAGAGGAGAACATGTTAAACCACTGAGCCACTGTGTCGCCCCGCTTTTGGTTTTATATTCTATTATTTATTTGTATATTTATTTGTGTCTGTAATCCTGTTTTTTTTAATTATTATAATTTAAAGGGCCCTATTATATAGTGCAGTGAGTGGATTGGGACACAGCCCACTGCTTTATTTAGGGCGCAATGAAAATTAACCCCGGACCCGGAGTGTCAGTGAAGACACGTGGAGGGGTCGGACACTCAAACCCAAACCCCGTGGACCTTTAACTGCTTTAGAACATCTCCACGAAGACGTGATCATCATTACGTGACGTCATAGTGGGCATGTCCCACGAGGGAAAGTGAAACTCGCGATTGAACTTCCTGATGCCCGTCAATGGAGGGGATGCGACTCGAGACCTCAGCTGGAGAAAACGCACAATTAACTGACGTCTGATATTAACTGACAGCAAACACGAAACGCGGCGCAGTCGGAGTCCCAATGACGACTGGATTATAAATCTGCAGCAAGTGCAACGAGGTAAATTAAATAAGAATAAATACATAGGATATATATATATTTATATAAATAACTAAATAAGTAGGTTTATTTTATTTAATCCGCGTTATTTTTGCAGCGTGTTTAACGCACGCACTGACGGTAAACAGCCGGGTGTCCACTGCGCATGCGCAAACCCACACTGCCTGGTACGGTGCAGCGCGTCTCACAAAGTCAGTGTTTGTTGTCCGAAGTTAATAAAACTCCCAAAACTTCGACTAATAATCGATCATTTTCACTTAACACGTCGTCGTCACGGTCTTTATAAACAGCTTCCACCCAACGAGCCGTTTATTCACGCATGTTTTTTTGCTGTACGGAACACTGTTATCCGTGACCGTGCCGTTGGCCGTGCATTCTAAGGTGAAAGTGTCCGGTTAGCCGTGATGTCGTGTCGTGCCTTTTTCGGCACTTTTAACTACGAAACCAAGCACTTTAATTCCTTAAAAGTTCCACTTCTATGGAAATAAAGTTGAAATGACACCGAGATTTCGGGTGTAGTGCCCAGGAGTGACGGCTGAAGTAGCAGGATGTTAGCTAAACTAACCGAGTGAGTCAGCAATAAACACACAAACATCTTTTCACATGGATTCATTTAATTTGCGTGTTTAATTTAGTTCTATTGTCACAGGAGTGGACGGCACGGTGGTTTAGCATGTTCTCCTCTCAGCGCTGGGGATTCCCGGTTCGAATCCCCATCTGGGTGGAGTTTCCATGTCCTCCCCGTGTCCCACGCGGTCCTGGGTGTCTTCTCCGTGTTCTCCGGTTTCCTCCCACGGTCCAAAAACATGGATCGAGTCAATTGAGTTCTCCAAATTGCCCCATATAGAGTGTGTGTCCAGAGATAGATTGGCGCACTGTCCAGGGTGTATCTGACCAGCGCCTAAAACGTTGAAACGTTCTCCCCTGGATGGGCATGAGGACACCCCCCCCCCCCCGCACGACCCTAATAGAGGATAAAGCGGAAGATAATGAATGAATGAATGTCACAGGAGTGTAAAATCCAGGCACCTCGCCATGTTTTGGGTGAGTTTGTTGGGGAAGTCCTTTGGCATGAACTGGAACAGCGACTGTGAGGCAGAAGAGGAAGCTGTCCTTAACCTTTAACCTTTAACCCATCCATTTGGTTATTTAGCAGACGCTTTTATCCAAAGAAGGGCCTTATAGATATCCCAACTCGGGGCACAGGGTTGACGCAGTATCTCTGGGGCAATGAGGGTCAAGGGTCTTGCTCAAGGACCCACAGTGGCAACTCCAGTGGACCTGGGATTTGAACCCCCAACCTTCTGAATGATAGCTCAACACCCTAACCAGCTACCACACCCATCCCAGGGAGCAATTGAGGAGCCTTACTTAAGGGCACTTCAGCCATAGTACTCAGTGGGACCGGGAATTGAACCAGGGACCTTCAGGTCACAAGGCAGGGTTTGTTAACCACCTGCCTATGACCCATCTTCTTCTGAATGGACATTTACATTACGTTTATCCAAAGTGACTTACAAGTGTCCCAACTTGATGGTTGGGGTCAGAGTACAGAGTCAACCACTGCATCCCTAGACCAATGAGGGTTAAGGGTCTCACTCAAGGACCCACATTGTTAGCTTCAGTGGACCTGGGAATTGAACCCACAACCTTCTGATTGATGGTCCAACACCTTAACCACTGAGCTACCACACCCACAAATAAAAAAAAAAAAAAAACAAGCGCAGAAAATTTCTATCCAAATGACTCATGAGTGAATACTTTAGAATTTATACCATGTTGTTGTTCACTCCATCTTTTTATCTTACAATTGATGCTAAGGCTGTAGAAATAAGTGTAGCTATCCATCTAAAATGAGCCAATGAGAATATAGTATTCTCTACATGTGACACAAGTCTACTTGCATCTCACTAATGTATTGTATTGTTTTTGAATTGTTTTGCAGATGAAATCTGTGGCAGAAAGTTAAATGATGCTTTTTAATATTACGAAAAAAATGTCATAATAATTGCCCAACGACTGATTGGCACCCTGTCCTGGGTCTATCTGCCCAGCGCCCAAAACGTTCTCCCCTCGATGGGCATGGGGAACCCCACCGCGACCCTAATAGAGGATAAGCGGAAGATAATGAATAATTGAATAATTGCAGTGTTGCATGGCCAGTGGTCCGGGCTACCAGGCTAAAGGTTTGGGGTTCGAACCCAGAATCTACCAGAGTGTTACAAGTGTGAGCACTTAAGCAATGCCCTCAACCCCTATCACTTCGGGGGTGCTGTCACATGCCCGACCCTGGTCTCTGGCCCCCCCCAACCGTGTATTGGGATATTTGTTCTTTTGAACAAAAGTGTCTAATCTAATGTGACGTAGTGTAGTTTATATGACACTGTATTGCATAAATAAAAACTAAGTTCAAGGCATAATAAATAGAACTCAGGACTATTATAATGGGAACATAAAACAATCAGCAGTGTCATAAAATCCAATCTTAGAACGGTTCCATTAATCAAACCAACCTCTGTATGCGGAGCCATCGGAAGGCCATATTTGAAATCTCCAGACGCTGGTAGTCAATTACATGATCCACATAGTGCGAATACCACAGTGAAACTGTAAACCAGTCTTATTTAGCTCCTGAGTTCTGTTTGTACACCATGTGCTGTGTCATTTGTTTACCATGGGCTTGGAATTCTGGTTTCTGATCAGCTTCAGTGGTCGCATCCGGTCATGGTTTTCACAGACTGGCTGGATTTGTGGTCAAGACTTTGGATAAACGTATATCAAAAAAAGTATGTTAATGTTCTAATGCTAACATTTTAGTTTAAAGCTGTAAATCTGAGGGAGATGAAACCAGTCATTAAATTTTAGACCTAGTTTTAAAGCGAATATATATATATATATATATATATATATATATATATATATATATATATATATATATATATATACACGTGTGTGTGTGTATATACACATACACACACTGGGAACCATGAGGTAATGTAGGGTCACTGTATTAGCAGACCTGTCTGGTGGGTGGGGGGACACGATGGGGAACACTTCTCTGCCGCTGTAACAGTGAACGCTATTGGTGTTTTTTTTAGTAATTGTCAGCACAAATCTGTGCCATCATGTCGATGTAAGTTTACATCTGCTCCTAAAAAAGAAGTCTTAAGGTTTTCTGGGTCTGAACCCGCCTTGGCATTTCGTTTCCCATTAACACGTTTGGTAACCACGTCAGGCTGAAGACAAACATCTACTGTTTCCTTCGTTTCACATGTTCAGATCCATCAGACGGGATGAGCTGCTCGGAGTCTGCGGGTGTAGCTGTGTCCAGCAGGGGCGTAGTGAGGCTCTGTTTCTACTGAGTGACGATTGGGCGAAACAAATCCACACCTGCGACAATGGGGAACTGCTGCTGTCCCACGACCAAGCTTTGTGAGCCCAAGGTGGATGAAGTGCAGAGTCTGCTGAACTCCGAATCCAGGGTCTCCGCCAAGACCCCGGAGGACGAGCCAACTGGCATCAACCAGGCCATCGTGATCCAGGAGAGGTAAGATGACGGCGCGGCTCTTCCTTATTTTTAGCTGTTCTCCTGTTGCATCTTCTGAGATCCCAACGGCGAACTCCATTTTCAAAGGAGTCGGAGACTTTTCCCTGAAAATGCAGTAAAAAAAAATTGAAATCTGTAGTTTTTTATGTCACTGGAACATGTAACTTATTGAGAATTTAAATAAGCATTTACTGAGTAACTTAATTTAAGCTTTATTTAGCTGAAACAAGTTACATGTAGGACGGCTCGGTGGCTTAGTGGTTGGCATGTTCGCCTCTTAGCACTAGGGATTCCTGGTTTGAATCCCCATGTATTCCCCGTGTCCGTGTGGGTTTCCTCCGGGTTCTCCGGTTTCCTCCCACAGTCCAAAAACATGGATCAAGTCAATGGAGTTCTCCAAATTGCCCATATAGAGTGTGTGTGTGTGAGTGAGTGTGTGCCCAGCGATAGATTGGCGTCCTGTCCTGGGTGTATCTGCCCAGCGCCCGAAACGTTCTCCCCTGGATGGGCATGGGGAACCCCCCCACGACCCTAAAAGAGGATAAAGTGGAAGATAATGGATGGAAGTTACATGTAGTGTGAAATAAATTGGTATTGGTTTATCGGTTTGGTTATCAACTGTATGCTGTATGTAGTTCCACACCCCTGATGTTTTCCTGTTGATTTCTTGGGCAGTGAAACTATGGAACGCGTTCAGGAGGATGAGGCGGCCGTCGGCTCGGCTCGGCTCGCCGACTCTCCCAAATCGACGGAAAAGCCGGTTGTTCAGAGCTCGTATGGTTCTGTAATTTCAAGCCTCCACACCGAAGTCTCCCTTAGCGCACAGGTCAGCCAGGCTGCCTCACCCTCATCCCAAGTTCCAGAAGGGCCAATGGCAGCGGCAGCAACAGCTGTGGAAGATGCGGAAACAAAACAGGAGGCCGAGACTGCTGAGTTCCGGACACCCCCATCTGACGCTGGAGATACAGGTGTAGCTACTGAGTCAGGAGATCCGAATGAAACTGACCCTGAGGAAACCGATGCTGCGGTACCCAAAAACGTGGTGGAGAATGATGAAGACTCAAAGACAGACCAGGTTACATCTGCAGACCCACAAGTGGACCTGATGATGGAGACTGTAAAGGTGGAGAATTCAGAGACGGAGGAACCAGAAGGACCTACGGAGGTTCCTCATGATGAAGCTTTGGTCCAGACTGAGGAGCCAGCTGTGAACCACTCAACAGTGGAGAAACCTGAAGCACAACATCTGGCTCCTGAAGACAGAATGCACAATGGTGTAGATCCTTCACTCACGGAAAGCAGCACAGCAGCTGTGGGGTCTGTAGAAGAGTATATGGTGGCGGTCCACAGAACCTCAGCCTCTGTGATGGAACCCCTCCCTGACCGTGAGGATATTTGTAGAGAGGATGCCAAGAGGGCCGACGTGAACGGAGCCAGCTCACCTTCTCAATCTCAGGGAATCCCAGAACAAGTTCTGGCTCCATCAGTGGAATTTATTGCCGACGTCACGAAAAATGGGCCGGCTCATGGGGCTGAGGGTCCGAGAGATGGAAGGACATCTGATGAGGAGGGCGTTGAAGATCCGCAGACTGAGATATCTCAGGAATCACCTGAGGAACCTCCTCTCATCATGACAGGAGTGGAGCTGTGGGGTGATCCCGACGCAGGGAGCGACAGGTGAGGCAAACTATAATCCCACACTATGGGCAAAAGTATTAGGACACCATTCATATAATCAGACCCTTTATACACCTACATCAACTCCCACCCCTCTGTGAAGATGTTTTACAAAATGTCATCCAGAAGAGCATCATACATGCACATAATCATCAAGAGTCCATAATGCACAACAAGGTGCTTGATTTTAAAAACCTGTAACAATGACCTAAAAGACAAACCCTATTTTAGAGACGTGTCCGAATACTTTTAGGGTAATGACCCTCGCTGACCATTTTTTAAACTTTTTTCATTTGGAAATTTAAGCAGTTTTACTGTTATTGTCTTTACAAAACGGTGGCCATGTGACCGCTTGATGCAAATGAGCTTACTAGATCCAACCCATTGTCTACTGCATTGTACTAGTATGAGATTTCGGACATGCCCTTTGTCCCAGATCATCGTCTCATGTCTCTGATTTTGGTGTCAGTGTTGCAGGGGAAGTGGAACAACCAGCAGAGAGCCACACAATGGACGCTGATGGTTTAGAAGAGCAGGGACAGACGGCCGAGGCTCCACCGAACATGTTAGACTCCTCTACTGCTGACGAGACGCCCGAGGCCACCGAGAGGCATGAGTAAGCAACTTCCTGTTGTTTAGATTTCTCCCACCAGGTTGAAGCGCAAGTCCAAAAATAACTTGCAGATCTGTGTTGACATTGAGACGAGTGGCTAATCATAGTGCAACCCCCCCCCCCACACACACACACACACACACACATACACACACATACACACACACACCACTACCCCTAAAATGCTGCGCTGCAGGGCTTTATTTTCAAAACACTATTATTTTATTTTATTGGATGTGTTAGACCACAGAGGGCATGTGTTGTAACATTCCAGCGTGCATTGTGGGATATATATGTGTGTGTGTGTGTATATATATATATATATATATATATATATATATATATATATATATATATATATATATATATATATATATCCCCCCCCCCCCCCCCCCCCCCCCCCCCCCCCCCCCCCCCCCCCCCCCCCCCCCCCCCCCCCCCCCCCCCCCCCCCCCCCCCCCCCCCCCCCCCCCCCCCCGGGCGCTGGGCAGATACACCCAGGACAGGGCGCCAATCCATCGCTGGGCACACACTCACTCACACACACACACTCTACATGGGGCAATTTGGAGAACTCAATTGACTTGATCCATGTTTTTAAACTGTGGGAGGAAACCGGAGAACCCGGAGGAAACCCACACGGACACGGGGAGAACATGGAAACTCCACCCAGATGGGGATTCGTACTGGGAATCCCTAGTGCTGAGAGGAGAACATGCTAACCACTAAGCCACCGTGCCGCCCATTAGTATCATTTTAACATTCTGAATAAACTTAAAAAATACTTTGTGAGATCTGTTAAAAAAATTAAATTAAATTAAAAATCAAAACCTGATCATGTGACAGACTATAGGAGCCCATTTCAGCCACTAAGAAGAACAAAAAGGCAAAAATGTCTCAAAATTCAGACTTTTTTTATCTCAGAATTCTGACTTACTAAATCAGAATGGCGTCATGTTGTCGGTAAATGCTTCGTAACGCTGCTTGCGGTTAGCAGTTTAGTTTTTATTGTCCGAACAACATGACAAAATATGGACGTTATATACAGTATACATGTTGAACAAGAATATGCATATATGTTTTTATAGATAGTTGAATGTACATTCACGGAGTGAATGATATGAACAATAATAACAGATTTATTGTGACAATCATAAATTTATATATATATATAGTGTAAGTGCAGTATTAAACCCTGAAAATTTACCAATATGATAAATGAATAATGCAGCATCATTGGATAAAGTTCAGTGTAATTAAAATGCTGAGATTAAAGGGACTGTATTGATTTGTATAAAGGGGCGTTTTTGGTGCAGTCCTCAGGAGCGGAGCCTCCTGTAATGTCTACCATGTGATGGGAGATTGCCTGTAGCCCATAAACCCAATGTTGTTTGCAGTCCTCAGGCGCCAGGCGACCCCAAACCTCAAAGCACATCCCCCGTCCCGAGCGACTCTCCAGCATCACCTGGCAACCAGATCCTGAATTCTGAACCAGAATCACTGCCAACCGTCCAAACGAAGGAGGAGGGACCTCCACAAGCTCACCGGGGTCATGAAGGAGAACACATTCTGAGCAACAGCCACGCCACAAAGATCTCACTGATACCCGTGAGTGAACTGCACACCACTGCCCAGCAGGACGAGCCAGACCGCAGTGAGGACCTGTACCGGGGAGACGATGAGATCGAGGAGGAGCTGTCCAAACACAAGCCACTTCTGGAGCTCACAAGTATTAATCACCTTCATTATGTTTATTCATAGTTTTGACTTAGTAAGTAATGTTTTATTACATCAGGTCTCTTGTACCATAAAGCACCCGTCATTCTGACCCAGTCACCCAGATCCAATCTTGGAGACCCCCCCCTTCTGGTCACGCTGATGGGCGATCACCCACTCATCATCACATGACACCAACGGCAGCGCTTATGACATTTATCCATCCATTATCTTCCAATTAATCCTATATTGGGGTCGGGGTGGGGGTGGGGGTGGGGGTGTTTTGGGTGCTGGGAAGATACACCCAGGACAGAGCGCCAATCTATTGCACACCCACACACACACTCACTCAATGATGCACACACACACACTTTATAGGGGTCAAAGTAGAGCAGTCAATTTACCTTGAATCCATGGTTTTTGATTGTGTAAGGAAACCGGAGAGAAACCCGGAGGAAACCCATGTGAACACAGGGAGAACATGCCATGTTTACCCAGCTCGGGATTCGAACCTGGATCCCCAGAGCTGAGAGGAGAACATGCTAACCACTACATCACCCTTTTTTTTAGGACCTCCCATTCTTCTTGCTTCCAGTTTTGTTAGAACAGTTTGGGGAAGGCCCCCTTGTTTAGTTTTTTTTTGTTTTTTACACACACACACACACACACACACACACACACACAGACTATAAGGGCCGATTTGCCCTGAATCCATGTTTTTGGACTGTGGGAGGAAACCGAACAACCCAGAGGAAACCCATGCAGACTCGGGGAGAACATGCAAACTACACTCAGATTGGGATTCGAACCTAAAACCCCTTCATGGATAAAATAATGATAGAATTAAAAAACGACGCTGTTATGTACATGGCATAAGATCCAGAGGGGAGACCATATGAAAAACAGATTGCACAGCAATAAAGTATTGCACACAGTATTGATTATAAATTTAATTAAATGTTAATTACGTAGTATACGTACGTGGTAATGGCAGAACCATATGTTATGGATCAGGTTATGGATGTTTTCTGTTCTCGCCTGCAGTTCCCGGAGCTCAGAAGTGCAGCTTGGCTCCTGTTGTTGACATTCAGGCCTACAGCGAACACGAGTGGAAGGGCAACACGGTTAAAAGCAACCTCATTCGGAAGGTCAGTGCCCTGCGTCCAAGTTCAAGTGTTTTATTTGTCATTCCAACAATATAAAGTACAGTACAGTATACGTGGAACGAGGCAGCGTTTTCCAAGATGCTACACATAAGAGCCACAACACAACCAACGTATAGTTCACGTGTGTGAACATAAAGATCATAATAAATACAGGACGATACACAGTACAATAAACATCAAAGTAATGAGAGGGTACCGTGCAACAGTAAAACATTTTTGTGCTATATTTATATTCTATATTTATATTTCTAATTTTATATATTAAATATATATATATATATATATATATATATTATGTGAAGAGTAAAACATTATTGCTGCTATGTTTATATTCTATATTTATATTTTTCATTCATTCATTCATTATCTTCCGCTTTATCCTCTATTAGGGTCGTGGTGGGGTTCCCCATGCCCATCCAGGGGAGAACGCCCCAGGCGCTGGGCAAATACACCCAGGACAGGGCGCTAATCCATCGCTGGGCACGCACCCACTCACACAGACACACTCTATATGGGGCAATCTGGAGAGCTCAATTGACTTGATCCATGTTTTTGGACTGTGGAAAGAAACCGGAGAACCCGGAGGAAACCCACGTGGACATGGGGAGAACATGGAAACTCCACCCCGATGGGGATTCGAACCGGGAATCCCTAGTGCTGAGAGGAGAACATGCTAAAGCACTAAGTCACAGTGCCGCCGCCGTATATTTATATTCATTTATTCATTCATTATCTTCCGCTTTATCCTCTATTAGGGTCGCGGGGGGGGTTCCCCATGCCCATCCAGGGGAGAGCGTCTCAGGCGCTGGGCAGATAGACCCAGGACAGGGCGCCAATCCATCGCTGGGCACACACTCACACAGACACACTCTAAATGGGTCAATTTTTGAGAATTCAATTAACTTGATCCATGTTTTTGGACTGTGGGAGGAAACCGGAGAATCCGGAGGAAACCCACGCGGACACGGGGAGAACATGGAAACTCCACCCAGATGGGGATTCGAACCGGGAATCCCTAGCGCTCAGAGGAGAACATGCTAAAGCACTAAGCCACCGTGCCGCCGTATGTATATATTTATACGTTTTATTTTAATGTATAGATTGGCGCCCTCTTCTGGGTGTGTCTGCCCAGCGCCCGAGACGTTCTCCCCTGGATGGGCATGGGGAACCCCACCGCGACCCTAATAGAGGATAAAGCGGAAGATAATGAATGAATAAATTTTAATGTATAAATTAAATATTTAAATAATACTACATTTCATTTTAAATGTATACTACATTATATATATATATATATATATAATATTATATTTATAGTTTAAAAGCTTTTAATTATGAGATAAGAAAAGATAAACCTTTATTTGTCCCACAATGGGGAAATACTGTAAAGCTGCTTTGTGAGAATGTACTGTTTTAAAAACGCTCTAGAAATAAATGACTTGAACTTGGTTTACAGGATTTTTACCGTTTCCATAGCAATTCATCGTTAAGGAGAACATGTCACAATATACAGCGCACCAATCGCAACCCTCGAAATACACGACAGCCATAGATCAAATGGATGTGCTGTTGTGTCTGCAGGGCTACACCGAGATGTCCTGCAGTTTTACCGGCTTGCGGCGAGTGAGAGGCGACAACTACTGCTCGCTGAGGGCCACGCTGTACCAGGTGTTCGCCACCACCGCACACACACCGGCCTGGCTCCTGGAGGAGGACTTCACATCGGTGCGGGGCCCTTCATTTTAACACACAGTGCACGCGGTGCAAGGCCGTGATTGGGCCGAGCCCCTGGAAAGGGGGACACAGGCTCCGCCCACTCACACCACGCCCTCCATGATAACGGCATCAGTTTCCCTTTATTCCGTCTGATCTTTCCCGATCTTGTTCTCAGATGCCGGAGAAACTGGAAGCCGAGGAGTCGTTGATTGGGACCTGGGTGTTCCCCCCGGAGTGTAACAAGGAGGAGGAGCAGGGGAACCCGGTGCAGAAACTTCAACACTACATGGAGCTGCTGCAGAAACGGGTAACCTCACGTTCCCTGTGCCACGGAACGTTATAGAACAACGTGGGGGGGGTCATCCAGGGGAGAACGTTTCAGGCGCTGGGCAGATACACCTAATCTATCACTGGAAACACACTCACCCACACACACACACAATCTATATGGGGAAATTAAGAGCATTCAATTCACCTTGAATCCATGTTTTTGGACTGTGGGACGAAACCCGGAGGAAACCCACGCGGACACGGGGAGAACATGGGAACTCCTCCCAGTTCGGGATTCGAACCTGGATCCCCAGCACTGCGAGGAGAACATGCCAACCAACAGACACACATAAACACTATAAGGGCAATTTAGAGAATTCAAATTGACCTTGAATTCATGTTTTTGGACTGTGGGACGGAACCCGGAGGAAACCCACGCAAAAACAGGGAGAACATGGGAACTCCACCCAGTTTGGGATTCGAACATGGACCCCCAGCGCTGAGAGGAGAACATGCCAACCAACAGACACACACACACTATAAGGGCAATTTAGAGAATTCAAATTGACCTTAAATCCATGTTTTTGGACTATGGGTGGAAAACCGGGGAACCCAGAGGAAACCCGCACAGACACGGGGAGAACATGCAAACTCCACCCAGAACGGGATTCGAACCTGGATCCCCAGCGCTGCGAGGAGAACATGCCAACCAACAGACACACACACATAAACACTATAAGGGCAATTAAGAGAATTCAAATTGACCTTGAATCCATGTTTTTGGACTATGGGAGGAAACCCACGTGGACACAGGGAGAACATGGAGCCTCCACCCAGATTGGGATTCGAACCTGGACCCCCCAGCGCTGAGAGGAGTACATGCCAACCACTACATGCTGCAACATATTTAGAGTGCATGGCGGTGCAGGCGAGCATGGTGGCCTGGATGAGAAATAGATTTATAGTCCTTTTTTTTTTTTTGAATTAGAACTCGATGTCGTAACGTAGCTAAGCGAATCACATGACCGCGTTCGCAGTGGCAGGAAGCCGCCGAGTCGAAGAGCCTGGAGGACAAGCGTCGCGTGTGCGAGAGCGTGTTTCAGAGCGGCGAGGAGGAGTACGGTCTGCTGGAGGTCCTCAAGCTGCTGATGCTGGCCAAGGCTGTGGAACTCCATCAGAAAATGCAGGAGGAACGGGAGGTGCCTGTGTTCTGCTGGCTGCTGTTCGCCCGCGACACGTCCGAAAACCCCCGCACGTTCTTCAGCAACCACCTGAGCCAGATCGGCTTCAGCGGAGGCCTGGAACAGGTGACGCCTCAGTACAGCGGGGGGGGGGCGACATCACGACGGAAAAACGAAAAGCTTGGTAACAAAATTAGTCCATCCATCCATTATCTTCCTGGTTATCCTCTATTAGGGTCGTAGGGGGGAATTGGGAGGGCGATGTGGGGGTGGGGTGGGTGGTAACTTTAAACTGCACTGATAACCGAGCGAGGGGCAAGCCGGGGTATTTATGCATTCTGGTGGCTGATGATCTTCACAGCTGCGTGTTGATGGGTTCTGTTGCCTGTGTTACCTGATGTGTCCGCTAGAGGGCACTCAATAGACGTCGCTTTATTCCAGGTCTATAAACTTTACTTCTGAAGCGA